>JAAEAF010001122.1:0-17933 GCA_011037195.1 Triatoma infestans | reverse complement strand
AAAGTCTATTCTTCAAAACTGTCTTCCAAAGTATAATTACTTATGGAGCTGAGATATGGACCACTACCAAATGTAAATTGCTAGCGGTAGAAATGGACTTCTGGAGGCGTTCAGCAAGGAAGTCCAGAAGGGAAAGAATTAAAAATGTTCACATTAGGAGTATGATGAACGTGAAGGAAAACCTTCCGGAAATAGTAGAAAGGCAGAGGCTACATGTGGAAAGGATGACATATGGAAGGCTACCAAAGGAAATTTTGAATGGGAAGTAGAAGGAAGAAGGAAAAGGGGAAGACCCAGGAGAAAATGGATGGACGAAATTCAAGAGAGTGTGGTAGGACATGGATTGAGCGAATAGCAAGCTTTAGATAGAAGAGAATGGAAGAACTCTTACAGGATTTATAGGACGAGGAGACCCACTAAATGTGGAACAATCCTTAAAAAAAAAATGCCTATCACTTTTATTTGAAACATTAGCCCGGGAAATTTGATTTTTGGTGGGTTTTTTAATGAACTGTAGCGTTATGGTTTACAGTACCACTTCACTACTTCCATTGATAGAATTCTAAACTTGAAGAAAAGCGGTTAACCGGAAGTGCGACTTAACAGAATAGATTTAGTTCCTTGGAAATTTTCTCGAAAACGGTTTTACAACGATTTTCTTTAAACTTGGAATGCTTGCTGCACAGATAGAAACGTATCTTTTTCATATGAAAGATTCACAAAAAAAAAAAGGTTTTTGCGGATCTGCCAGTTAAATTTAAATTTAAACTGCACAAACTTTAAAGAGAGCGGCTCTAATAAGCCCGCTCATGCATACAAGTTTAACCTCTGGCATTTTTTTTTATGGCAAGCTCAACATTTATTGCAATTTTAATGCTAATTCAATTATATTAATTGGAGCAAGAGAAAGCCTTGAATGTTTCACATTACTTGCTTTTACACTTGGATTTTGTTCTTGCAGTTGTAATTTTCAAATAAAATTATACAAAAATATATGTATATATTATATATTTTTGTATTTTATCAACTTCCTTTGGCTCTAGCATTTTGCAAAAAATAAAATGAAAAACTGGTTTGCTACGTAGGTACGTACCGTCTCTGTTAGTCCTCAACATAAGGTTGGAAAGGTAGTTTGCATAACATTTAACGTCATCACAGATTCTCTCAGAAACCCGCTAACAGTCAATTATTCCACAAAAATATTTCAAATTAAAACCATAGCTTCATATAATACATACATTGGATGGTTCTGGTGAAGATAACATTTCAAAAAAGTAAATCAATAGAGCAGTTTGAGAGAAAAATCTCGAAAAAGACGGAAAGCTATTCACGAGTAAAGTGATAGTTCTGGTTAACAGAGTTTCTTTTTAGTTAGAATTTTAACAATACACAACGGAGTTTGATATAGTTATTGTTGGTAGAATGTTACTTTACATGATGTAAGATTTCTGGGAAAAGTTTACCTTAATTAATGGAGTTTACTAATAAAGTTGCCAAAACATGTTTTTTTTCGAAAACAAAAATGTTCCACACAAAAGTGATCTGCCTGCCTGTGTTCCCAAGATTATTGTTGGAACCGTTTTTGAGAAATCTTGGAAAACGAAGAAAAAAAACGTTCAGAAATATCGCACTTCCGGTTAAAGGGTTTAGACCGAAATCTTTATGTCGGAGGTTAATGACGAGCCTAAACGGAATATCTTACGAATATGCTTTTTGTTTTCATGTTTAAAATCCGTTGTTCTCAGCAATAGACACACATTCGCATCATTCGCTAAAAGAAAACTTTCTTTCATACTCAGAAGATCTCAAAACGAATATTTTCGGTACAAAGTGAATTTCGATAATTTGTCTCGATCTTCAACAGACTCTCCGATGACAACAGTTCTGATAACTCCAAACAGACATACTGAGAGAAATTTGTACAAATGATATCATTCGTCATCTGCCTAAATGAAAAAATTGAAACTGTATGAAAACTATCTCATAAGAGACAAAAGTAATTCTTTTAAAATATATATTGAAAATCCAGTATACTGTTTTGTCGGTATTAAATTTGGTTAACAGAATATTTTTTTTTTTTAAGAAGCTGGTGACCTTTTTCACTATTTACGAAATTAATTAAGAATAAACAATATTTCATTGAAATGTTAATCTTCTTTAACGTTTTTCCCTTTTTTCTTTTGTTAATTTATTTTCTATTACTCTTTAAAGGGTAATTAATTTGTATTTATATTATTATTAAAGGGTATTTTTTCCTCAAATTAAATTTCCTCTGTAAGGTAGGTTGAGCTAATTTTCGAGATATTTACTTAAAATTTAATGAGAAAACCGTGTGTTCCCCCTATAACAAATATTGATGAACATAATATATTAATTAAAAATTATACATTTTTAATTTTCAACAATATAATCAACTTTTTCTTTTATCTTGAAATAAAATATTGGTAATTATGTTAAGGTCAGCTGATACCACCAATATCTGGGAGTAATTCTTGAACAGAAGCTTGCGTTTGCTCTGATATAAAGAAGAATAAACAGGAGAAAAGTAGGGTAAAAAGACCGGTTCTGGCGCAAGGGCTACGGAGCCAAGCCTTTTTTGGGGGTTGCAAGAACGCCGCTGCCATCATCCAAATCAATGAGCTTAATTCAAAGATGACGTCATCAGATTAAATATTATCCAAATCGCGCCCCACCCCCACCCCCAGGCCAGACCTAAATTCAAAAGATAGCCCCCAACCTCCCACCCCACCCCAGACCTAAATTCAAGAGAAAAAAAAAGATTTCTACATGACCTTGAATCGAACCAGCAAACCCAGCACTCACAGTCGGTTATCTAAACCAGTAGACCACCGATGCCACTCGCTCCTATGTAGAAAAAGATCTCGTCTATAAATTTATGTGCGTTGTACGAGCGCGTTCCAAGTTAGTTGTTTAGTTGTAGTAGTGTGTTTAAAAAAGTTTTTTTTATTACTGCTTACACCTATTAATTATAGCACGTAGATTTCAACGGAAGAGAGAGAGGAAGTTAAGATGACGCAACATTTAAGCTGATAAGAAGGTTTTACATATATATCGCAGAGCAGCTCGCTATCATCCTATCTTCGACCTTGAGGTCAATCTAATGCGATAACTTAGCATTATTTTTTTTTTAATTGAATTTCAATCGGTCAGAAGACCGCACAACCGCTGTTATGACTCACTCGAGACATATATAGATAAAAACAGTTGGTTAGAAGATATTGCACAATTGTAGATGTCCTTGGTCTTATCAGCATATACTGTTTAATCACACCAAACCATTATGATACTGGGTGTTAACATTATACCTATTAAAAAATGCATGCCAGCTAATAAATATTTTTTGAGGAGTTAGAATAAAAACTCATTTATATAATTGTTTTACAAATTTTTTATTATCAATTTGTTACAATGACATGTTTATGGTATAATACATTGAATAATTAATAAAACTCATTTATTTAATTTTTTATGGTATAATACAATGTTTTGATCAATTAATACCAAAATATTTATAATGTATCATAAAAAACATAAAATTAATTTTTTGGTCTAATATGTTTACGCAAACGTTAATCTGCATCAATATCCTGCACTAAAATGTCCCGGTGTCCATAGGCCAACGAGTTTATTCCATCAGGCAGGATGAACCGTTTATTATCTGAGGCTGAAAGGCTTCGTTTATTAATTAAGGTGGAGTAGACTTTATGCCCTACCGACCGAATCGATTTCATTATGCTTAACATCGAGACATCGTTGAATAGGACGGATTTATAATCGGCAAATCCAAGTTTCTTAAGCGTAGATCTTTGCACGCCTTTTGCACGCTTCTTTATATCCCCCTCCACATCAATAGCATACATCTTCGGACGCAATGCAACCACTTCGGTAATTATGCGCCCATCCACTTCATCCTTAAATTTCCCCAATACCTTTTTATTTTTAATTGAGAAATTCGGATGGCTTGGATGATATCCTGACGTGTCAAAATGATCTTCCATTTCCAGCATATCCTTAAAAATGTCGTCTGTGCTGATACGGTACAATAGGGAGTCCGTATCCGTATATATTAAACGAAGCCGTTCTGGTCCATATTTTTGCAGCAGAATGGAGTAATGAAATTTGAAAATTATATCCTTCGAGATCTCCAAAATAGAAAAGCCCACGTACGGAACTTTGTTAAAGTATATCCTCGTTTTGGCCATCCTAACACCAACCAAATTCTCATCATATATTTTAGCATCGAGGAATGTTGGCTTTGCAATTAATTTCATTAATCTGCTATCATTAGTGACAAGCTCAAAGTTCATCCTTTTACGCACATTCTCCATAGTTTTCCCAAAGTTTGCATTATTATATAATTTGTACTGATTCTTCTCAAAATCGTGGGTTGCACGAGTCCTCATATCCGTGTTTAATTTGATGTAAGGAAGAAGCCATGGTGATTGCTTAAATCGAAGGGCTCTACGAACCCGCACCAGCTGCAGCCCATAATCGAGGGCCTGTTTAAGAGCAATGTAGTGAACCACGTATCTCTCCCGCTTGCCAAGATGAGGAATCAATTTTTTAATATTTCCCTCACTGTGAGGAGGCGCCATTGTTTCTGCAAGAAACGGGAGGTCGTTGTGAAGCGGATGAAGATGTTCTGGATATTCCAGATCCACTTCTAATATATATCCAAAGTCGGAATCATCAGGGATGTCTTGAACTTGAATCTCTTCCGGCTGTTCCACCCATTCAAAGCCTCCATAAGGTAAAAACCTACTCTGTGCATCACCATATAAATTGTTTGCATCGTAATACATGATGAATACTGACTCTTGCGTTGGATCATAGGTTTGCATGTATTTATTATTGGCCTTGCAATACCGTAGGGAAGCCTGCAGATACCTCCTCTTATGCCACGTTCGACCATTAGAATCATTTCATAATCAAGCAGAAGTTCCAATTTAATGCCTGTTAACCTCAACATAGCATCCCACGCCATACCGGGAGCAGTGAAATAATGCGCAGGATCGATTTTATGAGTACTCATTGTCACACGTCTAACGTTTTCAAAGACATCAGCCAGCAACAAAACATCAGTCTTTAAATATATATCACTATATTCTCCAACGTTGTACATTGAAACTCGTTCCACACCTTCACTGCATGGTTATAATCCTCTTCGCCAATATGGCTGTCCGTCAAGGCGTTGTAGAATGCAACCTTAGGTGGTAAATTTTCTTCATCCAATTTCTGCCAGGAACTCACATAGTCGTACGGGAAAACGCCTTTTCTTAATACAAGGGGCAGCTGCGTTTCAGTGAAATATTTCGCAGTTTCCATGAAAGAAGATTTTGGTAAGTAATTAACTAGTTGAGCCAGACTCTCTGCCATGAATCTGAATGAATCCAAGAAGCGAAATTGAATACCATTAATGTACTTTGCACATGAAATAAACTTCTCTTCAGTATGAGGTATTACATTAACTCTGCCTGGAAGTTTCCCCAATTCTTTAATAATAAAATGCGAATCGTACCCGCTGAGATTGTGAATGAATACTGGAACATAAGTTGGTTGCCGGCATCGCAAATTACAATTATTACATGCAGCGCCCCTATATTTGCCTGAAATATGACAATGATCCCGCACCTTATGGTTGGCTTCGCTGAATGTATAATTGCAGAGATAACAGGTATCAGCTGCCTTCCATTCTCTTTCTTCTAACTCACTAATCACTATGTCCACATTTTTGTTTAACATCTTGCCAATGACTGTTGATAAATCGCTTAGATGACGTAAGAATTTTTCAGCTGCATTCTCTCCCCTATATAGAAATGGTTCTTTAAGCGTCCAAAGATGTTCTATTTCATCGGTGGGTTTTACATAGGCGCAGAAAGAAAACGGTTCATGTTCCTGATAGTTCGTTGTAGATGATCGGGCTGGGGAAGGCGCACATGAACGGTCTAGGTTTTAACCCCAACACAAAAAACCAACAAAAGGACACACTCGAAATCCCCGGCGCACAATCACAAATTTGCTTTTACGCGCGACGTTCAACGTTTTAAATTCTATAAAAGGTCTTCAGTTTTTTTTTTTCCTTTTTTTACTTTTCTCCCCCTCTTTTTCCTCTATCCTCCTTTTTTTTTTTTTTTCCTCTCACTTTTTCTCTTTCCTCCTCCTCCCCACCCCCTTTTTTTTTTTCCTCCTTTTTTTTTTCATTCTCCCCCCTCTCTTGAGTTTAACAGCTGCTGGAATGTTATCGCCACACTATATCCTGTGTTCTTGTAGTTTATCCTCTGCTGATTTTCCATAACGCCCATCAAAGTGTGTAAAACAGCGTTTACACAACTGTATTGCATGCGCATAGTTTGTTTTTTGCCCGGAAACCAACCTATTGAAATGTTTAATAAAAACATAATGTTGTTTTTCTCCATCTTGCATGAGTAAAAGGTCGCGATGGTCTTGCAGTTCTTCTTTAACAACCTTCAGCGGGTAAACACTATTATCCCCATCCAACCCGAATACATTTATTGATATATTGTTTACTTTTTCGAACTTTTTGATCTGGTGAAGAGGCGTGGGGAATGAAACGCACTCAAAATTATAAGGATGGACCAGCGTTTTATATTTACTAACACGTTGAGGGTTTTTATCCACAAATTTTGCTAATACAGCATATTTAAAACACTCCTCGTCGTAATTCTCCGGATTTATACAAGCCTTCTTAGCAGCGATAGATTTAGGAAGTTTGATATATGTCGACCCTCCTAGCGGCTTGTACATATTTATCCGCAACCTTGCTCCATCTATCCCAACCAGCTTCCATCCACTCTTCTTTAACTGTGCCTCTTCCATTTCGTTCACTAATTTCTTGAATATATGTTCGAGAAACTCACCGATATCTGTGTCCATATAAATGGCCTTATTCCGAGTTTTAAATGATCTATCAGTTTGTTCCCCGAGTGTGTTCTCAAACAGACATTCCACCCCTATATTAATTTTTAGCGTACGTTTCTCTTCCAATTGTTGTTTAATGAGCTCGTATAGACGCCTTTTAATCGACTGCAGAAACGTAGATAGATCTTCAAATTCCGCTGATTGCAGAAAATATGACCTTATTCTCCCCCGACCTGCCGATTCATATTCTTCAGATGCCCGTTTCAACAATTCCGCTTTAGTTGGTTCCACACATGCCTTTTCAGCGCCTGAATTATCATATCGAGCTTTCTTTACAGGAGGTCGGTCAGCACAGACTATTTCATGTCGCTCGCCGTTATATCTATTCAAAAAAGTCCGTTTACAGCCCTTACAGACATACATCTGGTTTGCATTACAGTATCTTTGGTGGCGATAGAGATTCTTCTTCAAAGTGAATGTTTTTCCACATTTCTCACAGCTAAATGTTGCCATCTTGAACGATGTTTAACGTGTAGGAAGTCACACTAAGACTGAGATCCATACCTCACGCATCTATATTTATACCTTCGGGAACCGACTTTGCGCATGCGCATAACTTTTCCCAAAATGTAACACAATCTAGAGTAATAAAGTACAAAACAAGTTTTAAGCATGTGCATAGCATTTCTCAAATGTGACACCATCTAGAGTAATAAAGTACAAAACCATTGTTGCGCATGCGCATAGCATTTCTCAAATCTAGAGTAAATTGGTATATTAATAAACAGAAATAGCACTTTTAGGAGACAACCTAACCCCCCACCGCCGCCTCAAAGGTGCCTAAAATGCATTTTCCCAGAGAAATATTTCAAATAAAAATTGTAGATCCTTGTATGTGTAGTTGATATATCAATTTTACTGAAAATTGTTGGAACTATTTTGAAATGATTGCAAAATCCATTCAGTAAAGTGGTACTTCCGCTTGAGGAATTTCGACAGATAACGTACTTCTGGAACCCCATGTGATACCCCAGACGAAATATCGTGTCTAAATAATTACTATAGCACTAATCAGATAAATGGTGAGATATTACGTAATGTTCTAAAAATGGATCTTTGGAGGCGGTAACCTAGGAAGGAAGTTGAAACTATATACAATTAGCTATCGAATATGCATATTTACATATTTGTAAAAAATGAATGTGTGTGTGTGTGTGTGTGTCGGATTCATTGACCTTTAGATAGCAAGACTATGCATGTTTTTTGCAACATTGTGCCAGACTTGATTGAAGTATTATTATTTCGCGCTGGTTGAAACACCAATTTTGGCGGAAAAAAATTTTTAAAAAACTTGTTTTATTTCCTTAAAAATATAATATTAAAAATCATTCACTCATTTCATTTATTTATTGTGATGAAGAACCCTCTGTAATCTATAAAAACAGATTTAAATGATAAATAGAAATACAAGCGAGAGTGTTTTCTACTTCAAACACGCATGACCAACTCCATGCCGGCCTGGTCATACTCTGAATATAAACTCTCGCAGCAGGTTGGAGGGGTGAGGGCAAATGAGGCAATCCCCACTTTACATCATTAATATTCCCCCTACTGCAATAGAAAGAACGCAGCGAATTTTAGGTGAACAATAGGGCATATATGTAAGCAGTTTTTCTCTTCCAAAAATATTTTTTAAGAAAATGCACTTAGATTTATTTACCTCTAAAATGCTACCATATGTAATTATACAATTCTACCATCTATTAGTATTCCAAATTAATGAAATTCATCGGTGTTTTTATGGAAAAATCATAAAAACTAAAAACTGTTCAGTAAAACACAGTTCCGGCTTACTAATTTTTCTTGAAACTCGGAATTTTGGCAATCCATTAATCTAGGCAATTAATTTTTGTCTAGATGGTAGAATTGTATAATTACATACCATATGTAATATAAATATATGTAATTATACAATTCTACCATCTAGACAAAAATTAATTGCCTAGATTAATGGATTGCCAAAATTCCGAGTTTCAAGAAAAATTAGTAAGCCGGAACTGTGTTTTTTACTGAACAGTTTTTAGTTTTTATGATTTTTCCATAAAAACACCGATGAATTTCATTAATTTGGAATACTAAGTGCATTTTCTTAAAAAATATTTTTGGAAGAGAAAAACTGCTTACATATATGCCCTATTGTTCACCTAAAATTCGCTGCGTTCTTTCTATTGGCAGTAGGGGGAATATTAATGATGTAAAGTGGGGATTGCCTCATTTGCCCTCACCCCTCCAACCTTCTGCGAGAGTTTATATTCAGAGTATGACCAGGCCGGCATGGAGTTGGTCATGCGTGTTTGAAGTAGAAAACACTCTCGCTTGTATTTATATTTATCTTATAAATCTGTTTTTATAGATCACAGAGGGTTCTCCATCACAATAAATAAATGAAATGAGAGATTGATTTTTAATATTATATTTTTAAGGAAATAAAACAAGTTTTTTAATTTTTTTTCCGCCAAAATTGGTGTTTCAACTAGCGCGAAATAATAATACTTCAATCAAGTATTGCACAATGTTGCAAAAAAAACATGCATAGTCTTGCTATCTAAAGGTCAATGAATCCGACACACACACACACACACACACACACATTCATTTTTTACAAATATGTAAATATGCATATTCGATAGCTAATTGTTTATAGTTTTAACTTCCTTTCAAGGTCACCGCCTCTAAAGATCTATTTTTAGAACATTACGTAATATTTAACCATTTTCTGTTTAGTGTTATAGTAATTAGTTCAAACACGCTATTCCGTCTGGGGTATCACATGGGGTTCCAGAAGTACGTTATCTGTCGAAATTCCTCAAGCGGAAGTACCACTTTACTGAATGGATTTTGCAATCATTTCAAAATAGTTCCAACAATTTTCAGTAAAATTGATATATCAACTACACATACAAGGATCTACAATTTTTATTTGAAATATTTCTCTGGGAAAATGCATTTTAGGCACCTTTGAGGCGGAGGTGGGGGGTTAGGTTGTCTCCTAAAAGTGCTATTTCTGTTTATTAATATACCAATTTACTCTAGATTTGAGAAATGCTATGCGCATGCGCAACAATGGTTTTGTACTTTATTACTCTAGATCGTGTCACATTTGAGAAATGCTATGCACATGCTTAAAACTTGTTTTGTACTTTATTACTCTAGATTGTGTTACATTTTGGGAAAAGTTATGCGCATGCGCAAAGTCGGTTCCCGAAGGTATAAATATAGATGCGTGAGGTATGGATCTCAGTCTTAGTGTGACTTCCTACACGTTAAACATCGTTCAAGATGGCAACATTTAGCTGTGAGAAATGTGGAAAAACATTCACTTTGAAGAAGAATCTCTATCGCCACCAAAGATACTGTAATGCAAACCAGATGTATGTCTGTAAGGGCTGTAAACGGACTTTTTTGAATAGATATAACGGCGAGCGACATGAAATAGGCTGTGCTGACCGACCTCCTGTAAAGAAAGCTCGATATGATAATTCAGGCGCTGAAAAGGCATGTGTGGAACCAACTAAAGCGGAATTGTTGAAACGGGCATCTGAAGAATATGAATCGGCATGTCGGGGGAGAATAAGGTCATATTTTCTGCAATCAGCGGAATTTGAAGATCTATCTACGTTTCTGCAGTCGATTAAAAGGCGTCTATACGAGCTCATTAAACAACAATTGGAAGAGAAACGTACGCTAAAAATTAATATAGTGGTGGAATGTCTGTTTGAGAACACACTCGGGGAACAAACTGATAGATCATTTAAAACTCGGAATAAGGCCATTTATATGGACACAGATATCGGTGAGTTTCTCGAACATATATTCAAGAAATTAGTGAACGAAATGGAAGAGGCACAGTTAGAGAAGAGTGGATGGAAGCTGGTTGGGATAGATGGAGCAAGGTTGCGGATAAATATGTACAAGCCGCTAGGAGGGTCGACATATATCAAACTTCCTAAATCTATCGCTGCTAAGAAGGCTTGTATAAATCCGGAGAATTACGACGAGGAGTGTTTTAAATATGCTGTATTAGCAAAATTTGTGGATAAAGACCCTCAACGTGTTAGTAAATATAAAACGCTGGTCCATCCTTATAATTTTGAGTGCGTTTCATTCCCCACGCCTCTTCACCAGATCAAAAAGTTCGAAAAAGTAAACAATATATCAATAAATGTATTCGGGTTGGATGGTGATAATAGTGTTTACCCGCTGAAGGTTGTTAAAGAAGAACTGCAAGACCATCGCGACCTTTTACTCATGCAAGATGGAGAAAAACAACATTATGTTTTTATTAAACATTTCAATAGGGTGGTTTCCGGGCAAAAACAAACTATGCGCATGCAATACAGTTGTGTAAACGCTGTTTTACACACTTTGATGGGCGTTATGGAAAATCAGCAGAGGATAAACTACAAGAACACAGGATATATTGTGGCGATAACATTCCAGCAGCTGTTAAACTCCCAACTGAAGAACCTTTTATAGAATTTAAAAACGTTGAACGTCAGCTAAAAGCAAATTTTGTAATTTACGCCGATTTCGAGTGCCTTTTAAAACCTATACATTCATGTGCGCCTTCCCCAGCCCGTCATCTACAACGAACTATCAGGAACATGAACCGTTTTCTTTCTGCGCCTATGTAAAACCCACCGATGAAATAGAACATCTTTGGACGCTTAAAGAACCATTTCTATATATGGGAGAGAATGCAGCTGAAAAATTCTTACGTCATCTAAGCGATTTATCAACAGTCTTTGGCAAGATGTTAAACAAAAATGTGGACATAGTGATTAGTGAGTTAGAAGAAAGAGAATGGAAGGCAGCTGATACCTGTTATCTCTGCAATCATACATTCAGCGAAGCCAACCATAAGGGGCGGGATCATTGTCATATTTCAGGCAAATATAGGGGCGCTGCATGTAATAATTGTAATTTGCGATGCCGGCAACCAACTTATGTTCCAGTATTCATTCACAATCTCAGCGGGTACGATTCGCATTTTATTATTAAAGAATTGGGGAAACTTCCAGACAGAGTTAATGTAATACCTCATACTGAAGAGAAGTTTATTTCATTTGCAAAGTACATTAATGGTATTCAATTTCGCTTCTTGGATTCATTCAGATTCATGGCAGAGAGTCTGGCTCAACTAGTTAATTACTTACCAAAATCTTCTTTCATGGAAACTGCGAAATATTTCACTGAAACGCAGCTGCCCCTTGTATTAAGAAAAGGCGTTTTCCCGTACGACTATGTGAATTCCTGGCAGAAATTGGATGAAGAAAATTTACCACCTAAGGTTGCATTCTACAACGCCTTGACGGACAGCCATATTGGCGAAGAGGATTATAACCATGCAGTGAAGGTGTGGAACGAGTTTCATTGTACAACGTTGGGAGAATATAGTGATATCTATTTAAAGACTGATGTTTTGTTGCTGGCTGATGTCTTTGAAAACTTTAGACGTGCGACAATGAGTACTCATAAAATCGATCCTGCGCATTATTTCACTGCTCCCGGTATGGCGTGGGATGCTATGTTGAGGTTAACAGGCATTAAATTGGAACTTCTGCTTGATTATGAAATGATTCTAATGGGCGAACGTGGCATAAGAGGAGGTATCTGCCAGGCTTCCCTACGGTATTGCAAGGCCAATAATAAATACATGCAAACCTATGATCCAACGCAAGAGTCAGTATTCATCATGTATTACGATGCAAACAATTTATATGGTGATGCACAGAGTAGGTTTTTCCCTTATGGAGGCTTTGAATGGGTGGAACAGCCGGAAGAGATTCAAGTTCAAGACATCCCTGATGATTCCGACTTTGGATATATATTAGAAGTGGATCTGGAATATCCAGAACATCTTCATCCGCTTCACAACGACCTCCCCTTTCTTGCAGAAACAATGGCGCCTCCTAACAGTGAGGGAAATATTAAAAAATTGATTCCTCATCTTGGCAAGCGGGAGAGATACGTGGTTCACTACATTGCTCTTAAACAGGCCCTCGATTATGGGCTGCAGCTGGTGCGGGTTCGTAGAGCCCTTCGATTTAAGCAATCACCATGGCTTCTTCCTTACATCAAATTAAACACGGATATGAGGACTCGTGCAACCAACGATTTTGAGAAGAATCAGTACAAATTATATAATAATGCAAACTTTGGGAAAACTATGGAGAATGTGCGTAAAAGGATGAACTTTGAGCTTGTCACTAATGATAGCAGATTAATGAAATTAATTGCAAAGCCAACATTCCTCGATGCTAAAATATATGATGAGAATTTGGTTGGTGTTAGGATGGCCAAAACGAGGATATACTTTAACAAAGTTCCGTACGTGGGCTTTTCTATTTTGGAGATCTCGAAGGATATAATTTTCAAATTTCATTACTCCATTATGCTGCAAAAATATGGACCAGAACGGCTTCGTTTAATATATACGGATACTGACTCCCTATTGTACCGTATCAGCACAGATGACATTTTTAAGGATATGCTGGAAATAGAAGATCATTTTGACACGTCAGGATATCATCCAAGCCATCCGAATTTCGCAATTAAAAATAAAAAGGTATTGGGGAAATTTAAGGATGAAGTGGATGGGCGCATAATTACCGAAGTGGTTGCATTGCGTCCGAAGATGTATGCTATTGATGTGGATGGGGATATAAAGAAGCGTGCAAAAGGCGTGCAAAGATCTACGCTTAAGAAACTTGGATTTGCCGATTATAAATCCGTCCTATTCAACGATGTCTCGATGTTAAGCATAATGAAATCTATTCGGTCGGTAGGGCATAAAGTCTACTCCACCTTAATTAATAAACGAAGCCTTTCAGCCTCAGATAATAAACGGTTCATCCTGCCTGATGGGATAAACTCGTTGGCCTATGGACACCGGGACATTTTAGTGCAGGATATTGATGCAGATTAACGTTTGCGTAAACATATTAGACCAAAAAATTAATTTTATGTTTTTTTTATGATACATTATAAATATTTTGGTATTAATTGATCAAAACAGTGTATTATACCATAAAAAATTAAATAAATGAGTTTTATTAATTATTCAATGTATTATACCATAAACATGTCATTGTAACAAATTGATAATAAAAAATTTGTAAAACAATTATATAAATGAGTTTTTATTCTAACTCCTCAAAAAATATTTATTAGCTGGCATGCATTTTTTAATAGGTATAATGTTAACACCCAGTATCATAATGGTTTGGTGTGATTAAACAGTATATGCTGATAAGACCAAGGACATCTACAATTGTGCAATATCTTCTAACCAACTGTTTTTATCTATATATGTCTCGAGTGAGTCATAACAGCGGTTGTGCGGTCTTCTGACCGATTGAAATTCAATTAAAAAAAAATAATGCTAAGTTATCGCATTAGATTGATCTCAAGGTCGAAGATAGGATGATAGCGAGCTGCTCTGCGATATATATGTAAAACCTTCTTATCAGCTTAAATGTTGCGTCATCTTAACTTCCTCTCTCTCTTCCGTTGAAATCTACGTGCTATAATTAATAGGTGTAAGCAGTAATAAAAAAACTTTTTTAAAACACACTACTACAACTAAACAACTAACTTGGAACGCGCTCGTACAACGCACATAAATTTATAGACGAGATCTTTTTCTACATAGGACCGAGTGGCAGCGGTGGTCTACTGGTTTATATAACCGACTGTGAGTGCTGGGTTTGCTGGTTCGATTCAAGGTCATGTAGAAATCTTTTTTTTTCTCTTGAATTTAGGTCTGGCCTGGGGTGGGAGGTTGGGGGCTATCTTTTGAATTTAGGTCTGGCCTGGGGGTGGGGGTGGGGCGCGAGTTGGATAATATTTAATCTGATGACGTCATCTTTGAATTAAGCTCATTGATTTGGATGATGGCAGCGGCGTTCTTGCAACCCCCAAAAAAGGCTTGGCTCCGTAGCCCTTGCGCCAGAACCGGTCTTTTTACCCTACTACTAATACACCTCTAAAATTAATTTTTTCAGTAAAATATTTCAAATAAAAAAAAAAATACGTTTCTATCTTATACAGCAAACATTCAAAGTTTAAATAAATTCATCGCAATCGTTTTCGAGAAAATCCCCACAAAAAATCTCAAAAACTTATTCTGTGAAATTGCACTTCGATTAATCGATTTTGCTTCGAATTTGGAATTCTAACGTGTATTAATTTTAGGTATATGTTTAAATCATATATATATATATATATACTACACTGAATTTGATACTTTAGATCAAAAGCATAACGCTACTGGTCCCCCCCCAGAAAAAGTAATAGATATTAATGTGGATAGTTTATCAAGTTTAAAGAAAATCGTTTGGAGCCCCGTTTTTAAGAAAATCACGATAAACTGGGAAAAAAAAACATTTAGTCATGATGCACTTCCGGTCGATGGATATTGCCCTAAATTTTCGTGTCTAATGCGATGATAGTGTGTAGGGGTTTTAGTGAACCAGTGAACCCCCACCACTCATCCACTCTAGCGGAGAGAAACAGCCCCTCTCGCACAGAGAGGAGAGGTTCGGCGAGTGTATATATATATATATATGAGAGTGAGAGACAGTCAATGAATGATCATTCTGTTCAATTCAGTCTTACATATCAGACATCATTCTGTTGATTCACACTCCGTACATGGCAGTCAGTTATATATATTTATATCAATTACATATCTTAACCATCTTAAAATGTTTATCTATCATCATCAACAACCAACATCTCCTTACAACACCCTTACATAGTGCCTAAATGGAATACTAAATTTGAACTATTAGCGACTTTTCGTTTTTGACATGTTTTTGTTAAAACATACAGATCGCTAAAATATTCTCTTTTTTTTCGTATTCAGGTCCTGTGAAATCTGTCGCTGCTTCAGAGACAAAATGAGTGAGAGTAGTCAGACAAAAAAAAGTAAAGTTGGGTATTAAAACATAAAAAAAAAAAAATCTAAAACTAAGTATATAAAATGCTTTTATAAAAGAAAAAAAATGAAAAATTAAATAAATGAAAAGTTTAAATATAAAATAAAAGACCAGTTTGTCAAGATGTATACAATTTCCTGTATACAAACTCATAACTCAATATTGATCTATGTTTCCTTGAATTCCCATTACTTTATACTTTATGACTTTTGTAATGAAATTGTTAATTACTTTTATGGTCAATTTATATAACTTTTAAACTGTTAATTGAGTTTACCAAATAAATAAAAAAAAAACTAACAAATTCATTTCTTATTTTATATATATATTTATATCTAAATTAATATTATATTTCTTTTCTATTTTTTACATAAAAAAAAGAAGTCATTTTACTAAACTTAGTAATTATATGGTTATTGTAGGATTTAATTAAATACAAAGAAAATATGTGTATATTTATTTAAAAAATTCCTTTAAAGGACCAAGTAATTTCAAGAAATGGGAGATATTTTTATATTTATTATGTATCAGTATCAGGCATTAGAATTTTGTTGTCTATATGGAATAAAACGCAGAAGGTGTAAATTCAAGAATCAGCTAACGGATTTATGCTGCTTTTTAGAATGCTAATCAAATTCATTTTAGTACCTTTCAATGGACATGCGGAGAACAGCAGTAGCAATGCTACTTTTATATATCTTAAAGAGCGTTATTTTGATGTTTATCCTTTTGAAAATATCTATAAGAAATAAACGAATATCTAAAAGCGGTTAAAATGGGGCATACCGCAATAAAGTGGTATCATCATCATCATCATCATGAGCTCAACAATCCATTACTGGATCCTGGCTGCCTCATGAATCGCCCTCCACTCCTCTCTATACCGAGCGACCGCCCACCAATTCCTGATACCCAGGAATCCTGGCATCGCCACTCACACCGGATCCACCCATCACAATTTTGGTCTTCCCACTTTCCTTTTACCGGGTCGGTTCTATAGAGCTGCTTTAGCTCTAAATAACTTCTTTGGGGATGAGGTCTCATCCATTCGTAAAACATGGGCCCGCCCATCTCAGTCATGCTAAGCGAATACATTTAATAGAGGAATCTATTTCTTAAAATAAAAACCACATCTCCCCATTTGAAAAAATGAAATTGGTGGCTGTATCTCGCTTCTGGAAGCACCAAAACAAATTTGCAAATTAAATTTGATTTTCTAACAAAAAAAAAAAACTACGGGGACACGTATTTTTTAGTTGTTTTTTTTTCTAGCTATCTTAGTTTCCGATAAAAAGTCGTTATCCATATACCTTGGGACACCCTGTATATATAACATTCTGTTAATGAATAAATAACTAGTTTCCGGTAACTTTTTTGTTTTTTTTTTTTGAACATCCTGTTATTTCCGTGTGAAAAATACAATTTCAGCCACTTTGCCATGATCCCAATAATTTCTCGATTAGAAGTCGGTGAAGAGAAAGAAATAAAAAAATCTCTATGACTTATTCATTCTTACAAAGAACGCCAGTTTATTAGTAATTATTTTCTATATCAAAAACTCTAAAAAATTGTGTTAATTAATAAAAATAAAAATAAATAATGAGAAAATAAAATAAATTAAAATAAGTAAAAACTATTTAAATGATTTACAATAAATACATAAAATTTTTTATAACTAGTAAATGTTAAATAAAGTAGTTTTTATATTTATATAATAACAATTCTTCACTTTTATAATACCAATAAACATGTAAATAAACTAATATTATTTGTTGTTTTTTTGTTTTTTAAAAGATTAAAAACCAATTTTATTTTATTATATTAAATTAATTCTTTTATAATACGTTTATAAATTTTTAAAGTGTTTCATTCATGAAAACTATGTACTTAGCATAAATATGTTATGGTTTTATTAAAAACAAATATATAATAAATAAATAAATAAAAAGTTATTGCTGATTGGTTATTGAAGTGAAAAAAAGTAGTTTAACAAAAAAAAAAAAAAAAATTGAAGACAAACAGACAAAGATA
>JAAEAF010001121.1:0-97685 GCA_011037195.1 Triatoma infestans | reverse complement strand
TTTATTAACAAAAAGTATACAGAAATAAAAGAGAAACAAGATTAATCATTACAATAAACAACTATGACATGGTTTACAACCGTCTGTCAGAGTCTCATTTGAATTAGAAATTAAAAATTAATTAAAAATTAAAAATAATACTGCGAACAAAAAATAAATATAAATCATTGGCGCTAATCAAATAAAACTATACAAATGCATATCATAATGAATGAATATAAACTAAAAATAGAAACTTACTTGAAAACAAAACAATAATAAAAAAATGTGGAAGATAACAAACTAAACAGTCCTTATATTTAAATACAAATAGACAAATAGAAAAATAAATAAAAAAATCTGAACTCTACAATTAATAATTAAATTCGCTAACTAAAACTGTTCTATATTGTATAGCGTCTTTAACATAATCTACCAGAGCACACCAATCATGACCATTTAATAAATCTAACACCTCTTCTCTGGTTAGCACGGCTTTATTAAAATGACGCACTCTAAACATTTTCATGGGGCAAACAGCCAAAAAATGAAATGTACTTTCTACACCTTGAAGATTGCATAAAGAACACAAATAATTAATTCCTGTGACCCAGGGTTTATAATTGAGGTTTAAGCCTTCCGTTCGCACCTTAAATATAATGCGTTTAGCATAATTATCCAAGTCCAATCCCATGTAGTTTACCTCGTAATTAAGATCTTTATACAGTTCGTGATAGTCAGCGCTCCTAGCAAGAAACTCAAATTCTAACCTCTCTGTTGATTTATCTTGTTTAAAATATTGACCATTTGCCGATTCCATCCATCACTGAATGTACAATCCAACTCTTCACCGTATAGCTCGGACAATCGCAACCACTCGCGAAACCAGTAACATTTCTTATGCACCACCTCTTTAGCCACAATATAAGTTAATCTCTCACTAGAATGTTCATTAAAAATCCGCAAAATATAAGAAAAATGGGATTTTAGTGTGAATGTAAATAAACTACTTTTACCCGTTTCTAAATATATTGCGTAATTAGGAGTGTTCATGGGGAGGCAGAACATTTTCTTAATAAAGTACTTCTGTAGTTTCTCCAATTCCTTATATGCAATAAACCCCCATACCTGACTTCCGTAGCAAGCAATAGATCGCAGCACGGAATTCTGTATTTAACCGGTAAATCAATAGAACTATTTAGAATAAAATTATTCCAGATGCTTCCAACACATCGCTTGCCCACCGCCAATTTATCCTTTAAATGGGACTCAAAGGTCAAGCTCGAGGTCAAGGTTACACCCAAGTACTTGTAACGCGAAACAACTTCAATTGGATCCCCCATAAACGTCCAGCGCTCATTGGCCCTCCGCCTACCTCCACCCTTTCCAAAAATCATGATTTTTTATTTTGAAAGATTAACCTTTAAATTCCAGATATCGGCATAGTTACCTAGATTATTAATCATTTCTTGCAACAGAAAGGGGTGGTCGGCTAACAGCACAATATCATCGGCATACAGGAGCGTATTTAGTCTTGTACTGCCTACTTTCAGTCCCCCACCAAGGCTGGCCGGGAGATCGTGCAGGAAAAGAGAAAACAGAAGCGGGCTTAAAGCACACCCTTGCTTCACACCCGTTTCGGTCATGAATTTATCCGTCAGGCCTCGCCTACACCATACCCTTGCCTTCGTGCCACCGTACAAGCTTTTTATTGCATTTAGGCATTTCATACCAAGACCTAAGTTGCTTAATTTATACCACAGCGCATTACGATCAATACAATCAAATGCAGATTGAAAATCAACGAAAAAGCAATACACATTGGTCTTGGGTACTAGCCATTTTAGGTGGATAATGCTGGTCAGTACAAAGAGATGATCGACGGTCGAATGGTTCTTTCTAAAACCAGCTTGCTGATACCCTACCCAGATGTTCCTTGTATCTGCCCACTCTGTTAGTCTATTTAATAGAAGCAAGGCGTACAACTTGGATATACAGTCCATAAAGGTAATGCCCCTATAATTATTTGGGATGCTTGGGTCACCCTTTTTAAATAAAGGGAACACAATTGAACATAAAAAACTCTGAGGAACAACCGCTGCATCATATAAATAATTATAAAAATTAACAAGACAATGTAAAAAATTAGACGGCACATTCTTAAAAAATTCAAACGGAACCCTATCGAGCCCCGGTGCCTTATTATCTTTAGTGCCATTTATTACCACTAATAATTCCTGTAATGAGAAGGGGCAGTCCAATTCGCCGTCCGCTATATGAGGTTCTGCCCATTGAACCGGTTCAGCACTGACAATAGGGTTGTACAAATCTTTAAAATAATCTTTCCACACTTCGGGACTAATTTCTCCATTACAAATAAAGCCTTTGTTCTTAAATTTATTTACTATGTTCCAGAACGTTTTACCATCACTACACGATTTAAACTGGTCTCCTCCAACTTTGTAAAATTCTTTTCTCTTACTGTCACATAGAGCCTTATAGTTTCTATTTACCTGTAAATACTTATCTTTGACGATGACGGAACTAGTTTTGCGAAATAAATTCAGCAAATTGAAAGATCTTTTCCTTAAACGATAGCATTCACCATCAAACCATTTCCTATTAAATACCACTTTCCTACCGTTCTCACACCCCCTCCAATTATATTTATGAGCGCATTCTCTTTTATACGTGATTAAATCATTTGCAGCCAGGTCCGGATCAGACATATTGATTATAGAACCAGTTACTCTTTTTTCCAACTTGTCTTTAAATTGTTTTTGATCTACAACGGTCCACAATAATTTCGGGAGTAGAGGCAGTACACTGGAGTCGTTTCTACCGTTTGTATCAACTAGACTAACTAAAATCGGCATATGGTCAGAATATATCTGTTGCTCAACTTTAAAATCTTTAATCAGTGGTAGTAAATTAGGGTTAGCACAACAGAGATCCAACACAGAACATCCTCTACTGCTGATAAAAGTATATTCCCCCTCTCTGTCCCCAGGGGTCCTACCGTTTAAGACGACCAGGTTACTATCATCGCAAAATTCTAAAAACGATTTACCTTTAGAATCCATTATTTTATCTTTTGAGTCTCTTACTAGCTCGCAAACTGACGTATAAAAATATGGATCATTATTATAAATTTCTTCGGGAATGCACTGCGAATCGGATATTCTAATATTGCAGTCCCCAATTAGTGCGTAAGACAAAAAATTATTTTCAATGAATAAGGCCTTAACATTATTGAAATCTTGGTCCCAACAGTTACAATTAATATACACCGGAACAATGTGCACAAGTTCGTTATTTACTCTTAATTCTATTACATACACGTTAGCAGAATTTAATACCCTAATATTGTGTTTCTTATATATATCTTTCTTAAAACCAAAAATCATACCTCCACTAGCCCTTCCAAAATTGGATTCTTTTTTAGCCGGCACCCAGTAAATTACATAATTGCTAAAATAATTTACAAAAAGGTGTTGCTCTTCAAATAATATATGAGTTTCTGATAAAACAAACAATTCAAAATTCTGAATATAATTAAAAAAATCTAAATTATTCCTTTTACTTTTCAAACCGTTTATATTAAAATACAGTATATTAATTTCCAAACACTTACCCGAAAAATTCTTTTTTTTAGTAACTGACATCTGACAGACATGTAAATCTCATAAATTCGATAGTTTGGTTGTTGGGAGACTCTCCGTTGTAGCGTGTGTGGAATTCCTTTCCTGTTGCTGCAACTCGTTGGCGACCCAGTCCGTTAGATTCACTCCGCAAATTTCGTTCAACTTTTTGTTGCCATCTTCAGTTTTATTAAAAATAAGCCCTTTTGAAAAATCCCATTCAAAGTAGTGCCCTTCCACTAAAAGACGATCCGTTCTTATTGAAATCTTCACATGTGGATTCAGCCGCTTAACTTCCTTCATGACCCGAATCATCTGCTTTCTTCTCCTTCTCGTGCCATACGCGTAGTCTCTGTGGATAACAAATGATGTACCCTTCAAACTACTAGCTTTCTTCATAATATCCACAGTGACCTGATAGTTAGTAAACGTTGCCACTTTAGCTTGATTACTTCCATTTCCCCTTCCTAGCGTGAATGCATCAGTGATGTTTAAATCACTTCTATTTACACCCAAAACCTCTGAACAGAATGCTTTTATTTTCTCAGACAGCACTTCCTCCGCTTTGCATTCCAAACCACGAAAAATAATATTATTTCTCTTTAATTTATTTCCAAAAAGCTCCATTTGTATCTCCCTGAAACTATCGCTTTTCTTTAAACTTTCCATTTCCTTCCGCAGCAACTTATTTTCTTCAGTAAGTACTGAAATATGCTCCTCAATTGAGACAATATCCGCTTTAGTAGCATAGTTCTTCGAGTCCAAGAGCGTACTAAAGGACGCCATTAAGCGCTCCATTGACATTTTACCAGCCTCTTGCTCCTTTTTTGTTGGCGTCATTTTTTCCTCTTCACTTAAACTCTGTTTTCTTTTACCAGCTTCCTGCAAACTTTCTGGAGAACTCCTGGTCCTTTTCAAAGTCCTTACGGCTTTGTCTCTTTCTTTAGAAACGAAATAATTTTTTAAACTATTTGACATTAATTTTCGTTTTTTATTTTTTCATTCATTTAATTCCAATTTTTTTTTTTTTTTTTTTATCTATTTGATATCAAAATAATTATAATTATAATCAGGAGGTGAATGCGAAATCACTTGCAAACATTACAATGAAATAAAACAGTCACCAAAAACAAAATAAATATAAATCAAAACGCCAGACGCAAACAAATCGAAGTTCCGTTAACCCTTTGGTTCCAAAACAAATATGACGCACTATTTATATATAACTAATAATCTTAGAAAGATAACATAAGTCGTCACACATGACGTAATGATACCCCACTTATCATACAAAACGTAATTCGCGTCATCAACGAACTTCAACCTGTCCCTCACATTGAAATTTTTACAGTACCGTTTTCAATTAATTTCTCGAAAACGGCTCGATAGTATTTTCTGTAATTTTACACTATTACTTCACTCACTACCTTCTCTCTGTCTACCAAATTTGGTTACAAACAAATACCTTAAAACCACTAAACTAGCAATTCTAAAGAGGCACGATCTTAACAGTAGTACAGTTCAACTGAGACTCCCGGAAATACAGGGTTGCTGGGATACTCATTCCCCGCCAGCCAACTGTTGGTAAGGAAGAGAAAATTAAGCCCCGCCAATCACCTACAGCGAATATGGTGATCAAGAAGGCAGTCAATATGGCAGAGGAAGAAGCCAAGCCCTTCTCTAGGTTTATTGCCTTTTTGGCTTTCATGAGATAACGGCCCTGAAGAGGCTCATTGCAATATGGGCGAAACGCCAGTTTCTAGCAAAGCACTGACGCGGTCTCAACTCGAAAACTCACGTGTCATTCTAATCATCTTGATATAAAGTGACACTTCCGATTGACTGATTTTGTTCGATACCGCGACCCCCCGGTAACATCAAAAGGAAATATCAAATTTCAGCTTTCTGCGATTTTCACAGAAAACCAATTTCTTAGAAAAAACAATACTTCTGACTCAGCAGACTCTCAATATATAGATTTTCCGTTGGAATCTCAATTGCTAGAATTTAACAAGATCGCAACAGAGAATAATTATTGATAATTGAATTTTTTTTTTTATACAACGCCCTCGTCGTTGGCCTTCTCGGCCATTAGAATACTCGCAGCCCAGTACAGTGTCCGAATTTTTTCTGCCATCCGACACAATGTGCAAATCAACCATACCAATTCTATGGAGGTTTAGTTCAAGTAGTCGTAATAGTCCAGTGTCTAATCTGAATGCTACAGCGCACTGCCTAGACAAATCGCTAGGCAATCTGGAATTATTAAATATGATTCCCAATGAAACTAAATATTTGAATCTAAATATAAAGAAAGCTAAATGATAATTTGATAAAGCTTTCAACCATTTTCAGAAGAGAGTTATTTTTGTTTTTTGAAGTCTTATTAGACTTGGATTATAGTTCGTCCTTAAATTTCCCATACAAATAGTGGCGGTGAGGGGATGAGTACGTAAGAACTGATTGTATTCTGGCCCAGTAGAGCGCACCACCAACTGCATAATACAACATTTGAAATTTAACGCCACATATTGCGCACAACTGTTCAAAATCATTTTTTTTTTTTGTTTAAATAAAAGTAATACGTTTATCTGAGCACAGTTAGTATACCAAGTTTAAAAGAAATCGTTATTATGATTTTAGAGAAAAATTCTATTTCCACCTAGTCTCTAAATTCGTACTTCCTTTTAATCGATTTCCCTCAAATTTGGAACTGTAGCCATGCCTGTAATGTATATTATGTAGGTGATAGGACCATCTTTTTTATTGAAGTGTTACTTTAGAGGAAAACATCCTCTTCCCTCACAAACCCCCCAAAATCAATTTTCCCGCGAAAGTCTTTCCAATCCTTATGCTCTGAAGCCGTCATTAAGCTTTAGTCGAGATTGATGAATCCTAAATCTTTGTGCAAGGCCAAATTATTAATAAGTAAACCATTTAATTGACCCTCGCTCCACACAATAGTTACACTTCCAAAACATTCATTAGAAGTACCAACTAAAAAAATCTAAACTGACGGGAGATTGTACGTATTTGTAGGACGCCAAACTTTCTCAATAAAATCATTCTTCTAAACCAGTCGCTCCTTCCACCGGAAATAGCTCGTGGTGACAGCACCAGTCGCCCAATAAAACTTTGTTACAACAAGTTTGTACATCAATTCGCTACCATTCATTTAATAAAAAATAAAAATTAATTGCTATCACTCCAAGCGCCAATAAAATTGTTCGTCCTTTCCCCACTAGTTTCCATCACTCCCTCTCTCTCACACCAGTCATTTTGCTTGAAGTAATAATAAAAGTTTGTTGTAAAGAGTTATAATTCTTATATGATATCATTGTATTTGAGGTGAGGATTTAAGTCCACTTGGGCAAAAACTAAAGTTTAATTAATTTCATTTGGTTTTATTGATGTCCCACTTTCTATCGGCCAATAAATCTTCTTCCGATCCTCGGTAAAATCGTGGAAAAACTTCCAATTCCGCCTTCAAACAGTAGTTACCCCTCTGCAACATATCCCGAAACTGATGAGTTTGGATTCCGTCAGTCCCACTCCACTATCCTACAAGCACATTGAGTTGGAGTCGCCCTCGAATGGAAGCATTATTGTGCGGCTGATTTTCTAGATTTTTCTCAAGCATTTGATAGAGTGGTTTGAGGGCTCAGTGGTGGTAGTTAAAAAGCATCCCTACCAACCACGTACCTATATCCTTATTGTAAAATCCTATTTAACCGATAGATATTTCCAGGTGAGTTTTGGAAACCAGCGGTCCTCAATTTATCTTGTCTTTGCTGGTGTTCCTCAAGAAACATCCTTTTCTTTACACCATCTACTGCCTACTTACCAACCCATCCTAGTACATCTATACACACCTTTGCCGATGACTCAGCAATCCTATCCTCAGGTTCTGACCCCGTCCTCACAATTCGTAATTTGCAACCTTTTCTTCCTATTATAGAAAATTGGATTAACAAATGGAGAATCAAAATAAACCCTAACAAATCTAAATACATTATTTTCACCCTCAACCCTAAAATCCTTCCTCCGGTCTACAATACAACACTCCTACACCGCCTGCAGATCATGTGAGATATCTTGGATTATACACGGACAAAAGACTTACATGGAATCCTCATACACGACTGAAAAAAAAGACCTCAACACAAGATACCGACTACTCGCTGAACTACTTGACAAACGTTCAAAAATAACTTTACACAATAAAATAAGACTATACACTTCTATCCTTATGCCGACAGGGACTTACGGACTAGAAATTAGGAATGCCAAAAAATCCAACGTAAACCGTATACAAACTTTGCAATCAAAAATTCTTCGTCAAATAGCTAACGCTCCCTTTTATGTTTCAAACCTTGTTCTACATGCTGATATCAAAATTCCAATAGTAGCAGACCTCGCTAATTCCCGTCACATCAACTTCCATGAAAAGCTCAGCTCGCACCCGAACTCTGTCGTGCAACTCCTTTCTTCCCGGGCATCCAGCCCGACGGATCAGGCAATGATGAATTATTGTTGGCCGACACCGGATGACCAAAATTCACGTTAATTACGCCGTTTTGTATCTCGTCTATATCAAATTTGTAATAATTGAATTGAATAGTTTAGTAGAGGCACTATGTTGTAGAAATTGGAAACAAGGGGTTTCCTTATGTTTTGTGGTGTTAATGAGTTACAGTCCCGGTAATGACTGCTTAGGGTACATGTGAATCTCAGTTTGGGTATTGGGATTGTTGATTGATATATACGATTATAGAAGAAAGAAGTGAGCAAACATGTATTTGTGATTTGGGTTAACATTAATCTAGACATGTTATTAGAAGGAGGTCTAGTGTCCAAAGTGGGATAGTTGGAATTAGTAAATAGATTCGATGGACAACAGGATCCATCCGAGAAATATATTTTTATAGATTAATTAATTTTTGGATAATATGGCAAATTCTGAAAAGAAATTTTACAAATGTTGCAACATCAAAACCAAATAGTTTCAAAATTAGAAACCAAACACAAAATTTAAAGGAGAGACTAGACAAGAAATTTGGAACCACGGGAACAATTTGAAATTAAAGATAGGAAAGATAAATAGAAAAGATGAACAGAAAAATCTAACTTCTGTCACAAGGTTGGAAAAGTACAAAGTCAAGTGTAAGATTTGATGAATGATGGACAAACATATGTTGATAATAAAGAAGAGTAAGAGTAAGTCGTTTGAGTGGGGTAGCCCATGGGCCCTGGGGAGCTTTGGATAGCGTAGGGTTTGCCCTCCCCTTCTGCGAATAATAAATAAGTCGTTTGAGTGTTTCACACTAGATTTTTTTATTTGCAATGTTGTTGAGAGCGGCGCTAGACGATATTGCTCCTTAAGCTTCCCATAAGCACCTATATGATTGTACGTATAAAGCCAGTCCGAACACATTTTTTTCTGAACAAGTTTCGGGGGAAAATTGTTATTATAGTGATACCATATGTGGGGGGGGGGGGTTTGCCTCAAAAGTTATCCACAATCTTATAATATAATATGATATTTTTATGTATTGATTACTACTATTAGATTTGTTACATTCCTGGTGAATGTATTCTATTTACTATTCATTATTATATTGCCTGATAAGGTGAGATAACCATGATCTACTTGTTTAGCTCTAGCATTTCATCATCTAAAGTGTCTATTTTTGGACAGAAGCAGATTTGATGCTTCTAACTCGAAACACGAAGATAATTATTTATAAATAGCCACCATATATTCACTGTAAGGGCGGTGTAGTAGTAGAGGTTTATAAAGCAAATGGTTAAAAAAAATCTGCATTTTCCTGTTAATAAAATTAAACTTTAAATTTACCTCATTTTCCTAACATTAATATAGAAGTGACGGAGACACAAGTCCAGCACCCGAACCAACCCGACCAGTAAAAGAAAGTGAATTTCCGCTAAACCATCTAATTTTTTTTTTTTTTTTGGAAAAATGTTTCAAATAAAAGTGATTGGTTTATATTTGTGCAGTTAGCATTCGAAATTTAAAGGAAATCGTTGTAGTCGTTTTCGAGAACATGCCAAACTCAGTCTGTAAAAAAAAAAAACATTTCCGGTTGTCCGATTTCCTTCAAATTTGGAATTCTAGCAATGTTTCTGGCGTTTCCTAATATTTTCAAATGTGGCAGAAGCACATTACACTGAAGTGGTAATTTTCCCCCCAGAACCCTTACAAAACATAAAGTTTCCTGGGAAAATGTTTCCAATAAAAGTGATAGGTATTTATGTGTGTAGTGAGTATACGACGTTTAAAGAAAATTATTGAATCCTGGGGGGAAAAAAAAGAACATTCAAGTATAGTCGCACTTCCTGTAGATGGATTTTGCCCAAAAACTTCCTGTGAGAGACGGCGGTAGTACCAAGATTGAGCTTCTTGCGAACTTCTGCTTTTGATATATTTGGTTTTTCTCTCTCTCTCTCCACACACACACAAAGAACATTTACCAAAAAAAAAATTTCTTACTCCAAGGACCTCAAAAGCTGCCAATGTCAACATTAGTAAAGAATAAAATTTTGATTGGTTGAGGCGTGGTTAAGTTGGCACGCCCTGCTTTCTGATCGGTCCACTCATACACCTATATTTTACATATTTACTTCTTCGCTGTAATTGGCTAATTACTTATAGCTAATTATTTCATAGAAATTGCACTTTAGAATTTTTTTTTTATAAATTTTTTCCCCTTTGGTATTTTATAAATAATTAAATTATGCAATAAAAAAAAAAAAATTAAAAAAGTTTCTTATGATAAAATAATTATTAATATTCATAATTAATGTATGGAGGCAAATAACAAATTAAAAAATTTGCTTATGGAATTATTTTACGGATAAAGAAATATAAAGATAAGATCAGAGACATTTTCCGTGG
Source organism: Triatoma infestans (assembly GCA_011037195.1). NCBI lineage: Eukaryota > Metazoa > Arthropoda > Insecta > Hemiptera > Reduviidae > Triatoma > Triatoma infestans. The sequence goes on along the minus strand of JAAEAF010001121.1, from coordinate 87,149 downwards.
TAGCCTGCTTCATTTTATGGTCATCAACCGGTTTCGGGCGTTCGCCCATCTTCTGGATGCGTTTGTCAGACAGTGTGATAACACAGACTTGCATAGAGCAAATTCAATTTATACATTCTATAATTAGTTTTTCTGAATTTTGTTGAAACTACCTTATCGAATCATAATTCATATCGATCGTAATTCATATCGATCATAATTCAGCTTATACACAAATGCATAAACCGAATTTGCTCTGTGCAAGTCTCGGTTATCACACTGTCTGCCAAACGCAACCTGAAGATGGGCGAACGACCGAAAGCGGTCGATGACCACAAAATGAAGCAGGCTACCACGGAAAATGTTTCTGATGCTTTCCAGCTCTGCGGAACCAACCACCGCAACAAATAAAGATAAGATTTTAAAATGCATGTTCTGCTAAAGCAAATCCGCCATTTTGTAACTTACAATTTAAGTATGTCTACCAATGACAAAATAATAACTACTCTGAAACACTCAAATGAAGTCAAATTCTGTAAATAAATATGAAATTTTAGAATCAACCAATCAAAAACCAATCAAGTTAGTTAACAAGAGTTTGTTGTGGAACACAATATGGCTATCATATATAATGTTCAGGTAGTGATGTTATCGTCCTCCCTTACTAACCGGGAAGTGGTTATCCCACTATTTCAGGCCACCGGAGCCTGTCAAATTCGTACTAGGCCAAACGAAATCGTGCGACTTTTGATACACAAGTTTATCTTTGGTTATTACTTCTTTTTTATTTTTGAAAGTGAGAGCTTGCAGTCGTGTTTAAAACCTGTTTTGCGATCCTCTGATTATGTCGTCCATATTTCACTGATTGTTTTTATATCTCTCTCTCTCTCTCTCTCTTCTCTGTGTGTGTGTTTTGGTGTGTTGGTATGTTGTATTCTTATGCCTTTGTGTGAAAATATAAGGTAGTTTTCATCAAAATTCAGAAAAACTAGAAACCAATAAAGTCCAATTCTGATCAAATTAAAATTCAGCAATGCAATATAATTAGATGGGAGAACTGTACATTTTACTGAAGAATACGATGTCAATATGTTGATGGCAGTTAGATAGTATGTAATAACAACAATGTCTACAACTTGTCCAACTACAACTTGTCCAACCTTCAACAGCCCACTAGAAGACAACTTGCTTGGAAAAACAGTTCAAATTAAAGTGCTACCACCTACTTTGTGTATCTAGTCAGTATATAGAGCAAGTTTAAGGAAAAACTAGAGAAAACTGTTCCCCACAAAATCGAAGAAAAACTTAAAAGAAAAACTTCCTAGTAAGTCACATGTCCGGTTGACGGAGTTTGTGTAAGACATACACACTCACTCACATCAGACGGTTCGCTAAAACTCACCATTTTTTGTGCTCAGGAGTCTTGGAAACTTGTATTCCCGTAATTTCGAAAAAAACTGTAAACAAAACAGCTGTTAAATTATAGTGAGTTAAATTTATGATTTTAGGAGACACTTGCAAATAAGGAAGACAAATATCTCTTAACAAATGAAAAAAAAGTCCATTCATATTATTTATCCCCTTCCCGTCCTCATATCTACCGCTAACCAATGACACGTTCATCACTTCATTTGTACACTTTACAAAACGAATTCTATAGCAATTTCTGCTAAAAGCAAATACAAGTGAAGGTTTCATGACAACAGTGGTGACATAGCGAGATAGATAGGAGGCTGGAAGAAGTGAGAGATTGAAGTGTTTACGTCAGTGGTTTGTAGATAAATGTGGGCTTTTGGTGGCTTAAATTGGATGTCTCTGGGTCCTTTCTATAGGCATATATATATATATGTTTGTGTGTGTGTGTGTGTATGTATGTATACCTAGCAGGAGAAGAAGTCGTTGGTGAAAATAATAGATTTTATTTAATAGGCCGTGGGTTTGGGCATTTACATTTCTAATGCGTAGTGAGAGCTCATTGCTGTGCAACATCGTGCCTTCAGTCTGTTTACTGTATTAACGCTACCTGCTTGGTACTCCAAAAGACTGTTTTCTTGTCTAGACCTACCCTTCTTCTTCTTCTGGAAGCACTTTACACTTCTGTCTAAGCAGGAGCTCTTGTCTCCCTGAACATATTGTTCACTCTATACACACCAGCAACTGGTTTACTTAATGCTTAACACTTTATAAAGAACACTTTGAAACTTCGCTGTTGTATTTTTTACAGTTATTGATTTTATATATATCAATTATGGAACAATATTAAATTTCCTGATTTTGCATCACTCTTTGGAATTCCTTATACGTTATTCAATATCTTCCGTTTGTATGTTCCAAAATCTTTGAAGCAGAATGGAACAATCGTTTACATAACTACCCTGTATGGAATGACATTACAAGATTTTGGCTCTGGGAAAATCTGTGCTATAATCATCAAGAAACCTCTGAAACCGATTTCTGTTTGACCACAAAATGAAGCAGGCTATAACGGAGAAAAAACTCCGACAGAACCACTTAGATCCTATGGATTAGCTTGTTCTATAGCAAAGATAGGCCAGGGCTGAAGCTATTCCCCTTTGTAGCGGGTTATTTAGAAGTTGGGTTCAGAGAATTACGAGATGGGTGTTATGAACTAAGACAATGAAATGTATAATGAAGTGTTGAGGGAGTAAACTAAGACAATACCATCTTTTAGGTTATTTTCATGAAAACACTTGAGTTTCCGGGCTGCCGCTTCAGTGATTTGTTAGAAACCGCCCGTATGACGTTTCGCCCATATTGCAATAAGCTTTTTCAGGGTTGTTACACTCCGAAAGTTAATGGAGCAATGAACCTTGGTAGAAAAGAACCTAGGTAGAAAAGGTAGACATGAACCTTGAAGAACCTTCTTGCAATGTTGGCGAAACCTCGATTTCTAGCAAACCACTGGCTTAGTCTCAAACCGGAAACTCAAGTGTTTTAAGACAATGCTAATCAAGATATTACTCTATAGTTGGATACTAAGGGTTTAGAAATTACACTTAAAGGACTTAAATGTTAATTCAGTTTAATTGCATTCATCAGTGTAAGCAATCAATAACCGTCGACGACCAGAATCCCCAGTATCGGACAGTCTACACCAGAAGTCTATTCTCATAGCTTACCTTACGCCATAACGCTATTTCTCTCTCTCTAAGTTGCTATTTCTGCTACCTAACTCTACTCTTTCTGAATTACAATTAAGTCCTTCAAGTGTAATTTCTAAACCCTTAGTATCTAATTATACAGTAATATAATAATTAGTATTGCCTTAGTTTATAATTACCCTCTTTATTCTCTGCTTTCGATTTCTAAATATCCCGCCTCAAAGGGCCTATCCTATCTTCGCCATATAGGACAAGCTAATCCACAAGATTGAAGAGGAAGCCTTGCTTCATTTTGTGCTCAAACGGGGACTGGTTTCAGAGATGTCTTGTTTTAGCCAAGATTTGCACATAGCAAAATCAACCTAAAAATTGATTTAAACTCAATTATGAAAATTTTAATTATACTTTCATTATACCATTTCCGGTCGTTCTACGATAGTTATCAATTTAATTTCTTACGATAAGTTCTAAATGTTTTATTACAAAAAGTTGTATAGTTAACTGTGTTTGTTATAATCTCCTTTTTTCTCTCTCGCTCTTTCAATAATTTATATGCAACTGTACAATAGTCAGGACAATAAGCAAATATGGTGAATGTTTACATGACATGAATGACATGAGAAGAAAATACCCAGTGGTATTACTTCATGACGTTGAAGTTAATTTATAAGGTCACGGGGGCCATTGATGCTTCAGACTTCGGGATAGATTATCGGGTAAGGTTGGACTAGCAAGTTGTTGAACCAAAGGATTATGATGATTGGACAAGTAGTTGTGGAATCTTTGATAACGGGATTTTAATTAATCGGACACAAATGGAATGGATATGTTATAATCTCAATTATGTTTGACTGGACACTAACTTTTTTTCTCTGTAAAAATTTAGATAAAATAATATTTGATTAATAGCGCATAATGAGATATAAATCTGCAGCCATCATTTTTTAAAGTGAGAAGGAAATCTGCAGGGACTGAAAGTGACGTAATAGGTAGCCGTAGAGGTGGGGATTGTAAACTTTTTTTAACCTAATTAGCCTAAATAACTCCCCCTGAGTACTATCTCCCTTTTTTATATTCCCCCTTCTGATTTTCCCTTCTTTTTAATCATATTAATTATTTTTTTCTTTTTTATTCACTTTTTCATGATCCTTTTTTCAATTTAAATCTTTTTATATATCTATTCATTAAAATTGCTTATCATAAAATAAAAAAGAGAAACAAGAAAGAATTGAATGAAAAAGTTCTAATCAGCTTATTACCATCAAGGTTCGGAAGAAAAGAGCTGATATTAATTTAATCATTTTTTAAACAGCTGTTCTCTTGTGACCGGTAAAATGGAAATAATTGCTACCGTGTTAGATTTTCGAAATTCAGTATACCCCGGAAATATATTTTTTGACTCTGTCTGTCTGTATATATGTGTGTATGTAGCTCACACAGTCACACATTTACACTCATGGTAGGCCATGCTTGATATTTCATCTAGACATAAACCGGTTTTTGCTGGTAACATATTAAGTTTAAAGAAAATTATTACAGCAGTTTTTGAAAAAATTACCCCCCCCCCCCCACTCAAAAACTATTCTGTTAAGTCGCACTTCCGGTTTACCGATTTTCTTCAAATTTGGAATTCTGTCTATACTTCTACAATTAGCTTATAGGTGGTTGCACCACACATTGTATTAAAATGGTCGAGAAAATCGTGAAAAACTGGGGTCGCTACAGTAAAGTCGCACTTCCGGTTTACCGATTTTGTCCGAAATCTTCGTATCAGATTCGATGGTGGGAGGGTACCGAATCGGCATATCAAGTTTGAGTTTCCAGCGACTTTCCTTATTGAGGTATTTTGATCGCACACGCACACATGCTCCCACCTACATTCGCTACATTTATTTCCGGTACAAACACGATTATACGGGCCTAGGTGTAATACTTTCTCATATACCATGTGTAAAAATTTTATTTCCAGTAGTTCTGAAGAAATTGTGTCATTTGGTTGCCCACTAAATTGCCATTTCAGTATATTGACAGTTCTACCACTTGTTAATTGCTGGCTAGGTTTATAATACTTTTATAAAAATTCCTGGTGTTTGTTTTTGTTAAATATTAATTTTATCATTTTTGGTTTTTTGTTTTTTATGTAAGAAAATCTTTGAAGCCATTTTTTGAGAAAATTGCGAAAAAATAAAATCCATTTAATAAAGTCGTAGTTGTTGATGGATTTTGCGTGAAGGTACGGTGGTAGTACCTCAATGGAATTCACCAAGTGTGAGTTGCTGGAATTGTTCGTTAAAAGAAATTAGTTATTTTCTACAATCGGGTTGGCTATAGTCATTAAAAGAATTAGGTTATCTACCTATTATCAACACGTGCAGTGTTGCCAACAGTCATTTGTAAATAACAATTATAAAGAAAAAAAAAAAAAACAATAGTTAATGAATCGTAGTGTGTAAATTCTTAGTATAATAGGACTTGTTATATTCATATACCCCAATATCATTAAACAATATCTAGAGATAGCTCCATTGAAATGACTAGTACAATCAGGGTCGGTTAATTAATGCTCTGTTAATTAGATCAGCTGATTGATCTAATTACAAGACAAATATGTAAAAGAAAAGAAATCTAGTGTGAAATATTCACGCGACTTTCTCTAAAAATTCAAGTTTAAAGAAAATTTGTGACATTCAACAATTTCAGTAATAGAACGTAATGTGACCAGATTTTTTTTTTTTTTACTTTCCCTTACCCCTAAGTAGTAAGAGGAAGTATTGTGCTCGTACTAAATTTTCGAAATTGAGTTTTCCCCAGAAATATATATGTTTTGAAGTCAAAAAAAAAAGGTTTTTAGCGAATTGTTGGAATATCGCAAGAAGCTCAAACTTGGAATCCCATTTAGGCCACGCTCCATCTGACCGAAGGTTTTCGCTCTAAATCCATCAACCGGAAGTGCAACTGTAATGAAATTTTGTTTTCAGTTTTGCGCGATTTTTGTCGAAAACGGCTCCAACTATTTTCTTCAAACTTTGTACACTGTCAACCACCATGTGAACCTCTATCACTTCTAATGAAACATTTTTTCAGGAAAAATTGATTTTTGGGGTTCTGAGGGGGGGGTTTCATTTGTGTAGTTCGGGGGTGGGGCATTTTATTGTGTAGTTCCTTACTGAGTACCACTTCATTACAATATATAGCTCTGCCACTTATGTTATATTAAGATGAAAGTATTAGAAGCATTGCTAGAATTCCAAATTTGGAGATAATCGGTTATTCGGATGTGCGAATTTATAGAAGGTTTCTGAGTTTTCTATACCGATATCCATTATACATGGTATGCTAACTTCACAGATATTAGCTAATCACTTTTATTTGAAATATTTTCCACAAAAAAAATTGTTTTATATAGTTGTGTGGACTTTGTGCCAGAGGTAGAGCGCTCCACTGGGCCACAATATAATATCACTTCGCTACCTGCCAAGAATTAATCTTAGGTACTTATCCCCCACCAATTTTATATTTATGTTATGACAAATATGGAAATCTGAATTTAAAGAATTTGGCCATTTTATATTTAATTGTACTATCAGTAGTAGAAGACAGCCCTGTGAGTGTTTTATTCCATATTTTTTCAACATTTAATTTAGTTCGTTATCTACATCTATGGTACTTCTATGATGTTCAGCATTAAACTAAATTATTCTCCTTTAATAATGTTTACTAGAACTGCTACTAAACTACTAAACATATTGTGTACAATGAGTACTACACACATACAAACTAACTCTAAACATATTATGTACAATGAGTACTACACACATACAAACTAACTCTAAACATATTATGTACAATGAGTACTACACACATACAAACTAACTCTAAACATATTATGTACAATGAGTACTACACACATACAAACTAACTCTAAACATATTATGTACAATGAGTACTACACACATACAAACTAACTCTAAACATATTATGTACAATGAGTACTACACACATACAAACTAACTCTAAACATATTATGTACAATGAGTACTACACACATACAAACTAACTCTAAACATATTATGTACAATGAGTACTACACACATACAAACTAACTCTAAACATATTATGTACAATGAGTACTACACACATACAAACTAACTCTAAAACTTGAAGCTGTGTTTTAACTAAATTACAGACCTTTTCTACAGTGTACATCTTCTGTTCACTTATAAACTAAGCACTTCCGCAATATAGCTTACCACATACCATATCCCTGAAACCCTAAACACATATATAGCTACTGCAGACAAAGGTTCTTAAATATACAAAATAGCAAATATTCCAGTCCTATCTTTCACTTGTTACAACGCTTTTGTTATACTTAACTACTTCATTGCTTAAGTCTTAAGGCTTAAGTCATTTAACATATAGACATTTACCACTTAAACATCTTACAATTTAAGTTGGTAAATTTAAATACTGTTTTAAGCTTACAGATCCACTAAGCGCCAATCCCTAAACTAGCACATATTTCCGGCTGGAACACCGACCCTATAAAATCTGGTGTGTAACATTTTTGCTCCGATTAATATCATTTAATTAAACAGTTTTCTTTTCCGCAGTTGATCTCTCCTTTTGTTCTCCATCTCTCGTACCCTAGGATTCAATGGGGGGTCGTGGATGAGTCTTTCGGGTCGGATCATGTGGGCTCCCTTATCTCTGTAGATAAACAAGTTCAGCCGGACCATAATCCTCCTCATTACAGTAGAAAATGGAACTTAAAATCTTCTCAGTGGACCCAGTATAACCTCTTGTCGAATCAACTACTTTCTCAGATGCCTATCTCCCAAGATTCTTCAGTTAATTACGAACATTTTGTGGAGCGTATTAATGGAGAGGCCAAAATCTGTATCTCCAAGTTCAAACCTTACATAGGGCTCGAGTCCATATATCCTCCCAAACCTTGGTCGAATGAGGAGTGCGGTAGAGCCAGGAAAACACCATATAGCCATTCAAACGGTACAAATTGTTTGGCTTTATAAACTGCAAACTGTTTTCAACGGCAAATTGAGCTTTCAACGGAAATACATGTTTTGAGGTCACCTACTACGGAAAAAATTTATTTGGCTGACGGTCTGTGTGCGTGGTGAACAAAATATCTCAAAAACGAAAAGTCACAGGAAGCCCAAACTTGGTATTATCCGTTATTATTGGTATCCGTTTCGATACTCACTACCGCATCTCACACGTATTTTCTCAAAATCCATCAACCGGAAGTGCGATATAATGGAGTGTTTGGATGGAGAGAATTGGTCTGGTTTGATGAATTAACAAGACTTGGTTAACACTGTATAATAATAATAAGTTACACTGACTGCCTGGACTTTACGGTAAAGAATGGTAGATTAAGGTAGAGTGGTAGGGGTAATGGACACGTTGATTGGCGAGTAGTCTAAACTATCTTCTGAACTAATTTGAACTATATCTCCTCTGTGTCCCGTCGCTGTATTTATATGGTTTCTCCCACTCTAATCCGAGAGAGTGGTCCTGGCATTTTGTTTCTCTTTCTCTGCTCTCTTGGTTGCTGTTACATGCGACTTTACAGAAGGATTTGTTTTTTACTTTTTCGCGATTTTCTCGAAAACTGCTTCAAAGATTTTATTTAAACTCTGTATACTTTCTACACACACAAATACCCATCACTTTCCTTTCAAACATTTTCCCGGGATTATACTTGGGGGGGGGGGAATAATAACATCAAACTTTCCTCTAAAGTATTATTTCAATTCAATTATGGCACTACCACCTGTAGTTAGCAACATTGCTAGATCTCCAGATTTGAAGACATGCTGAGCGGAAGTGCATCTGTACAGAATTTGTTTTGTGAGTATTTTGAAATGTTATCGAAAATGATTGTAAAGATTTCCACTACAACTTAGAATGCTACCGTATCACGATATATACACCTATCACTTTTCTTTGAAATATTTTTCCCCCAAAAAATTAATTTCAGTTTATTTTGAGGTATTTGTGTGGTTAAATTTTTGATGTATGGGATTCATTGTCGGTAGCAAGCTCTTCACTTTCCTACCTGCTTTGGTTTGGTAGGTTTATACTTATCTTATAAACCAATACCACTCCAATACCACTTTCTGTTTGTTTGGAAAAACGAGCAAAATTTGTCGTTTTATATACAATTGCATTAACAGGAGTAAGAGAAAGTTTTGTGAGGGTTCAGATGCAGAAAAAATATGTGAATTTCAGGGTTGAACTCGAAACATGTTTTTGCGGTGAAAATTCGATTTCGAAAACTTGACAGATCGCAATATGTTTTTCACACCATTAAGAGCAAGTATATAATAGGAAATGAAAAGTGTAACGTATTAGATAAGCTTCAAGGAATTGTCTAAAAAAGATGAGAAGGAGAAAATCAGGATGGGGGGAAAAAATATCCAAAGTTTTGAAATATGATGTCAGTGTTGCCAGCCTAATGGAACAAAGAAGAGAATCATCATCCTTCCTTCCTTATATAAACCCACTGCCCTCCAGATATACTTTAAAAAAGAAATTTTACTTGTTTAACTAACACCTTCAGGGCAACACGTCTTTAGTATTTTGTATAAAGTTCAAAGTATCTTATTTCTTTTTTTGTAAAAGAACTGCGCGACAGATGCTGGGTGCTGCTATGTCGTCTGAACTCCCTTTGTAACTCCTCAGCATACCTTCCGGCCATATTTCCATTGATGTACATTTTGTAAATTCTTGCCTTTCATCTGGAAAATGTAATTAAAACAAGTTTTCTAGGAAAGGTATATTTAAAAAAAATATATTAAAGTAAAAGCTTTCAAATTCAATATGGACAGGCCCGAAGCATTTTATCTCAACTGGTCATTTAGTTTTTCGTTTCTGCCCCTGCACAATTTTACTGTTTTATACCACATTAGTCGACCATCTTTGATTTTCATATCCATTCAGAATTTGTCTGGAAATAAGAAAGATATCTTCGAAATATCTATTCCCGTGTGAGAATTCAATTTAGCTAAATCTAAACTCGAATATAGAACTTTCTCTGTATCTCGGTGTAGCGGTCTTAATTTATTTTTTTTAATTGATCTTTCACAACTTTAAAATCATATAAAGCTACCCAAAAATAACATTAAGTCAGAGCTCCCATTGTTTTCATCTTCATCGAGAGAACACTGTCCAGAGGCCGGCAGAGCACTGAGAAGGCTCTGGGCGCCAGTGGCCACAGATATTGACGCGCCTTAAATTAAAATAAAAATGTTTATTTTTTCGAGGCATTTTATTTCGGTATTCCAAACTTGCTGGAAATAATCTGGAAACACCAAACATTCGCCTCCAGAAATCCATTTTAATTGCTAGAAGCTTCCGCGAACTATTTGTCTTTAGCAGCATAAATCATGACATTACGAAAGAGAGTGGAATATTATCTTTGTAGTGAGCAACACCCCCCAACACTACTACCGATCATGGCTTTACCATGTTGATCTTCATGTCTATATCTCTGTCTGAGTCACCACTCTGTTTTATATCATGAAACTGAGATATTTAAACTAGCCCCACTCATCCATTGTGAGCATGTCAGCAAGTGAATTACAAGCGATGTATTGCTTTTGCCGACTTCCAGACTCCCACTTCGTAATTCTTGGATCAATTTTTCTTAGCATTTTTTTGCATTTTGTCCTTTCCTAATGGCGAAGAGGCCTAATATCGAGCTACCTAACTTGTTTGAATACCTAACTTCAGCAAAAACACACCTCAGTAATTTTGACAAAATATTTAATTCTAATTATTATTATTAAGATGATAGAATTATTGTATAATAAACTGAAATAGCACTTTAGGGGAAAACCATACCCCTCTTCTTAGGGGAAAACCGCTGAATACCACCTTCTCCCAAAAACCTCCTTAAATGAATTTTCCCGGAGAAATACTACATATAAAAGTTGTGTAGTTGACACTAAGTTTAAAGAAAATTATTGGAGCTGTTTTCGAGAAAATCGCCAAATCTGAAAAAACCATTGAGTAAGGTGGAGGAATTTAGACAGGTAAGGTCCTGTCGGATCCCAAGGTGATACCCACATGGAATGTCCAAGTATGAACATTCCACAATATTTCGGTTTTAATCGCTGTTCACACACTCACACAGACCACTTTCTAAACTCTCAGGAGGACTCAGGCGCCTTCAAAATGTGTATTTCGGTGAATATTTGATATCGAAAATTTACAGGATCGCAATACTTGCTCTAACAGTAGTTAGAGAAAGAAAAAGTGTTTTGTTTTATCATGGTTTTCGCAGTTTTCTCTTAATTGACTTCAATGATTCTCTTCAAACAAGGTCTGCCCTTTGGTCATATATAACTTTTAATTTTATTTAAAACATTTTTCTGATGGCAGCTGGCAGCGCTATCTAGTTGGTCTACTGTTAGTTACATTCCGGTAGTTCTCTCTTATCCTAAAAGTAACAAGGTAAAATCTAATTTCCCCAACATCTGCACATATATATTTTACGTAACATTGAGGCCAATTAATCGTTTAACACAAACTCGCAATTTTTTTATTTCTGTAAAACTTAAGCTGCCGGTGGTCGACATGTGTTAATTTGTTACACAATATTTGTCAGATAATTAGTGAAGTCGTGAAATTATAGATGGCTACTCTCTGTCACACAGAGTGCTTGAATGGCACCCGGCCAAGTTCACTTTATTTTATTAAAACTAGGTCACCTGTTTCGTGTTTTTTTTTTTAATCGTGTGTTTGGCAGAAATCAGCTGACTGCAAATTTCATTAACTTTTTTCTTTCGTTTTGTAGTTCATTTAAATGAATTAATATATAAATGGGGCAAGAGGCAAGAGGACCACCCCAGGCGTTCAATTATTTATCTAACATACACACACACACACACATTCAGCACAAACAAACACAATAGTTCCTCAGCTTTAAACAGTTGTACTCCCTAACAAATAATTAAACTAAATTAGAGCTGAATAAAGGTAAAGCGGCCGGGTGGTTTGATGTATGTTTGGAGGCAGATCTAGAGGGAATATTGCGGAGGCGCTGAATACCACCGCCTCCATACTCTGCCGCCAATCTCTTCCTACCCCTTATTCCCTCCTGCATTTTGCCATATTAACAATATGTTCTCCCACTCAACACGATTGCTGTCCTTAATAAATTGAAATTACAGTTTGTGATAAGTTATCTTGATAAAAAAAAAAAAGTTTTTGTTGTTTAGTTAAATTGCAAAATTTACTTTCTGTCACAAATATTTACACGCACAAATAAATGAAACATTTAAACATCATTATATAAATGTTATCATTTCGATATTACTTCCTCTCCGTTGTATTGGTCATTTCATTATCTAACGTCGTCTACATTTAATTGATTCATCTCTCTCTCTTAGTTATATTTTACAATCTTCCTTCCCTACTGTTGTAGAAATATTCTGATCTTATCGAATATTCTCAGTGAATCGAGACGAAATAGTGGACTAAATCTGTCAATCGGAATTATCTGATTGAATAGTTTTTCTTCACTTTTACGCGATTTTTTTTTCTCGAAAATGGCTGTATTTGGGCAGGAGAATAATTAGATTGTCTCGAAAACGGCTCTTAACGATTTGCTATGGATTTCGTATACCTGTCAGCCATACCTAGTACCTAATATTTATTACTTTGATTCGATACATTTTACCGGAAAAAAATTATTTCACGTTTGTGCAGTGTCTCTACACTGCCTTCTGCATTGCAGTGCAAATACTGTCTGTTTGTACCTGCCACGAGGAGTAATATTAGTCCCCACTTCTACGTTTATGTATGGGGCAACTATGTAAAAATTTCCAAATCTAATTGGTTAATTATAATTATTTGTATTAACAGCCAGAGTAAGTTGTGTGAGTGTTTCAAAACAGATTTGTTTGCTATTGTGGTGAGGTTACTGTTAAGGGGTGCTAGTGCTTGGGGGGAGGTGCAAACACTCAGAAGAATGTTGTGGCATTCGCTGTTAGTAAATAAAGTTAGGAATGTGATTGTGGGCTATAAACATATCAAGGTGCTTTCCAGTTGGTGGGTGGTAATTTCTAATAGGATTTTTAAGATACCCAGGGCAGATGAGGCTGTGAACTGATTAGGTCTCGTCCCGGAGTGTTTTTTTTTTCACTCCCAGTTCAATTGCAGACTGTAAGCAGCACTTTGTCTCCATTATTTTCCCAACTTTCCACTCTCCTCCCACAGATTGGTGTGCAAGAAATAGTGGTCGATTAGGTCGATTTTCATTGGCTATTTGATGGTGCCCTTAATGGATCTTTCTCCACCAATAAGAGTTAAATACTTGGGCTGTTTTGTTAGAGCCGGCCGGGTCGGCTAAAAAAAACTTCTCTACATCCCCTCTCTCACATATACTCCCAGATAAATGATGGTGTTTTCCATTTCCCCCACCTTCTAACAAAAAAAAGAAGTGTTTTGTTATGTTTTTCCCAAACTAATTCTTATTTATGTTGGGCTGTGGTAATGTTTATTATCATTTTTTCCCTCTTTGTTTTCATTACTGAAGTAACTTTATTGATCACTACCACTCTTTGGAGTTTAATCCTTTGAACAGATGCTCTAACACGATCTGCTCGTATTTCATTTACAGTGAGCATAGTACGAATGTTGTGTTGGGGTTCCAGCTTTTAGACGGCACATTTTCTTCATCTGGGATGTCCAGTAACCAGTTTCTAACCCTATTATATATATATAAATTCTATTTTCGTAAAATCAGAATCCTAGGAATGCGAGAAGAGTATCTCTATTATAATATTAACATTAATAAAATTAGATTGATCTCACGATTGAGTTTAGCCAGCAAAAATTATACATGTATCTGTGGAAATGAAGAAAAAGTTTAATTTACTAATGAACAGCTATGTAGACTGTGTGATTCGGGAGATGAAGATGGTGTGATACACTATTGGCCGCCCCTGTCTCCATACAGAGACAAGTACTTGTCAGAAACACTATTTGTCGGGCTGTAATGACACAGTTTCTAATATAGAACAAGTACTCTCTCATGTTGATGAAAACAAGATTAATAATATATATTTATTTTTTGTCAAAAGTGTGAAGTTAAGAAAGTTACTTATAAATTAGCTTATTATAGTTCAGCTGTATCCTAGTTATTTATCTCTATTTTCTTTAAATTCTTAATGAGTTTACAGTTTATAAAATATTGTACTGACTACCAGATAAGGAGGATATTAATTTTCAAAATGTTTTTTGGTTTTTTTATTTTTATTTTAAATTTTCTATGAGTTTTGTATTTTGAGGTATATATATTTTATTTTATTTTTTTAAGTTTTTTGTTCTGTTTTGCTTATTAGTATTTTATTTTTGTATTTTCTCCCACTTCTTGCTATAGATTTTTATATCTTTAAAGCAATAAAGTACATACATACATATATATAAATTCTTTTAATTCTGGTCAGTTTAACAATTCTTATATGCAACTACATATAAAAAACGGTTTTTTCATCTGATAATTCACAAACTTCAGTGATCGTAAAAAAACTGTTGGAAAAACTGATAAAAGAAAGCATTCAGTAAAATGCCACTTCCGGTTGATGCATTTTGCACGAAATCTTCGTTTCTGGTGCGGTAGTAGTGCAACTTGGTTAGTTTTTGAGATATTCTGTTAACGCACACACACACACACACACACACACACACACAGACCATTCGCTAAAAACATTTTTTTCGTATTCACGGGACCCCAAAACATGAAATGCTTGTGAAAACTCAATCATATTGCTGGCACAATCGCAATACTTCCTTCTTACTAGGAGTAAAGGTAATTAAAAAATTTATGATTTATTAAATTTTTTAAAAATAAAAATAAAATTTTAAAATTTTTAAAAATATTTATTTATTAAAAATTTATATGAATACTTGACGTGACCACCCCCTCCCCCCTACAGCAGCCCATAAAGTCAACTTTCCTGGAAAAATGTTACAAATAAAACTTGTAGTTCTTAGTTGGTTGGAAACTTTGAGAAAACTGAGGAGAAATTAAAAAAAAATCCATTCGGTAAAGCGGTCTTCCGGTTTGCCGATGTTGACCAAAATCTTCTGACGGTACCTCTGCAATTTGGTATTCCCCACACATATTCAGTTTCTAACAAAAAAACACTTTTTCATACTTAGGGGACCTAAAAGTATGCATTGCGTTTGAAAACTCAAACTGGATAATTTGACACGTTCACAATATATTCTCTTAGAGCGGTAGTATGCAGCAGTAATATATTATAAATATGTGCTATATATTGTTACAGCGCAAAATGTTACATTACTATGAAAACTACTTTATTGTTTCCTAGAGTATTATAATGGAAGCGTCAGAAACAACTAGACTTGTTAAATACAAAAGGAGTAATGAGAATGCGCCCTCTTGAAACAGAGGAAATTAACTCTTGTTAATTTTCTCTAGAGATTAATAAGCACTGTTCTCTGGCCTTGTCTCAATCGTGATCTCTCTCTCTGTTTAAGTGGGCGAGAGCGAGTGATAGAAATAGTGGCTGTGTAAAGTGTGAACCTTGCTAAGAGAAATGGGACTTCCAGTGGGGTATTACGGTAAGCACAGACAGACTTGTAATTGTATACAACACGTCTAAAGGGCTTACATACTACCTTTGGGACTCCCCATCTCGTCTGGAAAAAGTCTTAACATTACTAAAACTTGACTATTACTTTTTACTTTCTCTTACTCCTAGTAACAGGAAGTATTGTTATCGTGCCAAATTTTCGATATTGAGTTTTCACCGGAAATATCCGTTTTGGGGGGGAGGTCCCACTGAGTCCAAAAAAGTGGTTTTTTCGCAAAGGGTCTGTTGTGTGTGTGTGTGTGCGTGTGTGTTGTGTGTGTGTGTAGGTGTTTGAGTGTGTGGTATGTATGTGAACAGCATAGCTCAAAAACGAAAAATTGCAGAAAGTTCGAACTTGATGTTCTGTTTAGTTATCACCATGGGATCCGACAGTGGGTCATCTGTCAAAATTCGTCAACCGGAAGTACCACTTTACTAGTTTTTTTTTTACGTTTTTGCGATTTTCTCAGAAATGGCTCCAACGATTTTCTTCAAACTTGGTATATCAACTACACGTACTAACAGCTACAACTTTTATTTGAAATATTTCTCCGGAAAAATTCATTTAAGGGCACTTCTGGGGGAGAGGTGGGGTTAGGTTTTCATTTAAAGTGCTAGTTCAGTTTATTAGACAATTCTGCCATCTAAATTATGTTAATTAGAATTGAATATGTTGTTGAAATTCCGAGTTTGAAAAAATCGGATAGCCGGAAGTGCGTTTACTTTACCAGTATACAAAAAGATTTTTTTCCACTTTTTCGCGATTTTCTCAAAAATGGTTCCGACGATTTTCTTGAAAGTTGTAATATAAACTAAACATGCAATGATCTACATCATTTATTTAAAACATTTCTCTAGGAATATTCATTTAAGGGCACTTTTAGGGGAGGGGTGGGGTTACAGCTTTCTCTAAAGTACTATGGTAGTTGATTATACAATTCTATCATCCAAAAAAAAAAAAAATATTCTATCATTAGAAATAAATAGATTGCTAAAATTCCGAGTTTCAAGAAAATTAGTAAACCGGAAGTGGGCTTTTACTGTAGTTTTTTCAGTTTTCGACGAATTTCGGTAAATTTGGTACCCAAACTATAAAATTTGTCAATTATAATTTTGAGAACTGGAGTAAGAGAAAGTTGCGTGAGTGTTTCACACCAGATTTTTCTTACTGCAGGTAAGAGGAAGTACTTACTGTTTCTTGTCAAATATTCGAACATGATTTTTCACCGGAAATACATGTTTTGAGATACTCAGACTACGAACAAGTTTTCGCAAGAATCTCAAATTTTATATTCTGTTTAGGACCAGTAATGGCCGCAACTTGCACGAAGATTTTCAGGTGTCAAAAACAGTGAAGTGCAGCTTTAGTGAAAGGTTTTTGCGATTTTCTTGAAAATGGCATCAATGGATTTTTTTCATTTGAAACAGAAAAATTTGAAATATTTTTCTACGAAAATTTACTTTTGAAGGACCTTGGGGAGTTTTCAAAACTATGTTCTTAACCGGAATGGTAAACGTTTAGAGATGCCCTGAGCAAGAAAACGAGTTTTTTAGAAATTGGTGTGTGAGCGGAAACTCGCAGAAACTTCCTACTTCATATACTGTTTAGATACCAATACCGCCCCTTCTGACTAGAAAGTTTCGGACAAAAGTCAGCAACTGAAACTGTCATTCATTGTAAATGCTCTCTCTTGTTAATTACTATTCCACGAGTAACTTACGCAACTCAGAATGAGTATGATTTCCCGGTGAAAACTCAGTTTTGAAAATTTGATATGATCGTAATAGCAAGATGATCCTCTCTTCAATATTTGATCTAAGCTCTTGTTTACTTCCTGTTACTTTTGGTCTTAGAGCAAGTATTACGATCGTGTCTAATATTTGAAAATCAAAATTTCCCCGACCAGTGGTCAACGTTGCTCGCTATCTTGGGCTTTACTTAGACGAAGACTTACCTAGAATCCTCATACACGACTTAAAAGAATAGAACTAAACAGACGCTTTCGACAACTTAAAAGACTACTGGACAACAGATCTAAACTCTCCCTAGACAACAAAAGACTAATTTATACATCTATTTCAAAGCCTATCTGGGCGTATGGGATAGAACTATGGGGATAAACATTCGCTGAAATCCTCCGTAACATTGTAAACGCACCTTTTTACGTCTCCAACCGAACCATTCACACTGACCTTAATATACCGTTCATTGCTCAAGTCTCCCAAACCTCTTACAGGAAATTCCAAATTAACCTACATACTCACACAAATCCTTTAGTTTTTCAGGGGAAAATTCAATTACTAAATGGTGTACTGGCGGAATGGTGTGACGTCAGGCTTTCCTCTAAAGCCATATCAATATGTTGTACCATTTAGTTTAGTTGCTATAGTTCCAAATTTGAAATACACACATACGTCACATTTTCAATTACATGTGGAACTTATCAGTTGGGTAATAACCGAATGTAAATTCCAATGTAGAAGTCGTGAGAGTGTTTTACTCCAGATTTTTCAAGGCAGGAAAAAAAAAAAAAAATTCAGAGCTAAGTAAAGCAAAAACCGTTTTCATACGTGAGTGAATATATAATGGAAAAGCAGTGTAGAAAAATTGTTTTGAAAATATAAATTGTTTGTTATGAGCATGCTGTGCAAAGGGAGTATAGTGAAGCTGGTTTTTGGTAGAGTTTGAGAAGACTGTGTAGTGTGTAGGAGGCTGTGTTTATAATACATGTATTCAAATTGTATTCTAAAGCCAAGGGTTTGAAATTCCTTTCTCTCTTTGAGCGCCCTTCTTGGGTGTTTGTGCGGCCAATGATTCTCAGCTCCTTTCCTTCCTGGTGAAGGCTGAAAGAAATAAACGCTCAGTGAGCCGCAATCTCTAACCTAAAAGTTTTCACTTTATTTTCTCTCCATATTATTTTCATCTTGACCTCTATATTCTCAACATATAATATATAATATACAAAATAGGACTTTTTCGTTTCTCCTTGCAAGGACTGATATATCGACTAGATAAAGTCCATCTTTTTACTAAATGTTTAATTACCACCTATCTCCCACCACACGATCGAACAGTAAATTACCTTAATCTATGTGTATAAAAATTCAGCCTCCGAATGTTTGTGGCCGCAAAACTCGAAAAGTAGTCAATGGATTGACTTGAAATTTTTACACAACGTTGCATTTCTATATAAGAGTGATTATATATACTTTTTACTCCGAAGTTCCCACGGAAACGGGAACTTCTCCGAGCGTTTCGCCAGGTTGGCAGAAATAGACAGACTCAGACGCTTGCGATGGTGGCTTACTCTTTGAACCTCTTTCTCAACTACTTATAAGTACCTCTATTCCGAAGTGCCCACGGAAACGGGAAATTCCGGGCTAAAATCCGTTCAAACGGCGATATTGCGTTAGCACTTGCTTCTTCAGGTATTGCTGCTGCGTCGATGGAAGGAGGTAGAACAGCGCATTCAGCTCTTAAACTGTCAGACTTAAACATGCACTTCACAAAAAACCCAACATGTAACATTTCTAAAACATCAGGCATGGGAAAGGTTCTTTGGACATGCAAAATCATTGTATGGGATGAGTGTACAATGGCTTATAAGAAGTCATTGGGAGCATTAGACCATACAGTGAAAGACTTCGAATTAATCAGGTTCCATTTGGTGGAGCATTGGTGTTACTAGCTGGTGACTTCAGGCAAACACTTCCAGTGATACCTCGCTCAACACCAGCTGATGAATTGCATGCCTGCTTGAAATATTCAACTCTTTGGAGCACAGTAAAAAAAATTCATTTAACAACGAATATGAGAGTTCAACTTCAAAACGATCCAACAGCTGCCATATTTTCAAGACAATTACTCGAACTCGTGGTAACCACACTGCTCCCACAAATCCGGAAACGGGAAAAATCACATCCCATCTATTTCTGCAACATTGTACATTCAAAAGAAGAATTAATAGACAGGGTATTCCAAAGCATCGAAACAAATTATCAAAATCATGCATGGTTAAGCCTAAAAATCAGACTGAGCCACAGCGAAGCGTGGTCGGGTTAGCTAGTGATTATAATGAAAGTGATATGTTTTCATTATGTAAATTAGGTATATGATCGTGAAACTTTGAAAACTTTTTTTTGTGTAAAGTATCACTTCCGGTTGACGTTTTTAGACTCGGTAAATGATGATATCAGAATGAATTATCAAATTGGAGCTTCTTACAATTTTACGCAAATATTATTTTTTAGTATTGTAGCGCAAAGCATCTTTTCATATTGTGTATGTTTCAGTTAAAAACTCAATTTTCAAAATACAACCACTCCCTGTTGCAATACTTCCTGTTACAGCAGTTAAGTGTTCAGGCAGTTGAATAATATATCGTAATAATAATTTTCCACTTTCATTTTAGCGCTTCTTCCACCGTCAGATAAATGATAATTTAATAAGTTTAATTTAGGATTTTGGAATGTATTTATAGGTTATGTGCAATATTCGATGACATGATTAGATTTTATTAGGACTAATTTCTTAGTAGCATCGTTAATTTAATTATTACCCCCCCCCCCCGGTTGATACCTTGCCTACGTACACCCATTCTGGAACAGGTATACACTCTACTGGGTAATTTCTGAAGTTCAGATCGGTCAAATTATTGCCAGGTTATTTGATAAATTCACTTTCCAAACAGAATTGAAAATTGACTGTATGCCAGTTGAATGAGTTCTGCAAAATTCAATCTTTACCTTAATTAAATTTTACTTGATTCAATTTAATTTCAGCCATATTGTAGAATGGTCGCTTGAGGGAAGTTAGAAATAATAAATATCTTGTGCGGAACACTCACGACTTTCACTTAGTTGCAGTTATCACCATTTTAATTGAGATTTTTTTTTTAAACTTGAAATTTTTAATAAACATATAGATGCTCTTATAGGGGGGGATGGAGAATACCATACTTAACTTTTTGTATTGGTTGTTGGACCAGGTAGCTGAATGAAATTAATTGCAGAACTCATCAAGCTCAGCAATATTAGTTTGCTAATTTAGATTGAATAAACGTCTCCTCCTTCCCAAATTCCGTAACTCCAGAAAAATTTCTCAAATAAAAAGTGATGAGTTTATGCCTGTAGAGTTACTATTTCAAGTTCAAGCCCGCAAGGCGTATCTGTTGCATGCAGTTAGTTGGGTAGTAGCGACCCCACGGGTTACCACAGCTCAGTACTCCGTGCACTTCGACAGAACAGAAGTCAATGCACTTATAGTACATACACTCTATTCTTCAGAGTGTACAGACCAGGGCAAAAACGGTACACCAACTAGGGTCTCCGTTTCTAGATAATTGGCGAAAGCCAAGGGAGAAGGAAGGGATTGACTCAGTGGTAGCGCGCTGAACTAGCAACGCGGAGGTCCCAGGTTCGAATCCAGCATGCTGCCCTTAGATTTTCTCTTCCTAGGAGCTTCTACAACTCACTGTTCCTGATGGGAAGTGTTGTCTGTAGCTAGAGAAAACTGCTTGAACCCAGCAGTGCACTGAGGAGGCTCCGGGGGGGGGGGATCTATCACAATAGATCTTTCAGGTCGCAGTGCAATAATTCCCTATTTTATTTTATTATTTCAAATTCAAAAAAAATCTTCAGAGTTATTTTCAAGAAATGCCAAAAAGAAATAAAACTCATAAACCTATTCTTTGAGTTTTTATTTTTCTAACTGCTGATAGAGGAAGTGTTGCGATATCTATATACATATATTATATATGCCTAGATACTATATATATATAATATATATATATGAATATATGTATATATATATGTAAATATATTATATAATTTATATATTGAGAATGTATTTCTTTGGCCGTAAGGTACAATTGGCAGGAAAAAGCATGTCTATGCATCTCTAATGGTGGGGCCAGTTCGAGCAAGATCTGTAATTAATGAGCAGTAAAATTTATAATAAAATAGTACTTTTCTTCTTATTCAATCAAAAAACCGTTATATCATTTTTGAAATTTCTTATAAGAATCATGTTTTCATTCATAACTTGTGAAATATCGCTCACAGAAAAAAACCGTTCAAGCAAATTTTTCGTACAAAAAATAAAGGAATCTGTTTCTTAAATAAAAACCACACCTCCCCATTTGAAAAAACCAAGTTGATACCTGTGTCTCGCTTCTGGAAGCACCAAAACAAATTTGCAAATTAAATTTGGATTTCTAGCAAAAAACTACGGGGGACACGTATTTTTTTAGTTTTTTTCCTAGCTATCTTAGTTTCCGATAAAAAGTCGTTATCCATATACCTTGGGACACTCTGTATATATGTTAACAGAATATCTCAAATACGAAAAGTCGCAGGAAGCTCAAACTTGGTATTCCGTTTAGGTACTACCTCCGCATCAGACACGATGATTTCGGTAAAATCTTTCCACCGGAAGTACGACTTTACTGAATTTATTTTTTGTGATTTTTCTCTAATCAACGATTTTCTTTAAACTTGATACATCAACTACCCACATGCTACAACTTTATTTGTAACATTTCTCCAGAAAAATTCATTTAAGGAGACTTTTGTGTGAGGGTTAGGTTTATGTTTCCCTCTAAACTGCCTCTTAATTTATTACTCAATTTTACCATCTAAACAAAATTAATTAGAAATAACATTTCATTATTAAATCATATAAAACTAGTTTCAAGAAAATGAGTAAACCAAAAGTGTGTTTTTACTGAATAGTTTTCAGTTTTCACGGTTTTGTCCGTAAAAATACCGACGGATTTCAATAGATAAATCTAGTGAATACCAACAGTACTAGAGATCTATCACTTTTGTTCGAAACTTTGTTCCCAAGAAAGTTAATTTAAAGAAGTTGAGCTTTCCTCAAAAAAGTCATTTTTTTAAGTTTAGATTCTCCCATTGTATAGAACTGAAGACAAACATTTAGAGAAAATGATAAGTTTGAAGAGAATTAGTCAATTACAAGTTTGTAAACTGCAGTAAGAGAAGGTCATGTGACTGATTCAAATCAGATATTTTGGGTTCCTTTATCTGCAATGTGGGTACAACGTATACGGAATACACTTGTAGTATGTAGCGATGTGGCACTTTAGAGGAAATCTTATTGTTGCATTGCCATCACAACTATGCAGGAATTAGGTTCCAAGTGCGAACTTAAATGAAAATTATTGTAGCAGTTAAGTACAAAAAACATGCTTTATATAAAAGTGGTAGGCGTTGTATGTATGTGTAGATAATATAGAGGGAGTTTAAAGAAAATCGCGAAAAACCATTCAGTGAAGTCACATTAGCCGGGTGTTGGATTTGACAGAAACCTTGTTGTGACTTGCAGTACCTAAACGGAATATCAAATTTGTACATCCTGCATTTTTTCGTTTTGGACGTATTTTGTTCACACACAAACACACGCACTTATTTACCAAAAGCGTTTTTTTCTTACACAGTATATGTATTTTTTGTGTATACTTCGTGAAAGTACCAGGTTTTCGTCTAACAAACTTAATTACTTGGTTCGAGTAAGGAGATTGATTTTTCACTTTCTGTTTTTCCTAATAAGAGCAAGTATTTTCCCTTTTTCTTTCTCAAAAACAACATGTCATTTTTGGTGGCGGCAAACTTATGGGCCAGTAAATGGCCAGACAAGGTTTTATATCCCACAGCGGCCTGTTAACGTTCCACATTTCAACTAGGGCAGAAGAATTTCTCCATATAGTTTCCTCCCTCCGCCCTATCCCCTAGATACTTTATTCTTTATTTACAGACTGCTGACCGGTGACAACGGACCATGTCACATTCTTATAAATTCTAATTCAATACCATAAGTTTCAACCAATCAGCTTTTCGCTATTGCTGCCCTTATTCCCCCACTTTTTGCTACTTCCAACAGTCTTCAGTAACTTGTAATCATTCTGCTTTCACAAGTTGCCAGTGTTTATCACTAATTTGATGTATTGGTAACTAGTATGTGACATTGGAAGAAAAGCGTTGGGGCCTTTTCCGGGAAAGCGAAAAACTCTTCAGTAAAGTCACACTTGCGGTTGATGGATAGAAATTAATATTTCGTTTCTTTCAACTTTCACTCTAGTACTTTCTCTTACTGCTGTAATCATGCTGAAATTAAGTTTTCACCGAAAATACAAGTTTTTAGATCCCCTGAGTTCGAAAAAGAGGTTTTTAGAAATTGATTTGTGTTGTGAGTGTACGTGTGGTCAACTTAAAGCAAAAACAAGAAAAATGCAGAAAGTTTCCAACTTAACATTTCGTTTCTGCCGGTATACCTGATAAGATTCTATTCGAAATCGGTCAAATCAATTTATTAAATAGATTTTTTTTTGTTTAATGTAAGTCGTCTCAGCTTTAGGTCATTGGTGCCCGGAGACTTCTCAGCGCACTGCCGGCCTCCAGACAGTGTTCTCTCGTTATAGACAACACTGTCCATCACCGGACAGTGAGCTGTAGACCCTCCCAGGAAGAGAAAATCTAAGGGCAGTACAGCTGGACTCAAACCCGGGACCTCCCGCGTGGGAGTCCAGTGAGCTAACCACTGAGCTAATCTCTTCCCTTTTATTGACAAGATGTTTTCATTTTTTTGCGATTTTCCGTAAACGGCTTCAACGATTCACTTTTAACTTGTTATATATCTAATACACATATAAGCGCTACAATTTTTATTTCAAACATTTCTCCGGGGAAGTTTTTCAAGGTTTTTTTTGATGGGGGGGTGGGGATATTCTTACTTCTGATTGATTATTCGCTTCTATCATGTATATGGTTAATTTTAATTAGAATTAAATGTGTGGCAAAAATTGGGTTCTCAAAAAAAACCTGTTGACCGCAAAAGCCTTGGATAGTAGTAGCAATAATCCGCTTTTTGTTTTGCTTACCGTGTATAAACCTACAAAAACTCTGAACTTTAATTATAATTTTATAACTCTTACAACTTATACATCAGTAAAACATGGTTACGAAATGAATACTTGTAAAATGTACAGTGTTATAATTTACATATACAGAACGATACTGTTTATAACACACTGTGGTCCAAGTTTCCAAGGACAACCGCATATTCTAGAACCTCCCTGCACCCTCTTTCTCTCTCGACTTTATGCAAAGCATTTTAAGTTGTAAGTTACAACAAATTTGCAACACTAATCTGTGTTTAATGCAAATCATCTCTCAGTCCCTCTCACTCTCTCTCTCTCTCTCTCTCTCTCTCTCACACACACACACACATATATTTCCACCCTCTCCCTCTCTCTGCATCTCCTTACACGCATTGTTACGTTATAATCGTAAAATTGTGATTCAGTCACATCACAATACAAACCAGGATGAAGAAAAAAATCTGGTGTGAAAGATTCACACAGCTTTCTCTTACTGCTAGGACTAGTTACACTGCCACTAGTGATTGGCGCACATATTGGTTTTCTGGTTTTGGATTGGCTTATAGAAGTAGTACTTGGAGGTGATTACATTCTAGTCCATTAGACAACACTTCCACCAAACTCTAATAACGCTTGAAATCTTAATGTCTACCCCCTGTCACAGAATCTACCCCATTCACCAAACTATGATCACATAATTGAATTTCAATTCCCAATTATAAAATTTGGTGTGAAACAATCACACGACTTTCTCTTACTCCAATTTATACAGTTCTGATTAATTATTTATTTAGACGTTTATTCCCTAGTTATAAATTTCACTTAATAACTGAAAATATATACATGTGCCTCCGGAATATTATATAAGAGTCCGATTTTCTTCAAACTCCGAATTTGGGCCAAACATTTAATTATTATTAATATTATATAGACGACAGAATCGTGGCTCTTTATAGGAAAACCTAACGACTCCTATCCCCCGCCCCCCGCCCACTACTGAAATGAATTTCCCCCGAAAAAATTTTTCAAGTAAAAGTTCGAGTTTAATACACCAAGTTTAGAGAAAATCGTTGGAACCGCTTTCGAGAAAATCAAAGCAGAAAACATTGTAAATATCTATTCAGTAGTGCTTCCGGTCGATCGGTTATGACCAAAGCTTATTGTCGGGTTCCCTGATAGAATCTGTATGAAATACCAAGTTTCTGCTTTCTGTGATTTCACTCACACACACACACACACACACACACTCACTCTTCAATCTCTAAAACCACCTGAAAACGTGTATGTCCGGTGAAACTTGATATCGAAAATTTGATACGATCGCAATTAGTTCCCCTTACTAGGAGCAAGAGAACCTAAAAATATAATATTATTTACTAGTTCTAAAGTCTTATAGTGGAATTTAAAGTCCCGCACAAAGTATGATTGCAGTAAATAACTGTATATATCTAATTATAGTTATTTACTGTAATTAGAATTTAAAAAAAAAAGTAAAGTAAAATTGCGAATAACAAATATTTTTGGCCTGTTAGAGTGGACAGAGAAGTTGGTTGGAAATTATAGATAAGTGAGACAATCTAGAGTACGTGACGTAATCTCTATACCAGGCTTACCAACATACATATAACGGAATTTCCGTTTTTTTTTGTTTTTTTTATCAAATAATCATAGTTGAAGGCATTAATCTGAATAGAGTTATTTATTGTAAGATGCTTGCTTGTCAGTTTTTTCTCCCCCTGGAGTTTTCTATAGATTTTCCTTTAATGTGACAACAGGTGGGTAAAATAATTTTCTTCTTCTTTTGAAGCCTTATTTTCCCGTTTTGTCCCTCTCCGATCTTCATCATCAGGGCAATCTCTATTACCCTCTCCTCATTGTGTTTTTCCTGGCGGTGATTATTCCTACAAAAAGAGTTTTCCGGTCGTTCTCTTGACAAGGCCATGTCACTTCAAGATTTTTTATATTTTTTAAACTCTCCCGTCATTGGCTCTACAAACTTCTTCAATTCAGCCTAGAGATACCCCCCTGGTTTGTCTGCTTACTCCCTCATCTCCTGAACCTTCTCTTCTGTCGCCCGCCAAAGGTACTTGCTTTCGCTAAAATGTTTTCTAATTAGAACATTTAATACAACGAGAATTAGCTAAGAATGAGAAAGTGGTGTGAGAAATTATTGGTCTATACACACGTATAATGTAACAAAATTTAAAGAAACCTCGATGGTATTGTAATCAAGAGAATCGCGGGGAAAAACTCTTCACTATAGTTGTAATTCCGGAAACCGATATTTCTTCAAACTGACAATTTTTACTTTAGACAGTTGGTAAAATCGTTACAATATACTGAATGGCCAACTACATTTCTATAGAATCTAAATTCAATTCCCCAGCTAAATATTTCAACCAAACAAAATTATTAAGATTTCGAGAAGATTTCAACAAAAGATCTGACGATTATGTGTTACTGTAGTCAATACAATTTATAAAATGGACACATTTTCTTTAAATTTTGAATCGTTTTTTTTCAGAGCTCATAACATGAATATAGAAGGTTGAGGTTAGACGCTGTAGGCACCATTGGCTCCATGTAGTTACATTGTTGTCCAGAAGAATGTGCTAACAGTATTGAAGGAACTCAAATAACATTAGAAATTTAACGCTATAAAATCAGTTTTTCCGGAAACAATATTTTAAATCATAGTAACAAGTATATAGACATAATAAATAACAGTAACAAGTACATAGACATAGTAAATAACAAGTAACAAGTACATAGACATAGTAAATAACAAGTAACAAGTACATAGACATAGTAAATAACAGTAACAAGTACATAGACATAGTAAATAACAAGTAACAAGTACATAGACATAGTAAATAACAAGTAACAAGTACATAGACATAGTATAGTAACAAGTACATAGACATAGTAAATAACAGTAACAAGTACATAGACATAGTAAATAACAAGTAACAAGTACATAGACATAGTAAATAACAGTAACAAGTACATAGACATAGTAAATAACAAGTAACAAGTACATAGACATAGTAAATAACAAGTAACAAGTACATAGACATAGTAACAGTAACAAGTACATAGACATAGTAAATAACAAGTAACAAGTACATAGACATAGTAAATAACAAGTAACAAGTACATAGACATAGTAAATAACAAGTAACAAGTACATAGACATAGTAAATAACAGTAACAAGTACATAGACATAGTAAATAACAAGTAACAAGTACATAGACATAGTAAATAACAAGTAACAAGTACATAGACATAGTAAATAACAGTAACAAGTACATAGACATAATAAATAACAGTAACAAGTACATAGACATAGTAAATAACAAGTAACATTACAATATACAGAATAGTAAATAACGTAACAAGTACATAGACATATAGTAATAACACAGTAACAAGTACATAGACATAGTAAATAACAAGTAACAAGTACATAGACAAGTATACATAACAAGTAACATAGACATAGTAATATGACATAGTAATATAACAAGTACACATCTAGTACATAGTACAAGTAAATAACAAGTAACAAGTACATAGACATAGTAATAACAGTAACAGTACATAGACATAGTAAATAACACAGTACAGAACATAGTAAATAACAGTAACAAGTAGGTAGAGCAGAGTACATACCATAAACAAGTAGACATAGTAATGGTAGACATAACACAGTACATAGACAATACATAACTAGACATAGTAAATAACAAGTAACAAGTACTAGACATAGTAAATAACAAGTAACAAGTACATAGACATAGTAAATAACAGTAACAAGTACATAGACATAATAAATAACAGTAACAAGTACATAGACATAGTAAATAACAAGTAACAAGTACGTAGACATAGTAAATAACAGTAACAAGTATATAGACATAATAAATAACAGTAACAAGTACATAGACACAGTAAATAACAAGTAACAAGTACATAGACATAGTAAATAACAAGTAACAAGTACATAGACATAGTAAGTAACAAGTAACAAGAAATTCATTGGTGGCGTTTTTAGAAAATCGCGAATATTCATTAAAGTCGTATTTCCGGTTGACGGATTTTGCCGGAAACCTTGATGCGGTGCCTAGATGGAATACCAAGTTTGAGCTTCCTGCGATTTTTCATTTTTGAGTTGACTCTTAGACATAAGCGTAAACATTTTTTACTCAGGAACATTTCTCACATAAACATATAGTTCCGATGAATACACAATTTCTTAAATTCGACACATTTCTCAATAGTTACTCTTACTAGGAGTAAGAGAAAGTAAAATAAAAACAGACATTTTTTTCACTAATGTAGTACTCCCGCTAAGGAATTTTGATTGATCGAAACCTTCGTAGCGGATTCCCCGGTGATATCTAAACGGAATTTGAAGTATGCTGGGATTTTTTTTGTTTCTGAGTATAAGTCACACCCACAAACGATTTCAGAAAACCACAAAACATGATTATATCCTCTTTTAGCTGTATGTTAAAGTAAAACTCGCAATTCCTCACTGAACAGTCAAAAGATGGATAATCTTCCGTTATAATCCAAAACTTACACCATCTTCTTATACAATCTTTTCCATTTTTCATGCTCAACTTCCTGTTTCCGTTTTGTACTAGCCTACTCGCCTCTCTGGATAAAACTTGGTAACTTCGCAACTTCCGCCTCCTCGCCAATAAAGTAACAAACTTACAATCCGCGACCACTTTTTAAACTTTCTTTCGTTCAACTTGATTTATTTCTCCTGGCTGATTCTGTTGTGGATGTTCATAGCCTTGCTTCTCGTTTTCCATCTGAATTAGTGAATCATAATGAAAGAAAATTCAACTGGACTGTAAAGAAAAACAGGACAGATAAGTAATCGCTATAAGGGAGTGGGAGTTGAGAGTTTCAAGAAGTGCTGGAGAAAATTCTTAAATGAGTTTTCCGCGTAAATGCACTATAAAACAAACTCTCCCACACACACACACACACACAAAAACACAAGAATTAACTTAAAAAAAGAAACTGTTGAAACAAAAAGTTTCTCTTGCACAATTATGTTTTTCCAACGAATTAATTAATAACAATGGGTGTTTTGCCAACCGACAGGCTGCTGCTCTCTCTGACGCCTCTTTTCCTCATTATAATAATTTTATTATTGGAATTAAAATATACTTAGTAAATGTTCAAACATTATTAATCCACGTGTAACAACAAATTAT
This sequence comes from Triatoma infestans, assembly GCA_011037195.1. Taxonomy (NCBI): domain Eukaryota; kingdom Metazoa; phylum Arthropoda; class Insecta; order Hemiptera; family Reduviidae; genus Triatoma; species Triatoma infestans. Next base: position 57,284 of record JAAEAF010001121.1, on the reverse strand, counting down.
AAAATACAATTTGGTGTGATACACTCACACCACTTTCTCTTACTGCAATTCTCACAAATAGAAGTGGTAAATTTTCTTCAAACTTATAATTTGTACTAAATGTTTTACTTCTTCAGTTGGAGAGTCTAGAACTTAATAAAATGACTTTTTTTGAGAAATCCATACCCCTCGCCTCCCTCGCTCCCTCCCACTTCTTTAAATGAACTTTCCATATAAAAGTCACAGATGTTTATATTCACAGTTAGTATAACCAATTTAATGAAATCCGTCGGTTTTATAGATAAAACTGAAAAAATGTAAGTAAAAGCACAACCCTTGTCTACCAGTCACCTTCAAACTCAAAATTTTGACAACATATTTAATTCTAATTATTTCTAATTATTTAGATGATGGAATTGTACAGTCAACCAAAAATAGCACTTCAGTGGAAAACGTAACTCCCCACTCCACTCCCAAAAACCGCCTTAAATGAATTTTCCTGAAAAATGTTCTTTGGATCTGTCATTGGTATACTAACTTTAAAGAAAATTGTTGGAGCCGTTTTTGAGGAAATCTCAGAAAACTGTAGAAAAGTTTAAATATATAAATGACAGAATCATTTCAACGTATAATATACGTATGGAATCAATATACATATAATAAATCAAAATTGCGCTTTAGTGGAAAATATAACCTCAGCCCTCCTGAAAGTTATGTAAGATGTTTAAAGATAATCGTTCGAGACATTTTCGACAAAATCGCAAAAAAGGAAAAAAAGCTCCATTCAATTAAAATGATAGTTTCGGTTAAGCGATTTTCACCACAAACCTTGCTACCAGATAGATGATGTTACTTGCAGTAGCCACAAACACACACACCACACAATTGGGAAAATTTGGCACGATCGACTTCCACTTAGCTGGAGTAATAGGAAATGTATAAATCTGATGACATCTGACTCACACTGGCTTCATCATCATCACTCCTGGTAATACAGCTATATATACCATGACAAATTTTCTTTAAACTTCAAATTTTGCTCACTTATAATCCACGCCTTCACGCGGCGGATCCTGTTAAGCTGAGCAATATCTTCGGAGGTCTAGATCAGCGAACAAACGAGAGACGGGGGTTCTGGCCAGCTTTGGCCAGGATGGTGTAGGCTGGCAGCTGGGCTTACATCTAGGGAGTGGTAGCGGATGAACTCGACACGGAACCAACGGCAGCCTCCCGAGGCAAGTCAGAGTGTCTACTGCGAAAGGGTAGGAAGAACTCTATAGCCATGGTGAAGGCAACTTCCTAGGGGAGGGCACCCTTCCAGGAATGGGGGTTGAGCATGGGGCCAACTCCCCCATCTTGTAAAAAAAAACTATAGGTTACGAGGCCCACAATTCAAGAAACCGCAAGGCGCCGGACAGAGACGCTTGGAGAGGAATTGTAAGGGAGGCCAAAGTTTACCTTGGACTATAGAGTTGGTTAAGTAAGTAAGTGGGTATAATCCAAGCAGGTAGGGAAATGAAGAGCAAAGTCCAATAACATAGAACTATCCCCCCCCCCCATATATTTGATATTTAACGCCACATATTCCGCAAAACTATCTCAAAATCACCTTTTTATTGAAAAATATTTCAAATAAAAGTGAGAGGTTTATATGTGAGCATTTAATATTCCAAGTTAAAGAAAATCGGAACTGTTTTCAAGCAAAAGCAAAAAATGAACTCAAAAACCAAATCTGTACAGTTGCACTTCCGGTTTACCGATTTCCTTCAGATTTGGAATTTTAGCAATGCATCTGATATATATTAATATTATATAGGCTGTAGAATCATATATTGAAATGGCAGTGTAGAGAGGGGGGGAGCTTGAAGTTGTATTTTCACCAAAAAACCCAACAAATCTATTTCAAAACTTTCAAACAGAGAATTAAAAGTTTCAAAGTTGTATTGCCCTGTTTTTTAAAACAATTGCCAAGTTATTTATTAATTATTTTTCTTCAATTATTCAAAGTTTAATGTACGAAAACAGTATATTCTCTCGCTCCCACTGTGGTGTGTTTTAGTTTTGTTATGAGAAATACCTGGTACTATATTAATTCTCACCTGACTGAATGAAAACTTACTGACTAGAAAACAACACATAAACACGCTTTCTTTAGGGAATTTCTACGAGATGGGAAAACCCATCGAAGATTATTTGGAACATGTTGACCTTTTCTTGCATGTTTCACTTGTGCAAAATGGTCACAACACATTAATATTTCCAAACAGTATCGCAGTTTGATGATAATCGATTAATCAATTAAAGCTTTATATATTTTTTATCGCTATTTATTTATTACAATAGAGATATGGTTTTCTTTTTTAAAAAAATCTGTGTGAAACACTCACACGACTTTCTATGACTGCAGTCTATATAATAATTATAATCTACAAATTTTCTTTCTTCAGACTTATAATTTTTACCAAATGTTTATATCAAGCGGGAATCCAAATTTAATAAAATGACTTTTTTTTGAGGAAGTATAACCTTCACCTCCTCCAAAACTTCTTTAAAAGTGCTTTCTAGTATATCAGATTTAATGAAATCCATCGAAATTCAACACGTAAGCAATATTTGCTCGCTTACTACTGTACGGGCCAGTAAACATCTATATAAGCTTAATTGAATCAAGAACTGATTTCCCCCTCAATAAAGTCGTTTCATAAAGTTTAGATTCTCTGTTTCATATAAATTGAAGACAAACTGAGGCATCTAATGAGAATTATATGTTTGAAGAGATTTCTTCAGTTTATTTAATATGTAAATTTCGCAGTCGTGTGATTGTTTCACACCAGATTTTTTTTTTAACATGCCATGCTAATGTAATCTTCCCCACGTATTCAGCCGCATAGTATGTGAAAGAAACTTCATGGGTAGTCAATTTCCCTCTATAAGCAAACTTGATGAATCTATGTGTGACGATGGTGGAACCAGTAAGTAATTGGGCAAATAATGGATATAATCTCAGACAAGGTGCAATATTACGGACTGAACCAACTTTTCAGCAATTATTTCACATGTGAATTAAAGGGCAAGTTTCTGGGGTTTGCGTCAATTCATGATAAATTTACTAAATAGTAAGATAAACACAGAACTAAGTAAAAGCAGACAAGGTTTAGGTTGGCTCCAGTACTTGGGATGCTTTAGTCCAATAACTATTTTATTCTGCCAACGGTGGGAAATCACTCTTTTGGCAGCTGGTAGCTTTAGTATTAATAAATTAATCAAATAGAGCGATCGAGAAAGATTCACTCTGAAATAGCGGTAAACCATTCATAATAAATACAATGGATTGAAAAGCATTCATTAATAGAGGTATGGAAATAAATCTCTGGGATGGGGGAGTCTCATTCCGCGACCTCACATCCTCCATTCTTTTTCAAAAATTAAAACAAGAAAATAGATTTAAATATATCTCCAACTCATTGTCTGTCCACTAGATGTCATCCAGTGTGCATAATGGCCATTGTTTGAGGTTGAGTTTTATGAACAGGTTTTTGGTTTGTTTTCTTTTTGTGAGATAAATAAAAACCAGTCCAGATAAAATATCTGCTGGCTTTGTAATTGATGTGAATATGTGCGCGCATGCGTGCAATTGTTGCCCTGCGTCCCTTATACACTCTGCTTTAACTACCATGATCTAATAATCTAGGGTGCACTCTCTCTCTCTCTCTCTAGCCGACATGATTGGACATGAAATGCTGTTCACTGCTATCTGAATGGTGATATATAAATACAACAACAACCACAATAACAACACAGTGCTGCCAACGTTGGTGTATAACACACAGGAAATTCAAATTGACCCAATTGAGTAGAAGTAGTATAATAATAATAATTGACGTCTCAAATACAAAAACGGTGATTGCATTTCAGGCCGCTGTTATAGTTTGCTTTGCCAATTTTCTTTGTTATTTGTACAAATGTTTGTCCAGCTAGTTATACTTTCCAGTAGCTACATATTTGATATGTTGTAATGGTATAATAAATAATTAATCATAGCATTTTGAGATCTAGAAGTGTTGGCTGTAAAGACAAAGCCATGATGGCCCTTCTAAATGATCATGATGGCGCCATTTCATGGTGTGTTTTGTGTGTGTGTTTGTGATAATGATGTCTAAAGCTGTGGCTTCTGCTAAACCCAAGAAATTGTACATAACAACTACCTCAGAAGGCTCCGTAATTACTGAATGTAGGGTACATACATTTCTCAGTTATTCGGTATGAAATACTACCGTAAGTACGTCAAGCTCCCTAGAGAGCGCTGGTCCACTTCCTTCCTATGGGGAAGTTGTAAGGGGTAGTTTTGTATAGCTAAATTGTTAAGAAATCGTACCATTACCAAAAGACTATAAACGGAGAGACTCTTTTAACCACTATCATAAATTTAAAAAAATAAAAAACTAATGAAGTTGAAAGACCTGTGTGTTAACAATTTAGAAAATGTCAAAGAATAATGAAATTACCGCCATTTCCTCCAAAATTTCCACAGCTTTTGCTCCACAGTACAACTAGTGTGTCGTTTTATTTAATACTCCTTGTTTAACGAACTTCCTCTGGCCTCCGTCTTTGTTCCACCCTCTTTACTCATGTTTCATTACTGTTAATAGCAAACGCATTCCCAAATTACTTAGTTGTGATATTGTACGCTGTATGCGTGCGTTTATTGCGCAAGTCTATTTAATAGGAGCTTAATTGTGTTACATATAGTCTTTCATTTAACATCGTAACAAAGGCTAACTCACTCTACAGGAATTGTTTGCAAATTAAGAGAGAGAGAGAGTGAAAGAGCTTTTAACTTTCATTATTCGACTAAAATATGGTTATATTACACGATATTGGCTCTAGCTTTCCTAGTTGCCAAAATTTAAAACAGTTTAATCAGTTGTTATTACACTTGCAAAGATTTGTTGATAAAATACCAGATGTTATCCAGCATTGCGGACCCATCTACATTTTCAACATTTGTTGATAATCTTCGTTTTTAACCGTCTTTTTCCTCCTGCAAGTGGAAGCAACACTCGCCAGGACGCCAAACATGTTGTAACAACATTCCTAATTAATTGCTAGTTAGTAGGGAATAGGTAAGCCGATCTAATCGGGATGGCTGGTAATGGAACTGCCAAGTCCAGCGCTTTGTGGTAAACCTTCTTAAGATTCCATTACACTACACTGTCATAATTCCGCTACCTGCTTCATTCTGTTTTTTATGTATTGAGATATTGTTTACCCTAAAAACATTTGTGTTCACTGAGAACTTCAAAGCATTTATTTCCGGTAAAAACTCAATTTTGAAAATAGGTCACGCTCGCAGTACTTCCTCATATTAACCGGATGTAAGAGAAAGTAAAAAGAATGTGTAAAAATAAAGTGACAGCTTTTTTACATTATATTGTAGTTAACATATATTAATTATGGTATAGTTATCATTCAAAATATGATATTTGGAATTAAATAACAAAGTCCTAATATATATAATGTATATAAAACACTCTATTATATACAGTATCGAGCTTTCGACCTGGTAGCTACGCAAGATGACACAACTAGATTAAAACAGCATAACAGATTTCAGTTTGATGATAGGTTAGAATCAGATTTTTAGTTTGATTCGGTATGAAATACTACCGTAAGTACGTCAAGCTCCCTAGAGAGCGCTGGTCCACTTCCTTCCTATGGGGAAGTTGTAAGGGGTAGTTTGTATAGCTAAATTGTTAAGAAATCATACCATTACCAAAAGACTATAAACGGAGAGACTCTTTTAACCACTATCATAAATTAAAAAAAATAAAAAACTAATGAAGTTGAAAGACCTGTGTGTTAACAATTAGAATCAGATTAATAACAATTAGAATCAGATTTCAGTTTGATGATAGGTTTGATGCATACTTTAGCAGTGTTGGAAAACAAGGGGTGTCATTATTTCAATAAATTTGTATATATGGCATTAGGATCAGCAATATCTGTTTTAAAATTGATAGATGTGCTGTTTCTATTGATGTGAATCATTTCTAAAAATTTCTTTTTGTGAATTCTTTCCTCTGTCAATTATTGTAGTTTTACTGAAGTCAAAAGTGGGTCCAGTTTTTGTAGCGTGTTGAGAGAGAGCTGTGTTGTCTTTTTTCCCTTTTAACGTCATATTTGTGTTGTCAAATTCGGTTTTGAACATATTGTTTTGTAAATTGCCCATCCACCTATATAGAAGAGATAAAACAATATGTTCAAAACCGAATTCGCCAACACAAACATGCCGTTAACAAAAAAACAAAAAACAACCGAAATAATGTTACAGCTTGTTTTCGAACGCTGCTAAATTATGTAATATAATCTATCATCAAACGGTAACCTGCTCTGTTGTTTTAAGCTAGTTGTGTCATCTTGAGCATGACCTGGCTCCCAGGTCGAAAGCTCAATACTGTACAATAAAGTGTACATAAAGAATTGTGTATAATAAAGTTTAACATATTATATTAAGACTTTCTGTCATTTAATTCCAACGATCATATTTTGTAAAAGTTTTTGAGTCCAATAATCAAAACAAAGTTATAGTGTTATCATTCATGTTTGCAGAAAATCGTTGGAGCTGTTTTTGAGAAAATTATTTTAAAAAAAATCAAAACCCAATCGATGAAGTCAGTCGATTATCTTAAAGCTTGGAATATCCAGCAGTGCATTTAATGGATCGTAACATTGTATTGATAGAACCGAAGGTCGTACTGAAGTGAATACATAGAGCTTCCTTCAGAACCCTCGTCAACGAATTTTCCTAAAAATGTTTTCAAATAAAAACAAATAACCTCAGGTTTGGGGAAAAAAAAACCCACTGGCAGAGTAGCAGAATTGTTTGGTTTGTTATCTTGTGTGGCTGTGCGGAGGTAGCTGTCAAGCAGATTCTTGTATGGACCTGTTTGGCAAGGTTGGCTCACTATTTCCTCCTAGGACTGGGTGACATGCCCATCATATTTGATATTCACCTCCATTAATAGGTGAACAGTTAACATTGGGAACTTATTCTCTGTGTGATCCTTGACATTTGATTGGCACTTTAAACATCACAATACCTGTGATAATGTGTGATGATGGCCATTATTTAGGGATGTATGTATGTACACATAGTGTCTGTCCATGTTTGTATGTTTGTGCATGTATACATTTGGGGTACTCGATAATATTGTGATATATAAGTGAACATTTGTATTATGCCATTATGTTTGTTATCTTGTAGATAATACTCTCAGTTCTTGATTTATAGTTATGTAATATTGTATGTAACTGTGATCGGATGTTTAGGGAATGTATAATACTAATATTGTCATCTTATCATGATACAGGTTGGCATCTCTCTCTCTCACACACACACACACACACACACACACACACACACACCACACCACACTCACTCACCCTCCCTTACTTTAACTTCCTCACTTCCATTCCCTATGGTTTTGTGGTCAGTTGACACTCCAAAACAGCTTGATTTGGTTTATGTTCTATCAGGAGGCCAGACAATACAAGATTTTGATCAAAACCAGCCACCCGGAAGTATCAAATTTACAGAATGAGTTTTTTAAAGCTTGATATATCAATTACACAGATTTCCATTTATATATATAGAATACTACAGTCTATATAGCAAAATTAAGAATTTTATGAGTTGCCAAATTGTCCGAGTTTGAAGAAAATCGGTTTACCTGAAGCGTGCGATTATTTTGCATTATTATATTTTGTATACATATATATATATATAATATGCACTTTTTCTATTATGGATAATACCACTTAGTATGAATAAATAAATAGAATTATGTAAATTGCAGTCAGAAAAAGTCGTGTGTTAACTTTTATTTTTCTTGGTTATTTTTCCTTATCTCGAATAATCCACTTCTTTTGAGAAGATATGCAGATAAAGGGGCCATGGATATGAAACTGGAAATATGTCCACAAATACATCTTAAGTTTTGGTTTCTATTTTACACAAGCTTTTATTCATTTTTCGGCAAAAAAGCACAATACAATACGAGACAATCAAAGTAACTTTCAGAAACTGTACTCTCAAAATACAACGCACAACCAATATAAAACAAAACACAATAACCTCTCTAAGTCTCTGCGATCACTGTGCATTCACTATCCTCACTATTCCCTCCAAAAAACCAGTATTGCCAATATGGAAATGAATTAACACGTGAGAGTTTTTCAAACCAGATTTTTTGCTTTATTTTGCAACCCTCGCTTGATCTGTGTTAAAGAGGAGATATCTACTGCCATTGGGACTATATATATATATATATAGTACTGTATGACAGAGCCATTATGCTTTGTTTATCCAGTTACTTCATGCCTCCAGGTAATTTCTCCATTGTGTCTATCACCTACATTACTTCTCTCTCTCTTCACCTCTCTGCCCGCTATTATTGTACAGATTATTATATTCGTTAGTGTGTAGTATATACTCTACATTACATTCAGCCCCCCATGTAAACATATATTCATATAATGTCTTCTATTTGTTATGTGCATTTCTAGATCATTAAACTTAATATAAGTTTCCAAAACATTAAAATTAACGAACCCTATATAAAATTACTTCTCTCTAGTAATATTTTAAAAAACAATTTCGTGTTACTTTTATTAATAATTATAATCAAAGAAGTTTAATATTTTACAGAAAAAATCGTATTATTTTCTATAGTAAACCTGGAAAAATAACGTCATCCGGCCCCACGCCCTTCTGTTCTAACTGAGAGTGTTGATAGTAAAATTTGACTTTTGTAAATATTTCCGATCGATAAATTTACTTGAAAATTGGAACATTTACTAAAAGTTCATTTCCGTTAATTGTCACCAGACGTTGGGCCCGTATTCATAATGATGACGCCAAAGGAAGGGCCAAAATGTCTCTGCTTCCTCAGAAACACTTTTAAATCGGTTGGTACATAGACAAGCCGGTGTGCAACATTCACACGATTGTCACTGGTGCAATAATTATTATATTTACACAATTATTACATTTAATTCTTAATAATAGCATGATGGCCAACTTTTTTTTATATGCGAGGCAAACATTCACAAATTCTAAGTTATCAACTTGTTGACGTGCCGGACAGCTCTTTTAAAAGGGAACAAATTAATATTAACAAGTTTTGCTGATTGTTATTGAAATCATTCTAAAAATTAACAAAACATTTCACATAAATGACGTAACAACAAGTAAAATTCAAAATTCAATTCCCAGTTCTTCAATCTTTAAAAGAAGCCACGTTTATTAATAATGAAATTTTGGATGTGTAATTTCGATACTTTAAATGCTTCAAAATAAAATCCATTTCGGAAAGTAATAACTTGCCATGGTGGCGGAAGTTCTACTCTATTACACAAGTGGAAAAAAAGTAAAAGCAGCCATGTCACTAGTGTGATAAAGTAATAATTCAACTCTAACTAGCCCGACATCCAGCGGCACTGTGCAATAACAAGTTCAAAACAAATCCAGAAAAACGGATTTGAGGTTATACCAAACGGAGCAGGTTATAGAGAAAGAGATTTTACTTGAATTTTAAACTATACACTCAGTATTTCCATCTTTTCATATTTATTTACATTCATAATAAGTTAAAAACCAATTTAATGTGGAAGTATTTTATTAAACTCTTGTTCACTTCATTTTGGTGAAAATAAAATTTCGAAATGCAAGTTACTTTCGAAAAGTTAGAAAACTGGTTTGCCATCTATCTCTGCTATGTAAATAGTCTTATAATCAAAGACTTTTAGTTAGATTATTAAACCAGCTGTTGTGTTACCATGGCAGCCGTTATCGATAATCCATCTGAGTGCCTTCCATTATGTAAGTTTGATTCTGTAACATCTTCAATATGTATTCATTCATTTGTACCCCATTTACTGTTAGTATTACATATATTCTACAATATTTTTAAAATTCTTCAGATTCGCGCCTAATAATTTTTTACAGATTACTTTATCAAGTACCATCTGATTCTTTATCAATAAATTCGCTAAATTATGGTTTATGACTTTACTAGGCATTCAAAAATTTCCCGGTTATTATTATTTATTGTAAACAGAATGTTATTAATTTGTAAGTAATTGATATGCTCTTAAACTTGTTGAGACTTGTTTTTAACAGCAGCTATTTCAGCTATCACCATGGATGAGATCTGTCAGGAAGTTATATGTCAAAATCCCTCAACCGGAAGTATCACTTTACTGAATGCATTTTTCAGTTTTTGCGATTTTTCATCAAGAAATAGTGAAAAACTTTAATAGTTTTATTTTAAATATGTATAATAATTATTAAGTTAACTTATTTGTGTTCTTTTGATATTCTTGAAATATTGCCTACCAAAGGTCAAGGTCTCCTTTTTGAAGATAATCCTGTGATGTGATGAACTTACAGGTGAGCAAACTCCTCCTATTCGTTACAGACGTACAAGATACCTAATACGTCATAAAACGCGTAGCAGCAGGGAAGTCTAGAAACGCCTACTTACCCTCCTAGCGGAACCAAAGTAGCGGTAGTCTCACTACGATAAAAGCGAGGGAGTTTTCTACTGAAAGAGATCAAACTTTAACCTTCATGAAGAAGGCAACACCCTACCAGTTTAGGCTGTCACGCCGCTCCGCTCTATTATTCTTCCGCTACTCTTTCTCTTGTTTAAGTGTAAACTCCTGACCATTGCTTCACTCAATATACCAGTGAATCAAGAGTGTAGGTCGATTCTCAAACTCTCTTATCCCACAAATGTCCCATTACAATTCTAATCAGTTCACTTCCTCTAGCTCAAATATTTTTTAAGGACTATTTATATCGCAATTTTAGGGAGCATTTTTATAGAAATCAGTTCAGATAAGACAGAATAAGAAGAGAAGAGATCTTGCTCTTCTTTCTTGTCTGAACTCTTAGTTCTCTTAAAATAACATTTCCTTCTCCAAGAATAGAATTTCTTTTTATACTTTGAACTATTGCTCTTCTTTAATAGGGAAACGAAAGGCTCCAGTATGAAAATGTCCTCACGCGTTGGTCTAGTGGCTAGCGCTCTCGGTGTTGACCCAGCACCGTGATAAAAAGTGGGAAGCTACAGCTAGTAGCGCCTTAGGTAGCGAAGGCCGCAACTAAATGGTGTGGGAACTGCGGCGTGCTTACCACACCCCTCCCTATTCAAATCGCCGTCTGGCAAGCCTTGGCCTTTCATGGGCTGTTGCGCCATAGGAAGGGGAAAGAAAATATTTTAAGCAGTCCCACGGAGCCCCTTCAAATTGTTGATTCAATATGTTTTGTTCAATTTTTGTATAATTTTAAGATTTTGAATTTATTATGATAATTCCAAAAATGAAAAATCTGTCTATTGGACAACGAGTAAATGAGACGAAACGATAAGAGAAAATGTGAATTTCACAGGACATTCTTTACTGATATATTTTTGTGATGTCATTGTGATTTAGGACACAAGCCCACCCCCTCCAAAAAAAAAAAACATCAATAAATAGAAACAAAGCTATGATTCGCATTAGTTGTGTGACGAGAGTACAGTTCATTAACCTTCCATTTTCTTTCTCTTTCTATCTTCCCCACTCTGTGACCTCATTATAACGAGACTATGAAAGGAATAAATTCATTTTTATTCAACTGGAAATGTTTTCTTTATTTACAAAAGGCCTTTCCTCCCCGCTTCCAGACTGCAGATATTGTGATAGTAAGAGGAGGACTAATGTGACCCCAGGGAGCAAGAAGTCTGTGTGTACTAAGGCAGGCCGGGAGGATACAATAGCCGTGCCTTCACAGGGGTCCCATCATCCATCATAGTTGCTCGGAATATAAATTAACGACCCAGGGCTGGTGACTCTTTAGTAAAACAGCTGGTTCGCCTCGACCAGTCTTTGCCATCTAGTTCTGGCCATCGGCCTGCTATTATAAATAAGTTTACTCTTCCGTTTTTTTGTTTAGCCACTTTAGATTGCTCGTTATTTCTTATTTTGCCTTGAAACAGGTTATTATTATTTACTTTTTTTTTACTGCTGGAAGAGAAAGTATTGCGATTTGGGTTCACTATCGAAATCAAGTTTTCACCAGAAATACATATTTTAGGTCTCCTGATACGATAAACATTCTAGCGAATGATCTTTATGTAGTATGTGTGTACGTGTTTTTGTGTTTGAAAAGGTTTCGTTGCAAAATCTGTCTATCGAAATACGACTTTCCAATTGAACTTTCAAGTTTTCCGTCATTTCTCGGAAATGGCCCCGATGCTTTGTTTTCTTTGAACTTCGGGAACTAACTGCACACATTTAGGCTTATCATATATATTGGAAACATTGTTCTTAGGAATATTAATTTTTGAGGGATGAGTTTCTGGAGAGCCGCAAATTTATACTTTTCTCTATGTGACACCCGACGAACTGTACTGTCATAACGCATATACGACATTGAGCCACCTTAAATACTTGCTAGAAATTCAAGTTTGAAGAAACGGAAGTGCAGCTTTAGGGAATGTGTTGCTGAATGTTATGAGATTTTCTTTAAATTTGAAATGTTAATTGCACATACATGTCTCGTTAATTTTATACGTAAATTTTTTCGCGAAATATTCAGTTACTTCCTGTTAATGGTGGTAAGGGGAAGTATTGTGACGCTGTCAAATTTTCGATATCGAATTTTCACCAGATATACATGTTTTCAGATTTCCTCAGTCCGAACAAGTGTTTTTTTTGGGATGATCAGTGTGGTGAGTGCGTAGGGGGGCAGTATATCCCAAAAAATGTAAAATTGAAGATAATTCAAAGTGATATTTAGTTTTAAGTGTTAGCATGCCACCCGACAATAAGGTTTTGATCACAGTCGGTCAATCGAGTGGATTTCAAACACCAGCACATACAAACACCTTTTAAGTTAGTGTTATGTATCCTCTCTCTCATCCAAAGTACTACAAACACAGCAGCCTAGAAACAGTGGTCCATTCACCAAGAGATACTACCATGTGGTTATTTGCATAAAAGATCATTAACAACAATAGAATTTAAAGAGCGTTTAAACTCCAATAAATGGGACGATTTAATAAGTTATGGCAAGCAAGATGGCAGTATCAGAAATTTCTGGTACAAGAATTTAATTACTGATTGATATTTCATTTTACTTATTTAATTATCAGTTGTGGATTACAGTACAGTACAGTGTTATTGATAACTTTTGGTATAGAATTAATTTTTGTTTTTGTTTTAGATATTTTGTTTATTTACTGATTTCATTGACAGTTTCTGGTGAAGATTTAATTTTTGTTTTTGTTTTCATCCTCCCATATATGTACACTTTTTTTTTTGTTTAATTATTATTATCTATTTATTTATTTCTATTATTTATCTATTTTTGTTATTTTATTTAAGTAAAGCTACTCTGTAAAAACCATGAGTATAATCGGTTGTAATGAATTGTAATTTCTTCTTCTTTTTTTTCTTTTTACTATTGGAAATAAAGACTTGTATTATTATTGTTGTTATTACTATATTACTACCATGTGGTCTCCTGTCTCAAAATAGACCGCAGCTCCTGACCTACCATTCATTCTGGAACCCTCAACACCGGAGGTAACTATCAGGTATCCCACCAGACGGACCCAGTCTTCCCTAGAAGGTAACTTAATACTGTAATATAAATAAAGACAATAATAATAATAATAATAATAATAATAATAATAATAATAATAATAATAATAATAATAATTAGCCAATTATAAATATGTAAATCGCAATAAGAGAAAGTCGTGTGAGATTTTATTTCATTAGAGATTTCCAAAGGAATGTGACAGGATTTAGGAGGCTAAACTGTCATTACGTTTTGCTGAGAGCTAATCGAGTGCACAATGTAGCTGCAATCAGATAGTTTAATATTGTTGTACTGCCCCATACCTACACCTAGATACTAGGTAACATTTCAAATTCTTAAAAAACTAAATTATTGGTGCAGCAGAAAGAATCGTGTGGAGAATAATCGTGTCCTTTTCAAAGTAGAAGTTCATAAAAATTCAGTGCGACAATAAAAGTTTCCTTCTATTGATACCTTGTGAAATTGCATAACAGTTTTTTTCCTCCATGGGGTGGGGATTGGACGGACGTCTGCATCTGCAGATTGAGCGACATCAACAAATGGGGTGGGAAGACAAGGCGAGGCGAAGATTACTTCACGTATTTCTTATTTTTAACTGGCAAATCGGTGAATCCCTATTCTAGTCTTTTTACTTTTTTTTGTGTACAGATACCACTATTGTATTGTTTAGTTGGCACCGTTTGTAGCCTTTTTAATTCTCTACTAGAAAGTCTGTCAAACTGGTGATGACAAGACGATGACTAGAGATATAGCGACATGGGCTAGTCTTCCAAACTAGCCAGTTGCCGAGCCTGTTTGATTATTAAAGCAGAAAACACTTGTTAAATGTCTATCAGCTGTTTTTATAAACAATGATTGAATAATTTATAAAGGAATATCATTGAAAACAAGAAACAAAACAAAATTCTGACGCCAAACAGTCCCACAGTTTTTTTTTAACTATGATTATTTCTTTTTCTAACTGCTTTAAAGGTAAGTACTGCAATCGTGTTAAATTTTCCATATGTAGTTTTCACCGGAAACTAGGGTAACACGTTTTGAGGTCCCCTAAGTCCAAAAAAAATGGTTATGGAAAATGGTCTTGTGTGAGTATGTATGTATGTATAAAGAAAAATCTGCAATGACATGCAAAGCTGCATAAAGAAAAATCGCAGAATGACATTCTATTGACAAACTTGACATTCTGTTTAGGTATCGCCATAGGATCCGACAAAACCTTACCTAAGAGTATGTATGTATGTATGTGAACAGCATAGCTGAATAAAGAAAAATCGCAGAATGACATTCTATTGACAAACTTGACATTCTGTTTAGGTATCGCCATAGGATCCGACAAAACCTTACCTAAGAGTATGTATGTATGTATGTGAACAGCATAGCTGAATAAAGAAAAATCGCAGAATGACATTCTATTGACAAACTTGACATTCTGTTTAGGTATCGCCATAGGATCCGACAAAACCTTACCTAACCTAACCTAACCTTACCTAACCTTACCTAACCTAACCTAAGAGAAAGTAAAAGTATAAGTTAGAAGAAAGCTTGTCATTTATAATTCTGCAAATGCAGAAAGAGAAAATTCTATAAAATATATATATATATCACTTATTATTATAATTCTAATTTCATATGTATATACACAATACCAATTTCATATGTATTTTATTACATTAATAAGAGAAAGTAAAATAAAAAATGGTTGTTTTATTTGTTAGTTTATTAATTATTTTGTTGAATGTAAAAAGTAAGTTATGGTAATTTGGAAGAAGCGGTTAGTTGCACACCAGCTGTCTGTAAATTCAGTGAGTTAGACAGATAGCCGTGCTCAGGAAAATATAGGCAGTGCTAAAGAAAATAGGCCTTAGCCATGGAGCGGGATCGCGTGTGAAGAAGAGAGCCAGTAAGGAGTAAAATTTGACTTTTGCACTAATACGCCACTAACACACCGTTCAGTGGTGTGCGTCAGTAGAGTACATACAAGACAGAGAGATACACACACACACACACACACACACACACACATTCACAGTTTGTGTCTGTAGGTGAGTAGTGGGTGGGCAAAAGAAAGGTCTTCTAGTTCACACTGTTGACACTGCCAGTTCTCATTGGCCCGCTCTCTGCCGGTAATATAATTTACTAACACATCTCCACTTTCCCACCTATCTACATGTATTCTCGTCTTACAAAAGTCGCCCACCCCTCCCTAACTGCTCTGAATTATTCGCACCTAAGGCTCTTGTTCGTGTAATTCGATTTTATATTATTCGCCGCACAGTATCCTCTTTATCTCTTTTCGTCTTTCCTGAAAAACTTCTTATGTTACTGCTAAGGGAGGTGGGGACTTACTGCTAAGGGAGGTGGGGACTTACTGCTAAGGGAGGTGGGGACTTACTCAAGGTACTTGATACTTTCTAAAAAGAAAATAGGAAGTAAAGATACATCACTTTTATAGTATGAAGGCAGTCCCTAAGAAAGATCATCTTAGTCAAACAAAAATTCTGTGCTTGTCTAAAAATGGACCAGGTCAACATTTTTAGTAATTAGAAACTTGACTTTTCTGAATCTAACTTTCTCCACATTCAATTATTACTTTCTCTTATTTTTCTGGATAATCCAGAAAGATCAAAAGAGCAATTCTTTCTTACTTACTTACTTGTTTTCTTGCTGCTTTATAAGAAGACTATTGCGATCTTGTCGAAAGTTTCAAAGTGGAAATAATGTGAAAGCATTATGTTTTCCTCTCTAAAGCTTTAGAGCGTTAAGCTTATCAACGTCAAGGTGATCTCAGTGCCCTGTCGGCTCTAGCACCCCTACATAATACTAAAAATATATTAAAATAGAGAAAGTAAAAAGAAGCATTTGAAGAAAATCGGTTAATTGTATCGTAAGTGCGTCTTTGCAGAATAAGTTTCTTAGTTTTTGGCATTTTCTCGAAAACCTCTTAGTTTTCTTTAAAATTTGCAGTGTAATTGCACATACATACAAATCTATCATCCTGTGGCGACTGGTCCATATGCACTGCGGCCAGCCAAGAAAAAAGAAAACCTAATTTTGTTTGTATTTTAAATAATAACAATTGATAAAATATAAATGTAATACAACTTGTTATGTAATTAACAGATTGTGTTTCGATATGTGCAAGTTAAATAAATCTGGTGTGGAACACACACACGACATTCTCTCACTCCTCTTGATACAATGTGACATAAAATGACTAATTTTCTTTGAATTTCAAATTTTGATCATATGTCCCTAACATAAATATGCAACTGGTGGGGGAAACTAGTGCCAACCTACCACCTGAGGCAGATAGAGAATTACTACGTGGTAAACAGTGCCAATAATATTGAACTAACACACATGAATAGCAATAGTTTCAGATTCCTCAATAGCAACTGAAAACTATTTTGTCAGAAATATCTTACAAATAGAAGTGATAGATTTATATCCGTACAGATATTCCAAGTTTAAAGGAAATCGTTATAGTCGTTTTCCACTAAATTCTAAAAAACTGCTGCACATCCTATTCTGTAAAATCGAACTTCCGGTTAACCTATTTACTTCAAATTTGCAATTCGAGCAGAATATTTTTACTGCATATTAATATTTTAAGATGACACAACCAATACATTTTACTGAAGTAGCATTTTCCAGGAGAGCTGAACGTTACAGCTCCCCTCGATCCCCCCCAAAAATCAATTTTCCCGGAAAAATGTTTCAAATATAAGTGAGACTTCTCTATATTTTTTTAAGATATTTGTATGTGTAAATGAAGTTTAAAGAAAATCGTGGAGTCGTTTTCGAGAAAATCATTCAGTAAAGTTGCACTTCAGCTTTTAGATTTTGTCCGAAACCTTTGTGCCAATGCACTGATACATCGCTAAAAACATTTTTTCATATTCGGGGGGGGGGGCCTCAAAACTTGTATTCCCAGTGAAAATACTTTCAACTATTAGTCACAATTGCAATATTGGGAGTGCAGCTTAGTAAATATTCAATTTTAGAACGTTCCAAAGCAAGTTATATCATTTCTCAAACACAGTGTACAGACATAGAGAGTTTCATTAAATTCTCTTTGATGCCAGTTTATTTGTGCGTTATTCAAGGCAAACCCAGACTCTCTCTTTGATAGCATTATCGCATTTCTCTCCTTGATAGCATTACAGCTTTTACTAATTCAAGATCAGTGAGGAGAAAGTATAGTACAGGATTAATAGGTTGGTGGGTGGCGATTAAGTATTGCCCACGTTCTATCATGGTGTGGTGCGGCCTTCCACACCTGTGGGGAAATATCCGGCTGCCTCAGACGACCAGAGAGAAGAGAAGTACGGCGGGAGTGTGATGCTGCTGCACTCTACCGAGGTGATCGGTATTATTATAAACCTGAACTGAATATACTAGCGCTCGTTAGTTCTCTCTTTTGTCTTTTCTCACGCTACTCTCTTTACTTGCTAAAAACCAACTGCCATGCCCTTCGCAATATCCAATGACGTCACAAAGAAGGAAAATTACTAAAAGCTTTTCGTTCGCTCTCCTTGACCACCAACCGACCAATCAAAAAGAAAAACCTCCCATTAAATATTATATTTTCTTACTCTTTAAAGAGGAAGTATTGCGATGGTGTCAAATTTTCAAAATTGCGTTTTCACCGGAAATACAGGTTTTGAGGACCCCTGAGTACGAAAAAATGTTTTTAGCGAATGTTCTCTGTGTGTGTGTGTGAACAAAATATCCCAAAAACGCTAAATCGCAGAGAGTTCAAACTTAGTATTCGGTTTAGATATACCACCGCATCAGACAGAAGATTTCTGGCAAAATCCCGATGTGCTACTTTATAAACCGTTTTTGGCGACTTTTACCGTGTATACATCAACGTATTTCATTAAACTTGTTATCCTAGAGACCTATCACTTTTATTTGAATTAGCTGTTGAATTCAATTGAGGGAGATTTTGGATGCGGAGTAACGCTATGCTTTCCTCCAAAAAGTAGTAGTTAAAACAACTGGCAAGAATAATGATAGAACAGTCAATATAACGACATATAAATCGCATTAAGAGAAAGTCATGTGAGTGTTTCAGACAAGATTTTTTCTTTATTCCAGTCGTCAGGCTGAAATTCTTATTTGGGTAATAAAAAGTAAATTATTTTAATAATATGTATAATATGACACGGGAATAAATCCTAAGAGACTTTGTTGTGCCCACTCAGGTCGGCTGCATAGGGGTGGGGTATTGAACGCCACTTCGTTTAAATGGGCAAACGAAGAAATCCCAAAAATAAAACTTTAGGATGCACGAAGGAAGGAAAAAAAATGGGGTTAATAAAAATCGATAATCCCGGTCAGGGAAGGGTCAGAGGAAAAATGTAAAGATGATATGACGGGAAGGGCGGATTACAATATCTTACCTTCAGTTCTCGCTGCTACAAGGCCTACAGAAAATATGGTACCTGTACCTACTTATTATACAAATATGTATATACATAAAATAAAAAAAGGTAGGTGAGAAGCAAACCTCTTTAAGTTGAAAACAAACACAAGTAATATTTATTATAATAATAATCAAATGTCTAAATAAATTAATGTAATAATATTCAGATTAATTATAAAGAAACTAAAAGAACAATCAAATAAACTTCCTCTTATTTCATAAAACAAAAAAAAATATTAAAAAGCGTTCTGAACGTAACTGATTAATTGAATATAGAAACTTTATAATTTCCTCTTCTGTAGGAACTAAACGTTAACAGGACGCAAAATAATGTTTAAACATATAAAGAATAATATCAGTACTAGAGCTAGAAATAGATACATAACTCACACAAAAACTTCTGGGCGTATGTAAATTCATAATTATTCTAACAATCTAAAAAATTCGCTTCTTCCACTTTCATTTAATATTCAATTTAAACTCAGCTATTTATTTGAGTGTACTATTTATTAGAAAATTCATTAATCCATTGCTATTCCTCGTCTACTTTGCAATAATAGTAAAATATAATTATTCTAAAAGTATACGCGAATAGACGAACTATAACTTATTTCGCAAATATTATGAATTACTGCCAAAAATGAACTTGACATAAACTATCCGTCGAATTTGGAAGAAGCGTATTAAAACACTATTATAATCTAAGGCCTTTAGGTACCGTAAATATGTTAGATGTACATCTCGTTAATTTTTACATTTATTCATCTTTGCAATTGAAAATTAACAGTTTACTGTTAATGATATAATGTAATAAACAAACTAAAATTGTTATGTGTCTAGAAATCAGCTGTTATGACAACTGGAAATAAATCTATTTAAATAAGACTTCGATAATTTACTTGCCACAATGTAATACTACCGCAAAGATATAGCAGAGAGAAGAGAGGCCCTCTCTGGTTAGCAGAGATTACTCTCTGACTTAGGCAGGCCAGAGTGGGAGAACCTGTGTATATAAGCCAGTGGGAATCTATCTAAAGGATCTATCAGATACAACCATACAACTGTACATCGCATCGTGTCATATCTTTACTCTCACCATTCATTCTATCATTTTCATTATAAAGTCCAGTGCAGTTAGTGTAAACTTAGCTACATTATAGTAGTGTCTTCATATCTCGTTCAATCAAACCTAATTTCTCTCCCCAACATCTCCATAGCAATGATATTTTGGTTGTACAGGTACTTTGTGGAAAGCTGGTTATTAATATTTTCTTTTGTTAAATTTAAGTAAGATTTATGTACGTCTTCTACGGAAAATACCAATAGAAAAAAAAATAGAGGCCTCTCTCGGTCATCAAAATGATAATTGTCTAAATAATTTTGTTTTAATGAAGGTAGGTTGGCCAACCTGTTAGATTTCGCCTCAAGCTGCTTCTGGTGATTGTTAACTCCGATCCGTCGTAGGCCTTAAGTGGATTTTTTTCCTTCTCTGTCGTCCAAACAGTCTCCTTTGAATTCCTTGACCACAAAAAAAAAACACAAACCACCACTCACTAGTTCCTCAAAATCCAAATCCGTATAAACTCGGTGTAAGCGAACAAGCAAATTTTAATAATTGCTTATGGTACAACTCAAAAATTTGATTGAGGAGTGATATAGATCCGGCCAGGCCGTTTGCAGCTTACATACTGCCCTGTATTATTTTGAAGATAAGAACCAGCTCTCTTTAGTACAAAGTCCGTATTTATTCCTTACTGTCGTCTATTGATCAGAGCTACTTATCTTTCTATATATATTTATTTTTACTTGGATAAAGATTATTCCTATACCTATTTTTTATTAAATTATTGTTTCTATAATACAAATATAAATGTTGTAAATTGGATATTGATGTTCGGTCATACAAAAGAACTCTTTTTAAATTTTGGCAAATTTATTGCCTTCTTCAGGGTCCGTACAAAGGTCACTATACAATTAAAAAAAAATAGGAACAACATAAAATATGAACTTAAAATAAATATTTTCAAAATAATTTTTTTTTAAAATAAACTATATAAATAAACTAAATCAAAAGTATATATATATATAATATAAAAATATAGCATTTTTAATTTATTTTATTTAAACTATTGTTGTAGAATAGATCAATATTAAACTAAATCACAACTATTAAAACTTTGACAGTATGTGGCATATATAAGAGTAACGTATGGAAATAACTTAGGAAATGTACTTACAAAAATTTTCAGTTAGAATTATAGTAGTAATTACTCTAGTTTAACCTGTGACTTACCATCACCAAGTGTTACCGACATTGGATGTGCCAAGGTTTATAGAGGGCTAGGAGAGCGGATGGGAAAACCGTGTCTTAGTCTGTATGTTGTTTTGGAAATTCCAGGAGATTGTTATAGCTGAGGGATAGGTTTTTGGTGTCTGTTCTGAAATTGATAGATAATTTATCTTTTTTAATATGAATCATTTCCAATGTATTTCTTTTTTTATTATTATTGTTGATGGAGAGAATTTTAGTGTTTTCCATGTCAAATTCGTGTTTGTATTGTATGCAGTGTTTCATTAGTGCTGTAGTCATGTCAGTCGGTTTTTTAGTTTTACAGTCGTATTTATGTTGGTACAGTCTATTTTTTAAAGATTGAGATGTTTGTCCTATATATGTAGCTGGGCATTGTAAACAATTTATTTTATAAATTATATCTGATGTTAAAGTTGTGGGTGTGGGGTCTTTTAGTTTAGAAAAGAGTTTTTTTAGAGGAGTGGAGTTTTTGTGAGCAATGGGAAGGTTATATTTCTTGAAAATTTTAGCTATTTTTTCGGATAGACCTTCTATGGATGGGATAGAGATATAGATATTAAGTTGCTGTGACGGCGTAGAGGGAGTCAGGTTGATCATATTATCTGTGGATCGTTGTTATAATATTTTTTGTACTATATGGAGAAGATAGCCATTATTTTTAAATATCTTAGATAATTTTAACTTGTTCTCGTCGTGGAAACGAGGATGGCTAAGATGAAGTACACGTTTGGTAAAGGATTTAACAAAGTTGATTTTCTGGTTATATGGATGAGTGGAAAGGAAATGGAGGAATCTGTCAGAACGTATGGATTTCATTAACCAATTGGTAATAAGAAAACCATTTTCTTCACGGATAATCGTCATGTCTAAAAAATTAATTTTATTATCTATTTCTACTTCGTGTGTAAATTATCTAAACGTCCGTAACACTTGGTGATTGTATGTCACAGGTTAAACTAGAGTTTGGAAGTAGTTCTAACTGAAAATTTTTGTAAGTACATTTCCTAAGTTACTTCCATACTTTACTCTTATATATGCCACATATTGTCTAAGTTTCAATAGTTGTGATTTAGTTTAATTTTGGTCTGTTCTACAACAATAGTTTAAAATAAATTTAAATGTGCTATATATAGCATACTTTTTATTTAGTTTATTTATATAGTTTATTTTTTTAAAAAATTATTTTGAAAATATTTATTTTAAGTTCATATTTTATGTTGTTTCTATTTTTTATTGATTTGTATTAAAACCTTTGTACAGATCCTGAAGAAGGCAATAAATTTGCCAAAGCGCCGGTAGAAATTTAAAAAGAGTTGTTTTGTATGACCGAACCTCAACATCCAATTTACAACATTGAATATAGCGGTCGTAACGAACACCAAAAACAAATATAAATTTAGTATGAAAAATACCCGTTACAAATATTATTAGTAATTCTTTGTAGGAATGAATTGGTGACTATTAACGCCTCCTTTTCAATTATATATTTCTTTATATGTTACAAACCGGGACGTTTCGACCTAAATAGGTCATCTTTAGCCATTAAATAAAGAATGCATCTTTCTTATTGTTGTTAAAGACATTTATATTACAATATGCCTTCGTATTTGTTGATATACATTATGGCTGTCATTCCAAATGAGGAATTAGTTCACCATTCTAAGCAATTTTGTTGCATGATTAGAATTAGAAATGATTAGAATTTCAAAATTTCTAAATTTGGAGGCTTTTTGTTGGTATGTGACGTTATAGCCGACAATTTAGAAGTAAATGGTTCAAATGTTTAACCTTAACAATTATTATACATTATTAAATTAACAATATAGTACTTTAATAAATTTTATTACGTTTGCCAATTAATTATTAATATTGATGGAATTATCACTTTTTATTGATATTAACTTATTAATTACTATATTTATTATTAATTTATTAATTACTATATTTATTGATATGAAATTATTGAGATAATGAAACACTTACTGCAATGAGACTTTCTCTTACAGCGGTTTCCATAATTATGAATGGGGTGACTGATTCTCTTCAAGCATTTAATTCTTATTGGATGTTTAGTTGAATGGGGGGGGGGAGTCTAAACTTTATACAACAAACTTTTTGATGAAATGTTTCAAATAAAAGTTATAGCTCTTTATGTGTGTAGTTTAATATTTATTTTACAAGTTTAAAGAAAATCGTATTTTCGACAAGAATCGCAACAAAAAATGAAAAATCCATTCTGTAAAGTGTAAAGTTCCGATTGATCGATTTTTAATCGGAATCTTATAGTCTGCTCACATGTGCCAACACTTCAACTAGATATCAAGTTTGAACTTTCTGTGATTTATGCTATTTGAGTTAATGCTGACCACACAGATCAATTTCTGAAAACCACTTTTCCGGAAGAATGAGCACTTCAACAGCTGTATTTCCGGCGGGAGGAAACTTAATTTCGAAAAATTTGTCACGATCGCAATTCGTCACTTTCTCTTAACGCCAGTAGCAGAAAGTAAATACTAATAGAAAATGCAGCTTAACATAATAATTACATTGATTACAGAAAATTAATAGTAGATTACTCTGTGCGGGCATCGTAATTTGCTGCAATATCAATTGTCGTTAGAAAGAATTTGTCGAGTAAATACATATTTTGCAGTGCAATTTAATATCGATTCCCCTTTCTTTATTTGATATGTAACACTTACAGACAAAGTTAGGAAACTAAATTTCTATCTAACACTAGTTTTCTCACACATAACAGTCAACAGTATTGTACAGCTGCTGTAAAAAAAAAAAAAAAAAAAAAAAAAAAACTTTTCATGTCTACAAATTATAAGATTTGAATATAGAGATCTTCCTGTCTACTGGGAGCTCCAAAGTAAAATATTGTTGAGACATTTTATACTGAATCAATTTACAAGAAGCCAACAATAGGTTTGTATTTCGCTCTCGATTGTAGGCGCTAATGTGGTCTCGAAATAGATGATGCTTTTTGACTCTCGCGTCAAAGGCTGTGTTGTGATTTCTTAGCCACATTCGTGCTGAGTCGCAGAGGTCCCAACGATCCTGTGGAAGTTCAATCAAATTTATTACTAGAATATTTGCAACATTTTACACTTGGAGGCGATTTCTTTGTTCGAATAATTTGTGTTCATTACAGACAACCTACATTAAGCATCTGCGGAACTACAGTAATGATTCTTAATCACTCAAATTTTATCGCGCAAATCACATGCTCGAATTGTAATGCGCATGTGTTTAAATGCTACGTCTTCTATCGTATTGTCGAATTATTCTAAGAAAAGCATTGAACTCATCCTGTTAAAAAAAATTCATTGTTACGTTAGTTATAATGAACTAAATGCAAATAATGTAGATTATCATTGGAAACAATTAAGTAATTTTTTCAACTCTTTTTTCTTTTGGAGAATAATAAATAAAATTCGTTTTCGAATAATTTCCGGTTCGTTAAATTTTTTTAATTTTAAGAACCGGTTCGTGGGAACCGTTTAGATATCATAACTGGGTAGAACCCCATTACCTGACATTGATATTGTCTCACGTCCATTTTTAATTCTGTAACCATCCGTCTCTTTACTTATTGAATAATCCTCGTACGTTGTGATATAATAAGATTCGGTAAAAGATGGTCCATAGTTGCGGAAAGAGAGAGAGAGAGAGAGAGAAAAAAAGGAAAAGCTCTTAGATATACTACTGAAACATGTAGGGAGCAGTGGATAATAAAAATACGAACTAGGGCACACAGATCAAACTTTTCTTACTTCTTTCGAAACAAAAATAACAAAAAATAAAAATAGAAACGTTTTTTACCCGCTTCCAGTGGTTGTGGCGGTAAAAATCTTTTGATTATAAAGCTCATACATTTTCTGGCAACAGTAAAACTAAGTCTGAAAGCCCTTCAAGTTGTGCGGAAAAGAAAGTTTCTCTTAGAAGAAAACTTGTTTATTTTTCCTTTTCTAGTATTCTATTATATGCGCCCACTTTGGTGAAAAACTGGGTTTTCCAACTCATTAATATTGTATCGTATTTCACACACACACAGACATATATGATATATATATATCACACACACAACCATATATAGAACCACTTTATATATATATATAGTGGTTTCATTGTACTCGCTCGTTTGTGTGTTTTACCTTTTGCTTTGGCCCAAGTGTTTTCTTTTATTTATTTGGTTTGGAGATATTACCGGGATGACCGTATTAATCGACAACATTTTACTTAGAAAGGAGCTTGACATGACAGCTGCCGTTACAACCCCTTCCAGGAAATCACTTTTCCTGGACAAATGTTATAAATAAAAGTGAGAGGCCTCCAGCCCTGTATATATTTAATTTGCCAAGTTTAAAGAAATATGTCCGAAGCTGTAAATGTTGTTGAATTTTTTGTGATTTTACATTCTGGAGTAACCTGATCAGATAAAACGTACAGATACATCATCTTTGGAAAAATCTTTTTCTGCTTAAAGTTACTTTAAACACCATATATATTTCCTTGAAAACTGTAAATAAAAAAATCTCATACAATCGCAATGCTTCGTTCAAGTTGTAAAGTTATGTCATCAGTAATTCAATTCTATGAACACCTCCAGAAGGAAACTACATTTCGATACGCGAAATTGCTATCGATCAAATCCATTTGATATTCCTGTTGTTAGATGCATAACCAATGATGGAGGAGAGCAAATGAAGGCAGAAAATGGAGGCTCGTTCATAGATCTGCAGTTTAGTATTCCAGCCGTGGCACACAACGGCTAAACAAACATAATGTAGTTTGGTGGCTGGTGTTTGCTGCTGTTTTTCTCCAGCAGTGCTGAGATATAAATTAGGTTAGGATGAAATGTAGGAGATAAAAAGTGGGCGAGGGCGGCAGAAATAGACGGTACACGAAGTGAGGGACAATCTATCTTTTTGATAGAGCAAAGCTCGGTGCTTCTATCCGTATATAGCATTTATGTATTCCATAAAGGTTTTTGTATGTGATGTCAGGTATATAAATATATATCAGTATGTGGTGAACCCGCTACCACAAAACTCTCTCTCACTATTTTGGAATGACGTATATACGTACAATTGTAAGCATTGGCGAACAATCCTAACCTCCATCTTGTGGGGTACACCATGTTCCTCCATCTAAATAAAACAGATAACAAGGGAGTAGGAAAATCGTGCTCATACAGCTGTTACAAATCCACTTTCCACAGCTTGCAGCCGAGATAGCGCCTCCAAACAGACAGCTAGTTTTCAAATGTAACCTATATGTTTTGAAGCATTTTGTCAAGTTAATGTAGTGTAAAATATTCACACTGCTTTCTTCTACTGTAATTCTCTGTTACACATGTTTTTAAAAGTAAAAATTTTAACTGAATATTTACTACTCACCTGGTGATAGACCCAGTACCTTAGCTAACCCTAGAACTCCAAAAATACAATATTTTATGGATTTTTTTTTTTTTAATAAAAGATAAAATAAAAAATATTTCAATAAATTTGATATACCATGTTTTAAAAAAATTATGATTTTTTTTCTTAAGAAAATATCAAATAAAATGCAAACAATTCAATCAATAAAGTTGCTTATCTTGGTAGAGATAGTTCCAAATAGCGACAGGATATTGTGATTAAATGGCATATTAAAATGGCAGTACAATGTATGTAAGGATAGTAATAGAAGTTTCATGAAAATTCTTGGTGCTGTTTCAGAGAAAAATCGCGTAAAACTTGGGGGGGGGGGGCCTTCAATAAAATCACACTTGCGGATGACGGGATGTAATAATTTTGTGTAATACTCCTTGGCAGTACCTAGAATTATCAAGTATACTCTTCCAGTTAGTTTTCGTTTTGAGATATTTTGTCCTACCTATATAAATACCAAATAACTGTAAACATTTGTCGAAGTGAAGGCACTTCATATCGTTTATTTCCGGCGAAGAAGTCAATTTGTAAAATTGGAACACAATCGCATCACTTCCTCTTGCAGCAATAAGACAAAGTAATCGCTGATGTCTGATAATAGGTTCACATTAAATCGCGCAATTGAAAGCCTCATTTTACTTAAATGTTTTTGTGCTTTTTCGAATGCTTTTTTTTTTTTTTAATTTGGTATAATTACTGTACAAACTGTTATTACTT
Organism: Triatoma infestans; assembly: GCA_011037195.1. NCBI lineage: Eukaryota > Metazoa > Arthropoda > Insecta > Hemiptera > Reduviidae > Triatoma > Triatoma infestans. The sequence goes on along the minus strand of JAAEAF010001121.1, from coordinate 29,757 downwards.
TCGCCTATTCCTAGTAAGGGGAAGTATTGAATCGTGTCAAATTTTCGATATCGAGTTTTCACCGGAAATATCCGTTTTGAGTTTCCTGAGTCCAAAAAAGTCATGATACTGTTTCTTTTGTTTAAAACATTTTACCGGAAATGTTGAATTTAGGAGGTTTCTGGGAGGGGGAGGTTGCGGAGGTCACATTTATTTTAGATATGTAAAAATAATTTTGAAAGTAAACAGTAGTTATGTTTGGCCGCTGTTAATTAAACAAGCAAACAAATTAATTAATCTTGATATGTTTTAATTTTTATCATACAATTTTCTGTACTTCCGTATTTTTGTTATGTAGTTTCTGATTTCCCGAAACGTCGAATAAACGTTTTTACAAATAAAAACTGTCTTCTTTGGCCCCAGCCAACTAATTTTGTGATTGTTTAAACTTGAAAGATTTTCTTTCACACCAATTACTTATATCTATACTTCCGGCTTATTGACAGATTTGCTTCAAACTTGGTTTTTTCACCAAAAGCTTTTTGTCTTTGGCACTACATCTAAATTAGATGGTGGAGAACTCTACATTTACTTATTGGATCTTAGGATGCAGGAGCTACTTGAACATGACTACACTGCAAACCGCCAGGCCCAAGGATCTAGCAAACTTGTCATGATAAAAAGTTACGAGTTAAGGCTGTCAGGAATTTCTCTGATAGTCAATGTAAAACTTATAATTGGTTGATCTCTTTTATTAATTACTTATAATGGAAATTAATTTAATTATATTAACCACATAACCTGATTATATTCTTATTTAATTTATAGCCAATTAACACATTACAGGTGTCGGACACAGCAGAGGTGAGGAGATGAAGAAGACATCAATATGGCCTCCATTACACCTACCAAACAATGTGAGCATGATTTTTTTTATTATTATTTTTAGTCTGAGTTTATTTAAGGAATCTAGATTTTTCGGGACGACTTGAGAGATATCGAGACAATGAAAATTGTGAGTGAGAATTTTAAAATAAAGACTGTAAACATCCAGATTGTTTGCCATATCCGGTTTGAAGATACTTAAGTATAGCATCAATTATTTCTCATCATGCTCATCATTCGTCCATGTATCTGGGACTAAATTAATTTGAAATTTAACTCGCGTATGACTTTTTCTTAAATGTAATTTCCCGCAAAAGTATTCCAAATAACTGTAATAGGTGGATTTATGAGCAGTTAGCAGTGCAAGGTTATGGAAAATTATTGGAGCCGTTTTCCTTGGCATTGTTTCGGTTAACTGATTTTTTTTTTTAAATTTGGTACCATTAATGGTAAAATTTCACAATATACTGTAGCGACACTTTAGAGAAAAGTTTGATGTTGCAGTTGCTCAAAAACACTCCACAAAACAATTTGCCTGGACAAGTTTCTGAAAGTGATAGGTTTTTATTTATGTAAGTCAGTAAACGAAATCCAAAGAAAATTGATGGAACGTTGTCCCAGTGAAATCGTGATAAAATGGTTATAACAATTAACAAAACAAAAAAAGTCAGAGAAGTTGCATTTTCGGTTGACGGATTATGTCCGAAACCTTTATGTCGAATATAACATACATTTTGTTTTAGACATAACACTTTATATTTTGTTAACATACACACTTACCTACCACATTCCAGATTATTCCTAAAAATACTTCTTTTTTTCTACTTTCTCTTAATTCGAATAAGAGCCACTATTGTAATCGTGTTTCGAAACCGAGTTTCTAGTGGAAATTCATGTTTTTGAGCTCCCTGAGTTTGAAAAGGTGGATTTTAGAAAATTGTCAGTCTCTCTCCGTGTATGTGTGAACAGCGTAGCTCAAAGACGAAACGTCGCTATGAGTTCAAAGTTGTCATTCACTTTGGATAAACTGAAGAAATCAGTAAGTACTAAATATATATTTCCGGTGAAAACTTGATATCGTCAAATTGACTCGATCACATTTTTTCACAAAAAAAAAAAAAAGAGGTTAGAGATACAACTTTCCAACTACTACATAAACAAAATTACTAAAAAGTTCGTCAGATAGGTCAAATTTACTCGATCACATTTTTTCACAAAAAAAAAATTCATCAGCTCATTCAAAAAGGGTAACCTTCCAAAAAAAGTTTTAACAACTTCATTTAATTGTAAATAGTAAATTTAATTACTCAACTTTGACTTTCATTAAGGAAATTTCCATAAATCTCTTGACAAATAGAGTTTTTTTTTTAATTTAAGGCGTCTCAACATTTGTGGTCATTTGCGCCCGGAGCCTTCTCAGTGCACTGCCGGCCTTCGGACAGTGTTCTCCCGTTCCAGACAACACTGTCCATCACTGGACAGTGAGCTGTAGGGGCTCCTAGGGAGAGGAAATCTAAGGGTAGCACGGCTGGATTCGAACCCGTGATCTCCGCGTTGCTAGTCCAGCGCGCTACCACTGAGCTAATCCCTTCCCTACAAAAAGAGTGTTACATGAAATATCACAAGAATAGTTCATAAATCGGCCTACAGAGTGCACTAACCGACAGACTAGATGGCAGCACACTCTTGCACAGTTATTTTCGCTTTACGGGGGAGCATGCTTTGTGTTCTGACTAATAAATAAAATCTCATGTGAAACATTCACACGGCTTTCTCTTCTTACAAAAAATTCCAATATTTAAAGAAAACAGGTAGAATTTTAACATTTCCTTTTAACCGATATTAACAGAAATTTTCACGTCATCAGAGAATACCTTTGTGATAGTAACATGGAATTTTAAATTTTGAAGTTCATGTGCTTATTTGTTTATAGACGATTTAAATATTGTAATGCTTAGATGGTTGGAAAGTTTTTTTGTTTTATTTGACGATTTGGCGATAGGAAAACAATGACTTATTCTTTTATGCGCGCTGTATGTGTACTGTATTGTGTACGCTGCTGAGTGAAACGGATTTTTTTTTTTTCAATTTTTTTTACTCCTCTTAAGAGGAAGTTTTGTGATCGTGTCACATTTTCGATATCGAGTTTTCCTGGAAATACATGTTTTGAAGTCCCCCTGAGTCCGAAAAAGTGGTTTTCAACGACAAATCGCAAAAACTTCAAACTTGATATTTAGTTTGGTAACACCATGGGATCTGACAGTAAGTTGTGTGTCAAAATTCCACAACCGGAAGTACCACTTTACTTAATGTTTTTGTCACTTTTTGCAATTTTCTCGAAAATGGTTCCAACGAGTTTCTTTAAACGAAGTTTTTCAACTACATATATAAAGAACATATAAGAACACTACATATAAAAACTTATTTGTAATATTTCTCCTGTTGAGGTTATTTAGTGGAATATCTAAACAAAATTAATTAGAAATAAATAATTTCCAAAATTCCGCGTTTCAAAAAAATTAGTAATCGGAAGTGCGGTTTTATTTAAAATTTTTTTCTGCTTTCGCGATTTTCTCCATAAAAACTCTGACGAATTTCATTAAATTTGGTACACTAACTATAAAATTTGTCAGGTATAATTTTGTTAACTGCAGCAAGAGAAAGTTGTGTGAGTGTTTCATACCAGATTTGTTTTTTTTTTATAGATTTTTCTTGAAAATGGTTTCCATAATTCTCTTTAATCTTTACCTACTAACACCTCACACACATATATTGTAATGTTATGTATAATTGGGGGGGTTTTAAAATAGAAATTCAGAATAGTAAATAATTATAAATTTTAATTTATCTCTTCTCTAAAGGGATCTCGTGAGGTCTGTGTTCATCTGGATTGATTAAAGGATAAAAATAATTAGAAAATAACCATATAAAAGAAATACATATAATTACACAATTTAGAATACAAATAAGATCTTATTCCTTAAATAATAGTAAAATAATACTTAAACAAACTATATTAATTTGTACAACTTACAATATTTACGGGTTTTTAAGCAGAAGGTTGGGCCTTAACTCTCGTATAACGAACACTACGACACTCTTTTATAAATTTTCACTGAGCAGAGTTTTCTTCACCACAACAATTCTGATCTCTCCTAATTGAGGTTCTCTGTATATATGATCCCTTCTCCATTAACGGGAGAAAGAAAGGGAAATTCCCTTTTCTTGTAGTACAGGTATTTTACCCTTCTAACTGTTCCTATTGTTTCTCCCAACCATCGTAAAAACCCAGTCTTGGACTTACACTAAGTAAACAACCAATATTACCTAGATATTAACTAATATATTTCTCTTAATTCTAAAATAATTTATATTTCTTCCCAAAGGTCTACACATTACAATATATATCACGACCAGTTTTATTGGTCATATTTTTCCCCCAAAAGAATACATTTCTTGTATGGTAGTTGAATGGTAATTTTGAAAAACATTGAAAAACGGACCCGTATTTATTAACATCGGACGTGATCTCTGCTCGCTACTAGACTCAAATAACACTGCTTTCAAAGGGAATTCTCATTATTTAGATAAAACTTTTGATAAGTTGTCTGCGGCTGACAGTGTCAGATGACAACATTTATATTCACCTGCATCTTCTGTTATTTTCTGTAGTGGGATATTTGTGATTGAACAGAAAGACGAAGGAAGATTGTATCACTAAGAAACTACTTTGTATTGCGCGCTATGACTATATGTTAAACATGAAAATATTACTACAAAGGACTTTATTGTTTTTTTCCAATCGTCTGTGGGGAGAATCAAATCCTATGCTATCCCAAGGCCCGTCTGGACCCGTACAGCTACTTCAAAGTTTGGAGCCTTCTCAGTGCACTGCCCGGCTTCTGGACAGTGTTCTCTAGCATTATAGACAACTCTGCTCTTCATTGGGCAGTGAACCGTAGAGGCTGTTAGGAAGAGAAAATCTAAACTCTCCTGGAACTCAAACCCGGGATCTCCGCGTTGCTAGACCAATGAGCAATCTCCCCCCCCCCCACATACTAAGGACTTGATATAGAAATAAAGTTAGATGAGAAATGAGGAAATAGCAATTATTCTTTTGCCCTTTTAGCTAATGAGAATAAATAAAAATTTCGAGTACAAATCCATCAATGTTCAGACAGACAAACTTGATTGTTGTATAAAAAAAATGCTGAGATAAAACTATTAGTTAATTTTAATTACGATAATTTTGTTTGTTTTTAAATAACACCAATTAATATCGATAATTCTAACGATAAAGTTCAAAATGAAAATTATAATTGTTTCCTGTATTTTTACAGATATTGACCGCCTCTTTATAGAAGAGAAATGCGCGGTAAGTAAATTAGATGTTCTGCTTTCCTCATAACATTTCCCAATCAAATTAAATAACCTTCTCAATTAAATTAAACCTTTATTTCTCTTACTAAGATCATAGGGGAAGTATTGCAATAGTGTCGAATTTTCGAATTTGTATTTTCACCGGCAGTAAATGTTTTGGGTTCCTGTGAATAGGGAACGGTTGATAAACATGTTGTGTTGTGTGTATGAACTAAATCTCTTGAAATAAAAAAATCGCAAGAAGTTCAAACTTGATATTCTGTTTAGATTAGGTATCACTTACAAGGAATACCATGTGACAGGAGGCTAAGGGTCGCAATCCACCAACCGGAAGTGCAAGTTTATTGGAAGTTTTTTTTTGTTTAATTTTTCGCACATTTAAATTTTGTATACTATGTACATAATGTGACCCATGGCATCTTATTGGAAGACGAGCCACTGGGGGAAACTCAAGTCTTTAAATATTTAGGGGTCAATATAGCGAACGATGGTAAAATCAACCTCGAGATGAACATGCGAAGTGCAGCAGCAGCAGCAGAATTTATAATGCTGTGAACAGAATTTTTTTTAGTAAAAGGGGAAATTTCGGATAAAATCAAGTTGGCTCTCCACAGATCCACGTTCTTTTGCCTATCTTGACCTATTCTTGAGTGCAAGTCTTGGGCAATTACTGCAAAGCACGAGTCAAAACGGCAAGTCCAGTTTCTATTGTATAATCTAAAATCATTTTGCTATTCATTATCTTGTGAAGGAATGCAATTGTGTGTAACATGGGGCATCGATAGCTAGCCTTAAGAATTTATTTTCGATGCGCTGCAACTTTTGCATATTAGTGTTACTAGCAAAACTCCAAGATGGCGTTGCATAAGTCAAGATTGGTCTAACCAAAACTACATATAATAATATTTTGTATTACAGTGTTGACCATCTATTCAACAGTGGAAATAGACTTACAATCACAATCACGATACACTTACTTTTCTGACATTGATCGTTGATATGGTAAGTAAAAGTCAACCGCTTATCTAAGGTGACATCTAAATAAGTTACTCCATTCTATTATTGTTTGCTCCATTCTATTATTTTTCCACCAACCATTATGTTTGCGTCAATTACTGGGCCTCCTTTTGGTAAACAAAATTGCCTTAGTTTTGTTTAAATCAATTTTGATTTTCCAACGGTGACAATATTTCAGTAGCCTACGTTGTGACTGATTTAACCTACTTACTATACAGCTAATTCTCCACGAGGATGTATACAATGCAGCATCGTCAGCAAAAAGGAAAAACGAAATATCCTTGTGCGGAATATCATTTATATATACTCCGAGGACAGAGCCATTGGGAACCCCAGCATTAACTTTTCTAGTATCTGATTTGGTATCATCAATTAATACTTGAAAACTAAGTTCCCTTTGCTATGAATGAATTATTTTTACAATGTATACGGGGAAAATGTAAATTATCACTTTGTACAGGATCCCCCACGCCATACTGTGTCGGACGCTTTTTCGATGTCAACCAATAACATACCCTTTTGTTTTCTTTATTAAACCAACATGTGTAATAATTGCCTAGTAACTGCGTAGTAATTACTGCGAGCTATTGTTGTTGTTATTGTTGATATTTATTTCATGAATTTGTTGAAATAAAATTTTGGCAATTCTTTGTTATATCCGAACTAATTAAATTATAGTTGTACAATGATACTATAAGCGAGCCATGTATTTCCAAATAACGAACAGAGAAGAACAGAAGTATCAGAAATACTTGAGTTTTGTTGAAATATTAGCAGAAACTAACTACTGTAGAAGAACAGCTAAGTTCAGAGCTCTTCCAGATTTTTGATCTCATATTTTTGATTATTAGATTTAAATATTTCTTCCTCAACCTCCCCCAAAAAACACAAACGATAAATTAACTTGGATGTTAATAGATATTCTAAAGATTACTACTTTGGTAAAGTAGAAACAGAAATATCGATGTTTTAAATTCTAATAACATGGCTGGAATGGTAAAACATTGCATACGTATAGCTTTCTATAATATACAAACATGTAAGTAAATCTGGTAATGAATATTGTACCTATGTAAATAAAGAAAATAATAAGTTAGTGAGAACTTCAATAAAAATCTAGCAAGCAATGAATAAATGTTTGGGAGGGAAAAAAAACACTTGCAAGATCTGTTGTAAGGCCGCCCTTGTGTCTTATTATGTTGAAATTTACGACAGTTTAGCGCGCCAAAATAGAACAGCCACTTGTTTTCGAGTTTAAGGCGGATCCTCCCGTAAAAGAGATTACTGAAGGTCCATAATATATTTATAGCTAGTTCCCGGCACTTATACACTTACTATATATGATTAATTTTCACCTAATGTTTGTAAAAATCTTGCAGTAAAACTAGCTTTTCGTATAGGTGACCGTGACAGATGCGGGTTAGATGCGAAGTATATGACGTCCGTTGCGCGGTTGAGCGGCGAATGTTGACAACATGGAGTAGTTAAGCGATTGTGGAGAAGATTACCAAAATATACATATTTCCATTAAATATAATGTAATGGATTGCTGACAGCATAATTTTGCCTGCAGCAAAAAATCCCAACCAGCTATATTATCCGCCACGTTATATGGTACCTAACGCATCTCCATACCACATGCTAGGGGAGATCAAGCTCCACCTACCTCAACCTCTAGAAGATCTGGAAGGAGAAGTAGGGGAAACTCTAAAATAAATTACGTCTAGCGAGAGCCCACAATTCAGTCTTGAACACAGTTTCAAGTAAACATCACCATCACCAACAGCTACCCCTTTCTTTCTATCCGAGTTCTGTAAAATCCTTATATTTCACGGTTAATACATCAGTGTTTACTAAAATTTCAGTGTAATTTTCTCTTCTACATTCTTCTCTGTCCTGTCCCATGGAACTCCACCAATAGAAAAATTTCAAATTTCATGTTGGAAAGGAAGGAGTTATCTAATTTGATTCCCACAAGATTTTTATTCAAGTCTTTTCCTAGTACGTACATCTGGGTTGCTATATTTGTAAGAACATGAACTAATTGCACAAGAAATAGCTCATTAAAGTGTTTTTATTTTAATACCAACAAAAACTATACATGATCATATGGAGCATATAGAGCATATGGAGCATATAGAGCATGTTTTCATTTTATCAAGCATCCATCTGTACTAGGTAAGATCGTACACCCTCCTCTTTATAACTTTTCCTTTCGGAGCCTCTTTCCTGGATGTTTTTGACCCAACACTTTGACCTCCTGTGAAGTGCTTCTTTCCTGGTTTCCGATCATGATATAGTTGCTGTTTGGCCAATGCATCATTAAGTCTTGCAAATCATTGACTGGGCTCCATTCGTTATATAAATCACTGCCTTATGGCCTTAAATGGTATCAGTTTCCTCACTAAATAAATGAGAGTATTGTTTTAGAAGTGTCTGCGATTGATTGGATATGGTTTCATCGCCACTTCGCATATTACAAAATTTTGCTTTTTTTGGCAGTGGTAATTTAAATTTGAGTCCAGACAACGGCGTATTCTTCGATCACTATTAGCGGTAGTTCCAATCTTTGATTAAAGGCCTCTACACTCAACTCTGTCTCCCCTAATGTTTTACATCAATTCCTGTATTTGCTGTCAGGTTATTGAAATACTGTAACGGGGGTTTACCAATTTTAAGACAAGTATCCCTTTCTATAAGCGACAGCGATGCCCCCGGGACATATATCATACAAATTTTGTGTTAATTAATAAGTACGTTTAACGATTCCTGGTACCTCTATGTCTAACTGTTCTCACCAATGAATCTGTATCGGAGACATTGGAAACATCCTCTTTCTCCTGTACCTGCCGTGTATTTGCGTCTTATCGTGTTGGATTGCCACCTTAGCTGATCTGAAACATACTTTTCAAAAATGGCCAACATTTTTGCATAAATTACACAACTTACCGATCGCCTAACAATTCTTACTCTCCTCATGCAGGCGTTAACCACATCTGAAGCAGGGGCGGCCACCTATCAAAGTCAATTGTCTTTGTTTCTGTTTCCGCAGCTATAGATTGTTTCGGACCTGGAAAGCATATCTTCTTTGCCCTGATGGCCGACAAACCATGCTAGTCTCAAGTTGACCTTTCTAATATAAGTACTGTTGCTTCCACATCTGCCAAATTATGAGAATTATCAGGAAATAATTAAAATAATAATAAAGTAAATGGAAAGGGATGGCACAACAAGAGATCCACACTCCCCCTCGTCGACATGATCAATGAAATAAGAGGGGATATGTGGTACTATGTCCAATAACCTTGGGCTACTCCATGCCTTGCTAAGCGAGGCATTGATTTGGATGCCACTAAGGTTGAATATGTGTCATTCTAGCTCGTGGGGACCGGATTGAGAAAGAAACAAACTGAGGGGCGCTAATAACCTCAGAAGTTGATGCGCCCCTCCCAAAAAATAAATAAATAAATAAATAAAGTATATGCCGCTATCAAGCCTCATTATTTATTCCAATGATAATGTGGTCTCGAATTCATTTTTCCAATACTAACCGAAATTCACACCTGCCTGCAGTATTGCGTCAATCTGCAATAAAATCTTTTATAATTTCACTTTCATACCTTATGCTTCTTCCAAATATAACTCTCTCTAGCACTGTCCTTTGTGTTTTGTATATAGTTTTCTTAAACTAAGGAATTTCACTCATTACAGTTGGTCGAATCCTATCAATAAGCGTCCGAAAGGTCTCTCTGTCTAGTTTTGTTTGTAACAGATCTCTCTTATCCTCATCGTTCCTTATTCTCTGCAGTTTTAGTCCCAGATCAAATCGCTGTACGTAATAGTCCCATTCATCCAAGCCAAGATCAAATATTTGGAAGTCAAGTCTAATGGGAATGAGGTTGTCAGTTACTGAGTCAGTCTTCTCCCTCTCTTGCAAAATGCTACCATTTTCTTCTTGTTGTTTGTCTTCTTTTTGACCTGGGCATATTGCTTTTATCCTCGTCGCCATTGTAAGAACTTAAATAATCGCGCAAGAAATAGTTCACAAAGGTGTTTTAATTTTAATATTTAAAAAAAAACAAACAAACAAACACTGTATATGATCATATGGACCATATGATAATTAAGAAAAATAAATTAATATTATTTTAATAAACGAAATATATTTTAATTGAGTCCCGACACCTTGAATAATAATAATAATAATAATAATGATAATAATAATAATAATAATAATAATAATGATAATAATAATAATAATAATAATTGGATAATAATAAAACCGCAGGGGGTAGTTGTAGTGCGCAGCTGCCGGGGCTTTACACTCCCCCGGGTTCCGGAGTACAGTACACCGCACACCTCATTCAAACAGTACATCAACATGCACACTGACGCAAGCACACATTCAAAACATACCCCAGGGTTACCGTTTCTGGGGGCACCTGGTAGAAGGTATAAACTGCAATACCCATACTTAATGGAGAGGTCGCTAAGAAATAGAGTGATAATGCCTAATCCCGGGTTTCGCTGGGGCCCGCCTGGAGCTAGCGCTGGACGGGGCAGCATGCGATCCGCTAGCGGTGCGTTGCTGAGCAGGCGGGCGCGCATCAATGGGGAAGACACTCCTGTAAGAGTTACAGCCGATAACATACATAGTTTATTAAGTTCGGACTCGAGCTTGGGAGAGAGGCTGTTCTCCCTCCGCGCGAGAACGACACCAGAGCCCAGGAGGTGCAAAAACACGAATGAGATGGACGTCCGCGATGAATAAAGCGGTCATCCAAGCATATTTCCTGGCAAAATTAGAAACGGAAAAGATAGGCTACCGAGGCAGGATTCAGACTTATTGGAACGAGCCAGTTGCCCGATATTAGAGTCAGCATGCAGCGATTGAGTGATCAGGTTAGGGTGATTATGGCAAGACGGTTCCTCAGTAACATTGAGCTTCAGCAAATTAGAGAAGAAGTGAGAGTACGGATTGATGTAAGCGTAGCTGGGAATGACGAGCTTCCGGAAATGGCAGCACAGGATGGTTCAGAGGCAGCGAGGGATGTTGTGGTTGATGAGACAGACTTGGGAGAGGAAATTTTGGAAGAAAGGCTGAGAGAGGCAAATTTGCAGAGCATACCATGCTCGACGGAATAGCATGTGACGAGCGGCCCCCCTCAAGGGTACCTTACAATAGAAGAACCTTAAAGTTAGTGAAGGCAATGAATAAGGTGCTCGCAGGGAACTCCGCGTGCAAACAAGACCTTCGTGATATTTGCCACTGGACGTATATAGCTGCGAACAGTGTCGCCCACGAATTAGGCATAAAAGCGCGTGTAGAAGGCAGCAAAGACAAGCAAGGAAATACGGAGATGAAAGTCCCTCCTTGGCGAAGGAGGCTTGAGAATAAGGTGAAGACTCTGAGGTCCCAAATAGGAATCATAACGAATTACCTCCGTCGCCCAGAAGCCGCTACACCCAAGCTGAGACGGAAAATTGACGAAATTATAGTTCAGCAACTGGGTGTAGTGTTAGAATGCGAGCTGCTAAGGAAATTGGAGCTTCATGTTGATTACTTGAAGCAGAAACTGGCAGTGTATGCTAACCGTATTAGAAGGTATATATGGAGGCTGCCCTCAGAAGAAAGCAAAATAAAGCGTTCAGAGAGAATCAGCGGCAGTTCATCGTGAACTTGAAGGGTGTAATTGTACCACGAGGCAGGTTCCCTCAGCGTCGGAGATGGAAGAATATTGGAGGAGGATATGGGAGGTGCCGGTGCAGCATGATAGGCAGGCGCCTTGGATTAAAGATGTACGGGCGAGCTTAGAGGGTGTACCGCAAGTGCCCCCATTTATAATAACTGCTGAGGATTTGTCTCAGGCATTAAGGAAGGCAAAGAATTGGAAGGCACCGAGGCGAGATTGTATTCAGAACTACTGGCAATTCACTAGTCTCCATGAAAAGCTGGCTGGGATATTTCAGGCAATCATGGAAGGTCGGACGGCGCCACCTGAAAGACTTGCGGAAGGTATCACATACATGCTACCAAAGAACGTTAGTAAGCGTCTCGAGCCAAAGACTTTAGGCCTATAACTTGCTTGAAGGGGGTTTACAAAATACTTACGGCAATAGTAGCAGCTAAGATCAATGAACACTTAACAGCAAACGATCTCATGCCCCGAGAGCAGCTGGGGTGTAGGCAGGGAGCACAAGGTTGCAAGGAACTCCTTGTGCTTGACTCCTTCATTGTGGCTCAGGTTTCCCAAAAGCAGCGCAACATCTCGATGGCCTGGATAGATTATAGGAAGGCATTTGATTCGGTACCGCATAGCTGGTTATTAGAAGTTTTGAAACTCTATAAGATTAGTCCCCTTATACGGAATCTTCTCTCCACGCTAATGATGAGTTGGTCCACAGTGCTGAAGGTAGAAGGCCATAAAAGAGCCTATACAAGTGCCGCGATTAAAATTAAGAGAGGGATTTATCTGGGTGACTACCTGAGTCCGCTGAGGTTCTGTTTGGCGCTGGCCCCACTGAGCCAGTTAATCCGAGTTAACCGCGGAGGTTACAAGCTTAAGATAAATGATGAGTCTACCTTGATAAGCCATAATCTTTATATGGACGACCTAAAGCTGTACGCGCGAAATAAGGAACAACTGCAGAGGATGATTGGGGATGTGAAATCTGTCAGCAGCTCGATAAAGATGAATTTTGGGCTGGAGAAATGTGCAATTTTGCATGTGTCTAGGGGGTGCGGGATCGATGCCCAGAACATGCAATCTGATAATGAAGAGCAAATAAAGAGTTTGAAGCTGGGGGAACTATACAGATCCCTCGGTATGCAACAATATGTCCGAGTCTCCGGGAAAGAAATGCGAGAAGAAGTGCTGGGGACTTTTAAAAAGAGGTTGCGTTTAGTGCTGGGAACCCACTTATCTGGAAAGCTAAAGATAAAAGCTGTTAACACATGGGTCATACCAGCACTATCTTACAGCTTTGGGATCCTAAAGTAGTCTAATACCTCGCTCCGAGAAATTGATAGGATGATTCGTACAAAGATGACAGATGCGCGAATCCAATCCAATATCATCTCGCGAATCCAATATCATCTGCCGCGAGAATGTATTTGTCCAGGCGAGAGGGTGGTCGCGGTGTCTTGAGTGTTGAGGAGCTGTGCCGGAGACAGGCGGCGCTACTTCCAGTCAAGTAAAATATAGCGCCTTAGCAGAGATGGACGTAGGACTCACAGCGCTGAATTTCGGGAGCCGTGAGGATCCGGTGATACTGGGACGTCAGGAGCGCGCAAATGAGTGGAGTGCAAGGAGCTGCATGGCAGATTCTATAATCACCTAAATGATCCACTTATAGACAAGGAGCTATCAACTCACTGGCTGAGGTCTGGGCGTCTTTTCGCGGAGACTGAAGGCTTGTGTTTGCAATTCAGGATCAGGTGATACCGACGAGGTCCTATCGTCGGCCGTACTGAAGGAGGAGGCGCTGACGGATAGGTGTCGGTTGTGCTTTGAGGCAATTTTGAGTCTATCCAGCATATTACGGGTGCATGTGGTGCTCTCGCAGGGTCCGAGTATTTGAGGAGGCATAACAATGTGGCCAAGCTGTATCACCAGGCCTTGGCCGTCAAGCATGGTGCCTTAAGAGAGACGGTGCCATATTATAGTACAAGTACAAGCCTAGTGAGCTGTTGCAGGTTGCGCCTGTCAAGATATACTGGGACCAGGCTGTAGTCACAGATCGTGCTATCATGCACAACAGGCCTGATATATTAATGATTGACATGGGAAAGAAAGTAGCGGAGTTAGTGGAGGTAGCAGTCCCGAATGACGGAAATACAAACTCCACCTGCGGTGATAAAATCAGCAAATATCAGAACCTAGTGGCCGAGCTTAAAGACCTCTACAGACGAGAGGGTGAGGGTGACGCCCGTGATAATTTCCTCTAATGGCCTCATTCCTAAAGCTACAATTGAGGCCACCGGCCAACTGGAACTTCCATTGTCGCTTGTCGGCGAGCCCAGGAAGTAGTCCTTCTTCATACCGCCAGGATAGTGCGCAAATTTTTAAACTGTAGCTGTTGTAAGCACACTTTATGGCGGTTGCGCTGTGAGAGACTCGTGAGGGAAGATGGAGATCTGTACCATGCTGAACCTAAGAAGTAAGAGGGAAGTTAGGTGACGTGAACTCTGCAGAGGTTGTGGCTGTGGCTACCCCTTTGCTCAGCGTTTTCCGCAATGGCGTGATGACAAAAGATAATAATAATAATAATAATGGAATTTGGTAGAGAGGGATGGAAATATTATACTCCTTATCATACCACAAAACAATGCCACCGATATCATTCTCTTATCTCTATCGCAGGATCTTACTGCAGAAATTTGCTGTACAGCGCATCTGACCGCAATTAAATGCGTCCAGCGCTCAGCAACAATCAGCAATATTCACCAGCTTAAACAACAATCTCCACTCAACAATTTTTGTATAAATAAGGACCCAATTCAGAATCTAAATTAGTCTATAGACAACTGTTCTTCAACAAAGCAACAAGTCTCTATCATTAAGAAGTCTTTGGTAAGGAAGTAGTATTTTATATAACAGTTTTAAATCAAGAATTTACGAACACTTCAGTCTCTTATGAGCTCACCGGTCTACCGTCAAGAGTAATCTTCGGCCAACAGTCTCTCTAATTGCTCACTCAATTTCCACAAAACTCCTCAGTAAGTAACCCATGAAATGGACATTTTGTATTGAGAATAGGGCATGACTCTTTCTTCATTCCGAACAAATTCTGGACCATCATTACATATTTGACTGATTATTTGAACATATTGTCAAGTTGTTGCAACTGGGATAAAAAAAAAACAACCAACATGTGAATTTTCAGGATAAGATTTTGAATTCGAAGGTTTTTTTGCCAGGTGTGATGGGAATAAGAATGATCAGAGTTCTGGAGATAATCGACTCCATCTGAGGACGATACTTCCCTCTTTTTCTGGCAGCTGGAACATAATCGCAGAGGAAGACAGTAAACTGTGCCTGCAGGTCAGCCTTTATGTCTCATTCTGATATTTCCTAAAATTGAGTGGAAAAACTGTTTTCAAAATTCCGTTGAAAAATGAAAATACGTTTGGATTCACATTCCCAAAATATGAGTTGCTCGTATCACTGAAATGATAAAGAGGGACGAGATGAGCTCAATGGTAGTGCGCTGTACTCGCGCGTGGACGTCCCATGTGTTCGACCCAGCAGTGCTGCCCTTAGATTTTCTCACCTAGCTCTGCCTCTGTCTGGTGAAGGGCCAGTGTGGTTGGTATTGAAGGATACTGCCCGGAGGCCGACAATTCACTGAGAAGGCTTCAGTTTCCAATGACTGTTGACGCGCTTAAAATAAAAAAAATTAAAAAACCTAGAGATCACTCCCCTCCCCGGAACCAGCCAAAAAAATAGATTTCCTGCAAAACTATTTCGCTATAATATATATGTGTGGAGAATTTAGAGAAAAATGGAGTGTTCCAGTGCAGCTGAAAATGCTGATATTGTGTTTATTTATGATTTCTGCGATATATGCATCAAGAGGTAATGTTCGCAATGGAGAAAATGTAATAACGCAGTTTTGGACAACAATAAGTACTAGTCACATTGCAAGACAATTTCACTTTTCACCGAGCTTTGTATGGCAGACAATACACCGTGAAGAACTGCATACCATTCATGTCCATCGGTTTCAGGCTTCACAACAAGAAGATTATGGCCAACTTCTGGAGTTTTGTACCTGGATGCTACGTATGGTTGCCGAAGATCCAGACTTTTTGTCTTGTGTTACATTGTCGACTGACGAAGCTCAGTTTGCGAGAGATTGTATCAATAACTACCGTAATTATTATGTCTCTACAATATCCACATGCCGTGCAACAGCCGCGATTTCAAATCGCTTTAATGTTAACAGCTGGGCATAAATTCTGAAAGATATGTGACTTTCCTAAAAAAAGGCTTCACGATAAGTTAGAAGACACTCCAATCCAGATGCGGCAACAAATGTGGTACCATCACGATTCTGCCTCAGCACACTATGGAAGGCAAGTAACTGAGTGATTAATTAGGCATTACGCTGATAGGTGGATAGGACGTGGAGCCAGATCACCCGATTTAAATCCTCTTCACTTTTATATTTGAGGTCACCTAAAGCAGCTCGAATAACTGTCGAAATAAACCCACGTGAACAGTTACTCGAAAGAATAATGACCCTGCCACTCAAATTCGCAAAAATAATGTGATGGTACGTGTTTATGACTCTATGATTCGCTGGTGTCAAGCTTGCATACGATCTCAAGGAGTACATTTTGAGCAATTTTTTGAGTCATTAATTTTGCTGTTGTAAAAATAACAATTGCTAACAATCGTTTCATTTCATTGTTAAATAGATATAAATGTATGTTTGTCTGAATTAAACTTTGAATTGTCGTAGTTTTGTAATTGATCGAAATAGTACCTATGTACATGTAGCATTTTTTACTTAAAATGACTTGTCCAACACGTTCCCAAAGTTGTTTAAATTCGTTATAGATCACCATTTATATATAGATATATGTATATATATATTTAGGGTAGTTAGTATGCGATTATAAAACAAATGGTTGTAACCGTTTTCCAGAAAATCGCGAAGAATTGAAGAAAAAATAAGTAATTTCTGAGTTCCCGGTGATTTTGATATTGTTGATATGTTGTTCATAAATTTGTCAGGATCCAGTTACTTACAGTAAGGGAAAATAAAAAATAGAACTTAAAAAATCCAGTACTAATGCCACGGAAAAATGTTCAAACTCTGTTACAGCAGTGGTGCGTGTACGGGTAACAGTGGTTGGCAGACGGAAATTCCCCTGTCTAAGAACTCTTCTACTGTTCTTCACATTGTTCTTCCTAGGTCTTCAGCTGCACGTTTCAAATCTAACTGGAGGCGGTGAATCAACTAGTCCGGATCCGGCTAATGACTCTGCCATCATACTTAGTATGGTTCCTCAAGTAAGTAGCTCAGTCAGAACTAATGTAAGAAAAAAGGCATCGTATACAAAAATCGTAACTCATAACTTTTATTTTTTATTAGGTACTGCATAAATTTCTTACATCCAAACCACGTAATTCCAGCCAACTTTACAATGGAACAGCGGGAAATCAAACAGATGGTAAAAGTCTTGGAATTGATGAGATATTAAGACAGATAGAGCGATACAATCTAGCACAGACGGTACACAATGAAGACATCTTTGGGCCTATTCAAAATGATACAATTATTATTGTGATACAGGTAATTAATTTATTAACGATGGATAAGGATTGTGAGATTCGGTCTTTTTTGTTAAAATCGAATCTCACAATCCTTATCCATAAGAAAGAAAAAAGAATCTTCCATAATTTATTAATTTTTTTCTTTCAAATAAATTATTTATTCCGTAATTTATAAAAGAAGTATTAATATATGTACTAGCCATGAAATCTGAAGTTTTTATGTTTCTTTTTTTTTGGCATTAAAACTATATTTTTTTTTGGCCGCCATAATTAAACTATAACAGATAAGATTTTAATCGTCAACATATTAATATGAGCACAATCTGCAGTGCGCTAAATGTCTATGTGACAGTGCATTACGAAGTCGGTTGACTTCTTATTTATCTTATTAGCCAAAAAGATAACCATGTATTCAACCTTCCATAAATCATTATCTTCCGTCACTTGAAGTAAGTAGTTTATACTGAACAAGATTCTGCAGCCTTTACAAAACTTTGTAGGATACTTTTCATATTTCTTTCTCTATCACCAGAACAAAAAAGAAGCTTTTAACAACATTAATAAATTACAAAGTTATGATAAGTACATTAATATATACGTACTATTGTGGATCAAACTTAAATAGAAATATATTAAATCATAAATAACAAAAAAAATGCTTAAAACACTGTTCCCTGAAACTAAGTACAAGTTTTACACCACTAAAAAAAAATTGGCACAAGCCCTTTGAAGGGTGATGGTCTGCTAGATGGCGGTACTTACAGGGGGGGTACTAATCCCACAGCGGTGTACCCATCACCATTTAGTTCTAGCCTTCACTCACAGATCTGCTAACTAACTGTAACTCCACAAATTTATTCATGATGCTACGTCAATAACGTCTTCACCCTCACGAAAATCTAGCCCCTAATACTAACCCCTAGATTAACGCGTAGTACAATATAAATATATAGAGTATAATTCACATACGCGTCCTGAAAAAGAAATATACCTATAATCAGATTCTCTATATTCGTGCCAATAACCAACTTAATTGGTGCAATATCTAGCTTTATATTTTGCATCTATCGCACTTGTTGGATCTAAAAGGTTGACCATCAATATCTCCCTCTCTTTCTTACGTAACAATAACAATGAATTTTTGCACATTTACAATAACCTTAATCTTTAAATTCATGCTGAAACCCAACCTAATTCATGCATCAGTTCCTTATTTAAAGGATGAGAATTTTTGGTTCTTGTTTTTCCAACAAAGTCCCATATCTTCAGAAAGTGACATTAAATTTCAAACTTTCTAGTATCTTTGAAATTTAACAACAATATCTGTAAATTTGCTGTAAGAGTCAACATTTTAGTGGGGGGCAGTTTATGACTAATAGGAAGTTGAAATTACTGAGTTTTTATCAGTCAGGGAATCTCAGTGCTACTGCATGTTCCACGTCTTGAAAATAATGTTTTTTAATCGTTCAAGTTGTGCATGTTGTAAAAGTGTGAGTTATTGGTGTATACTGGAGTCTTTTTGGTGGTTCGTTGCGACCGCTGTATTCGATGTTGTAAAATGGATGTTGAAGTTCGGTTATAAAAAAAAACTCTTTTCAAATTTTCACCTGGTGATGGTATATCTCAAGTTAAACTGTAGTTTTTAAGAAATTCAGTACAGAAGATGGCAATAAATTTGCCGAAACGTCGGTGAAAATTTGAAAAGGGAGACTGAACCCTCAAAATCCACTTTACAACATTTGTTCCTTTTGTTAAACTGGGATATCTCTGTGGGGTCGTCAAGATTCCTGAAGAAGTCGCTAGTTCCGAAGAGGAAAGCACTATATCTTAAATTGGTTTTCTAATTTTCTTTTTCAGATTCACACACGCATAGTGTATCTACGTCATCTGATAGTTAGCTTGGCACAAGCTAGAGACATAGAAACTACCCTGTTGGTATTCTCACATGACGTATTTATTCCAGAATGTAATGAATTAGTACAATCCGTGGATTTTGCCAGAACATTACAGATTTTCTATCCATATTCCATTCAAACACATCCGAATACATTTCCTGGACAATCGGAAAATGATTGCCCCAGGGATATTAATTACCAACAGTAAGTAAGAATATTGTTTATAATAAGGTAGCAGTCATATTGTTTATGTTTCATAATCTTTACATTTTTCTGTTTGATCATACTTTAATAAAATTATTACCACTTGAGTTTTCGAATTGAGACCGCGGTCAGTGGTTTGCTAAAACCTATGTTTCGCTCATATTGCATAAAGCTTCTTCAGGGTCGTTTCATGTTCAAAACCAATGGAGCAGTGAACTTTGGTAGAAAAGGTGCAGTTCTCCTTCCTTCCCATCTTGGTGTAGGTGATGGGTTGGGCTTAATTTTACCTTCCTTGCTCACCGTTGGCTTGCAGGTGACGAGGTCTAAATCTTCCATCCCACTGCCCTCCCCTGACTCAGAAGAAGCTCATTGCAATATGGACGAAATGACCGTGCCAGCAAATCACTGACGCGGTCTTAACCCAAAATCTCAAGTGTATTTTTTGAAAGTGGCCGTGGAAACCTAAAAGATCAAAATTATTACCTTCTGATTAATTATCTCTTATTATGATTCAGAGCGCAGATATTACGCTGTGCTAACGCGGACCATCCGGATCTGTATGGACATTATAGGGAAGCAAAGTTCACTCAGACGAAACATCATTGGTGGTGGAAAGCCAACCGAATATTCGACCAACTGGAGGTCACCAGGAATCATACAGGTATGTAGAACATTTGATATAGTAATGTCAATTGCCTTATCCATGAAAACTAGTTCCGTTAAAGGCTTGTGGTAATGTGCTGTTCTGAAGGAGACATTACCTGTTCTATTATCGTCAATTGACCAGCTTTGTCGTTTTAATAAAAATTCAGATTTTGTCCTGGTTCATAAATACCTAAAAAATAAGATTAAATTTTTACCAAACATAATCTGTAAACAAGTTCATCGAAGACCCAATAAATATTAGCAATAATGCGGATCTTAGACGTTGCATCTGTTCTGTGCATTAGTTTTTTTTTAAGGAAGAGTAGTCAGACATATTGTTCTGTTTAGATACCTCTATCTGATTCGACATGATCATACAGTTAAAATCCGTCGCCGGAAATGTCCGCGGCAATTACTCCTGAATCGCATCTGCTCTAGCTATATTCAGGTATCTCCATACGACCTAAAATCTAACATGTGTAACCTGGCATCAATCAGTATGAGGACCCAATAGATCTCAAGTGCAGCACAACTTTCAATACAAATTAAAAGTTTGAAGAAAATTTATCAATTAATATCCCTGTTCGGTATTTATCCAAATTCAAATTTGCCGCCGTCAAAATATAATAACTTATCGCTCTATAGGCTGTGTCCTAAGTTATTGAAATCAAGACCGGTAGCTTTCTGCTCTTTAGCGGTTATCCAGTGTGACGCTGAATTATTTTCCGCAGTGTCTCATGGGCATAAATGTCTGCTTATTGTAGCGCTCATGATCAAGTGGTTTCTTTCCCGGCTCAAGAGGTATACTTCAGGTTCCTTAGAATGCCATAGATTGACCCATAAGTATTCTATGCGCTACATACTGTTAGGTGGACTCCAGGAAGATTTATTTCCTGTTAAACGCTTTTGGAAGTAATGGCGAATGGAGTACCTTGCTACCCTTCAATCTCGTGCCAAATGGTTCCACCCTGGCTCTAATTTAAAGGTAGACGATGTGGTAGTGGTCGAAGAACCAAATTGTCCTCCTCGCCAATGGCCTCTTGGCCAAATTATTAAGGTCTATTCAGCTCCGGACGGCGTTGTTCGTAAAGCTGAAGTTCGTACCCTATCGGTACTTTTCTGCGTGCGGCAAGCAAACTTTATTGTTTGCCTACTGCCAACTAACCCCACTTATTACATTACTTAGTCCAGTCACCATTTATAAAGTCTGCATATCTTAGGGGCTGGATTTCTAAATATATTAATTACTTTATCTAATTAAAGGTTGAACAAGTTCAACGGGGGGTGTGTTCGGTATTTATCCGAATTCAAATTTGCCGCCGTCAAAATATAATAACTTATCAATCTATAGGCTGTGTCCTAATTGTAGAGAAGGGGTAGTCCCTTTAATTGCCCTCTCCAGTCAGTCACTGAATAACGCTCAGACAAGTAAGGTGTACGTGTGCAACGTAATTTTTCTACTCAATTTAGACCACTGCGCTTTCCTTTCGTGAAAACCCATGTGTTGCCACTTCTGTTTTTCCTCGGGGTTAGTGTTAATAAGTGAGTCACTATTTTACTCGTAAGAGCAATATATATGCAGTAGACAGCACCTTCTACTCATACAGTTTAGATCACTGCCGCTTTCCTTTTCGTGAAAACCCAAGTGTTGCCACTTCTGGTTTTCTTCGGGTTAATAAGTTGGTCTCTTGTCGAGTGAGTGTCTCCGGATTCTCCCGGCCTGCTAAGGTTTATTGTACAAGCACATGGTCTACTTCCGGTTGCTTCTCAAGCCTTGCCGTTTCCAGGAGCCCGTTTAAATAATTTATCAAGTTTCATCAGCCAAGCCATACTGTGTGGACGACGACTCTGGAGTTACAGGCACGTGGGGTTTTGTTTCCTTTCCTGTTTCCCATTTCCTTGAACCCCCAATATGGGCTAAAGGACTTCAGTCGAACCACACTAACTTTAAGGTTTCTGCGTTTAAGGTAAGCGCCACTCCTTTTGGCTTGTTGAATATAATAAATATTTTTGCTACTTATTTTAAATTTAATTTAATATTCATTTTGTTCATATTATATGAGCCCATTGGCTCGCTCTTTATTCTTTATTCAATCAATTCTACATATACAGTCCACTTAATATTTTCTTTTAATTTTTTACTTTATTTCATTTATTTTTACTAAACAGAGGGACTGGAAAGCCTACAAAAGGCGCCCCCCCTATCACCTTTTAATTTTCTTTTTATATTTTATTTTATTTCCTGTTTTTTATTAAACAATCCCCATTACCTAAAGTTATGCTCTCGAGAGCTGCTTTCCGATTGTCAGGCCGTCATGTAAAGCTGCTTCTATTTGAAATATTGTTCTGGTTAAATGGACTAGGTGATTCTGGGGTTGGAGGAAATCTATGACTTTAGGCCATTTGAACATAATATAAGTGTAAGCTTTATATGTGGCCGTCATCAAAGCACTTGAATTCATGGTTTGTTATCAGTTCGAAAATGCTCCGGGGAGGTTCGGCAAAGTTAATGAATGGGCAGAAATAACAGAATTTCCCTATTATAAATGAGTAGCAGGGTTTGTTAGTGTGGAAGGCTGAAAATCCGTCCAGTAAGGTACAGCCATCTTTAC
This sequence comes from Triatoma infestans, assembly GCA_011037195.1. Classification (NCBI taxonomy): domain Eukaryota; kingdom Metazoa; phylum Arthropoda; class Insecta; order Hemiptera; family Reduviidae; genus Triatoma; species Triatoma infestans. The sequence goes on along the minus strand of JAAEAF010001121.1, from coordinate 6,855 downwards.
AAAGCGACCCTTTTACGGGAAAAACGGCCAGTGTCATCCAAGAAAAGCTTGGAAATAAGGAAGTCATGAAAGCTTTGCCCTGGATAGTAACGATCACAAACGACGTGCGAAACGGTTTGTCAAAAATAAGCTGCAGGTTTCCTCAGATGGCCATAATATAAGCTGGGTACGGGATAACGTCTTTAGATTCTGTAGATGGACATTCCAGTATACTATTATCCAGAGATACATAGTATAACTGGATGTAACTGCTATAGGCCCAGTTACATACTGGGTATTGGGAAAGGAGATACCTTCTTTAGAGCCTTCTTAATCCTAGATTCTAGGATTTCTTAGAAAACTTTGTCCCGTAGTGAGGGGAGGGGACGTATTCTACACATGTTGCGCTATCATATAACAGATACCGTTAGAATTTTTTGTTATTATATTCACCAAACTTTATATCCTCTCAGGTTTGGTGCTGTTTCTGGAAGAAGATCACTATGTAGCTGAAGATTTCATTTATGTACTGAGACAGATGCAGGCTGCTTGCAATGTTGCATGTCCACAGTGCAACATACTTTCTTTGGGAACATATCTCAAGACGTACAATTATTATGGAGACACAAAAAAGGTAATAGCAGGCTAATTATTGTAAACAAAAAAAAATTAATGTTTTTTATGCAAACGCTAAAAAATCAAGAAAACAAAAAATATTTATAAATAGCACCAATTTTTTATTAATAAAATTTATCTTCTTTTAAAACGTGCAATAATATTTAATACAAAATGCACTTATTACGTTATACAATATGAAGAAACACTTTTAGTACTTTGTTAGATGCTTGTTATTGTAAATTTATTTTAAAAAACTTCACAGATATCGATTACAAATTTAACACTTTAAACCATAGACAAAAAATCCCTCTTTTTCGTTTAAATGGCAACACTGGTCAGGGTATGGAGAAGGTTATACAAGGAATTAACGAAGGGGTTTAATCACCGCAGTTTATCATTTTTTCGTAAAGCTGTGTATAATGCTTTATGTCTGTGTTATTAATTTATTTTCATTCTCAATACGTTTTTGACTAATTTATTGCTTTTTGTTTGGTAGAGGGAATTTTAATATGGCCGCCTTTTGTTTTTATTATATCCAGGGTCTAGTTTCATGGAAGGGTTATCTTCAAATTCTAAATATTTATAGTTAAAAAATAAAATATATCAGATTTTTATTGAATGTTGATTGTAAAGTTACTCTTAATACAAGTACTTTATTTTAATTCAATTGTGAATTTTCTAAAAACAAACTAAATCTCCGCTTTAGAATCAAGCCAGCATTCTGGAAGATAAATTCAAGAAAATTCAAGTTGATGATGTTATTTGTTAGGATATGATCTTATTACCCTCGTAGACTCTCAAAGAAATCGTCTCCACCTGAGTTTTCTTTGCAGTATAAAACTGTTTTACACAACTAATTATATTGCCTAAACATCTTTAAGCAATTATACTATTGTAAAAAAATGAGAGTTTAACAATCTTTGTGTCTGTGTTTCTAAAGGTGCTTTTTTACATGCAAGGCAACAGGATTGTGCGAATTAACACAACTACTGAATAAACTTGAGCCAATTAAAAGTAAATTAAAGTAGCGTATGCAATACTCACAAAGCACTTAGTTCAGAGTAGCAGTATAGTCTAAATAGGGATTTTTGGAAGTTAGGAGGAATGTAGAACTAGAGGAATTAAAATTTAGATGAAGGAAGGACATCGATGAATGTCTGCTCAAGAATGAAGGCAAACAAGTGGCTAAGAGGAAGTCCGGGAAAAGAATGGAAGTTGAATATTCGGGTTATAGATGTTAGACGAAGAGTCTACCAAGCCAGTTCCACTAAAGGATCCAAGGCTCTTCTGGAAATCAGTATAGTTTTTAGGTCCTAATAGAATATCTGAAGTGGCTACATTATATATTACCAGAGTTCGTCTCCAACAATCGCTCACCAAAACTTATGTTCAAATGGCCTAAAGCCATAGATTTCCTCCAACCCCAGAATCACCTAGTCCATTTAACCAGAACACTATTTCAAATAGAAGCAGCTTTATATGTGGCCGATTAATATCCGAAGTTTAAAGGAAATCTTTGCATCAGTTTAAAAAAAAAAATTCCTTAGTTGAATTCGGAAATGTCGACCGAATTCGCATTTTTTCTCTAAATAATATACATTGCATTAAAATGGGAGTTTAAGGAAAGCTTAACATTCCCACGTTCCTCAGAACCTTCCAAAAATAGATTTTCATGGAAAAATGATTCAAATAAAAGTGGCAAACTTCGTAACTTGCGAGGAAGAGTCATAGAAAGTGGAAATGGCTGGCTGGAGTACCAGAGTCCAGAAAGGAAGTTGGGAAGGGAGAAGTAACATTGCTCTGTGACAAACTTTAAGATCACTGCTCGCGTAAGAGAACAATCATGGAATGACCGGTCAGTGTAGTGAAAAACTATGCCAAATCTAAACAGTTTTCAAGCCCAACATATGATCCAACCTGGGCTAAGCTATAGACCTCTCCGCGGCTTAACTCTGCCGAATTTTCCATTTAGGTTGCCACTGAACAGTTAAATCGCACATTTTTATCGCATTTTATTTAATTAATTAATCAAGGTAGGTAAACTTACATTGTTTTTTATGCTCAAAAACCTGTGTGTTTTTACGTTCTGGTTTGCTTTTGTATATCTGTGCTTCTTTTGTTTCTGTATTTTATCGTTTTTGTGTCGTTTGTGTTGTCTGTCGGGATGTTGATGGTGTAGAAGGAAGCGTTGAAGGCGTTAAAACACCACCAGACATTGGGAGCCGCCGCCGTGCCCCCTTCCTGGGGCTTCCATGTCCTGCCTTCTCTTTATCAGCATTATCACAAGGTATCCACACAATAACTTTAGCACGTCAAAGGAAAATAGAAAACAAAAAATCTGTTTCTTCCCTTTCTCTATCTATTTTCTTCCTAATCTGAACAACTATCCCTATAACTTTATTTTTATACTTCTTATTTTCAGAGAATCTATTTTCTGTTATTTTCTTTCTGAAATGCATTGAATCGCTACAATCTTATTATTATGGCTTACCCAATTCTTCTATCTCAGTGCAAACCTTTAAAAAAAATTGTGTGAAAAAGTTTGTTTAAAAAGTTTTATTTGACAATTTTTGGACATTTGCATGAAAACTTAGATTCGAAACATTTTTCAGTTTTCTGATTATATCAAGCAGTAATGGTATTGCTTTTTCCACCAGTGTGCCAGCTGTAGAAGCTAAATTTGTCACAAGTTAATTATTGTCTCCCATCACTGCTTCTTCATTCTTGTGATGTATTGACTTATAACTCAAAAATGAGCCAAGATCTGCTAAAATGAAACATCTTTTTTACCACAAATGAAAATGTTTGAGCTAAAGACACTCCGCTGTTGCAGAGTAGGGACCTCTGTAAAACTACCGCCTTACACAACACCCCTTGGTTAAATAAGAACCTACTCCAGTCTAGAAAGTTGTAGCGGTTTCCTTGAAGGTATAAAAGGAAAGATTTTCAATACTTAAATTCTCAGTTATCAAAGAGTTTTACTAAAATCATAGAAATTCTAAGAAGAGTCGTTAATCAGTTACAGTAAAGTCGTTAATCAAGCAACAGATTAGTTGGCTGGGGCCAAAGAAGGAACTTTTTATTTTTTAAAAAGTTTATTCAACGTTTCGGACACCTTTGGTGTCCTTCCTCAAGAACTACAAAACAAAAATTCAAAAATAAACAAAATTGTATAATAAAAATTAAAACATATAAAGATTAAACAATATTAAAAAGATATGATACCTGTTAAGGAAGAATGGAGAGTTAAATGTTGGAGGAGGTTATTGTGTGGTTGAGGAGTAAGGTATGCTTGCAAAGAAAACAGAGAAGGGAAATTTTATAAGTTGGGAAATATGAAGAGTGGTAGAAATGAAAAACAAATCAAGACCCCATTGAATCTTATGACCAAACGAACTCGGTTTACGGCATACTTTGCACAGTACCAAACTGTAACGCATGGTACATTGGTGAATCAAAACAACATCTACGAAAGACACTTAGACAACATGAACTAAACATAGCTAACAAAAAAATTAATAATACAGTCCTCACAAAACAAGCTCTCACCTTTGCCCTTTCCTTTGATTTCCGAAATGCTTCTGTCCTTACCACCCATTCCAGCCACCTGAAGCGACTTCTTTCTGAATCCATCCACATTAACCTCAACCTAACTCCATCAACTACAAAAAAGACAAGAACGTCATTACCTCTTATCACAACATTTTCTGCTTCCTCGAAAAAGCCCCCCGCCCTACTAAATTACACAAATCAACTTTCTACCTTTCCACTCTTTTTGTAATTTATTTACATTCATTTATTTCTCTTATAAATACTAATTGATTTGTTTTTCATTTCTACCACTCTTCATATTTCCCAACTTGTAAAATTTCCCTTCTCTGTTTTCTTTGCAAGCATACCTTACTCCTCAACCACACAATAACCTCCTCCAACATTTAACTCTCCATTCTTCCTTAACAGGTATCATATCTTTTTAATATTGTTTAATCATTATATGTTTTAATTTTTATTATACAATTTTCTTTATTTTCGAATTTTTGTTTTGTAGTTCCTGAGGAAGGACACCAAAGGTTCCGAAACGTTGAATAAACTTTTTTTAAAATAAAAAGTTCCTTCTTTGGCCCCAGCCAACTAATTTTTTGCTTGTTTAATAACAACGGCCAAACAAAAATATTGTTTACATCGTAAAGTCATTAACGAGTTACAGAAGAATATTCAACAGTGTGTTCCCCCCTCTATAAAGAGTTTGCACTAATCTTTCAACAATTACCCTTATATGCGTAAAAATCCGTGTAGTTTCTTTCATTTTCCGACTAACGTCATTTCATCTTTCACTTTGTAGACCACGAAAAGGTAGAGACTTTCTTCTACATTTAACAAGAGACTGTTGCCAACGGAAATGAGGCTAAAGGAATTTCTCTCTTACATTGGGCAAAGATGTGCTCCCATTCAAAAATTTGTTTAAATATCTTGGAAGACGTTGCTTAAGGTAAGGCCTACAGTCACAGAGTAACTGAGGCATCGAACAATTCTGCCGATTGTCAAATTGTTATCTGATCATTTTCAAACCTAATGGGAGTTAGGTGTGTAAATCTATCTCACTGTCAGTTATCATATTATATGTTCAGATAATTCAAATCAGTTTGTGTTTTATTGGCAGATTCAGCTAGTTATTGTAGACATTGAAGTTGGTCTTGGAAAATTAAATTTAGTCCAAAAGAAGCAACTTTCTTCAATAATCTTGGCGTTGCTGCGTATATTCCAGTCTAACAATAGTTACACTGACAACACTTTGATTGTACACAAGTTCATACAAGTAAACCCATTGCTAAAGATTACTACAACTAGGCACTAACACCCTAATGACATCCTCATTAGTTCTTTAGGGAAGGGATTAGCTAAGTGGTTAGCGTACTGGACTCCCACGCGGAGGACCTGGGTTCTTTTTTTTTTTTTTCATTTATTTATTTATTTTGCCAGAAAAAAGATCAATTCATCCTTATTGGCAAGGTCAAGTTAGAACATAATTTAAATTCACATAATTGTCAATACAAAAACTTAATTTTAAAATATTCCTGTATCTCATACAGCGAGTGAGCTAATAACAGTTTTTTAACACTAGCTTTGAAACACTTCAAAGTATTATTTTTTATATTCGCTAGTAAATAATTATAAAGCGAGATGGACAAACTATGGAAGCTGGTACGAACTTTTGTCAACCTATTTCTACTCTGGACAAGATTAGAAATCATGCGCTTTCTGGTGAAATGATCATGAACTTGCGAAAAACATATAAATTGGCCTTCATTGCACTTTACGTAGACGAGGCATTGGAAAATAAATATGGCTGGTAGTGTCATTATGTTCAATTTCTTAAACCAAGAACGACAAGATACTTTCGAGTCTAAACCCAAAATGACTCTAATTGCCTTCTTTTGTAACCTAAATATTTTTTTGCATTCGGCAGCATTACCCCAAATTATAGTACCATACCACAAATGGCTATGAACATAAGCAAAATATGCCAACTTTAACGCTTCCAAGTCAACCGACATTCTTAATTTTCGCAAGACACAGATTCCACGAGACACTTTACCCATGACATTATTAACTTGATCTGTCCAGTTCAGTTTTGAATCTATTAAAATGCCTAAGAAATAAGTCCCAGCCAACTAATTTTTTGCTTGTTTAATAACAACGGCCGAACAAAAATATTGTTTACATCGTAAAGTCATTAACGAGTTACAGAAGAATATTCAACAGTGTGTTCCCCCCTGTATAAAGAGTTTGCACTAATCTTTCAACAATTACCCTTATATGCGTAAAAATCCGTGTAGTTTCTTTCGAGTCCAGCTGTGCTACCCTTAGATTCTTTCTTCCTAGGAGCCTCTATAGCTCACTGTCCGGTGATGGACAGTGTTGTCTGTACCGAGAAAAACACTCGTCGGAGGCCGCAGTGCACTGAGAGGCTCCGGGCGCAATGACCATAGATGTTGACGCGCCTTAAATAAAAAAAACAAAATTAGTTCTTTTAGGTACCCGTGGACTTAGGCTTCACAGCTACTCTTTCTACACACATACACATAACATCTAACGATGGCGAATAATGAGACCATTTTTATGTTTTTTCGCCCATATCTTTTCCATCATTTCAAATTTAACTGCATATGAAATGCAGCACATCTAACATATGATCGAAACTAAACACTGCTTTTGCTAACGGTTTCGAACTATGACCACTCTGTTTAAATTTGTCTT
>JAAEAF010001120.1:0-23260 GCA_011037195.1 Triatoma infestans | reverse complement strand
GAAGATGGTGTCGTCCTCGGTGGTGGCGACGAGCACCAGCGAGGCGGGGAGTTTGGCCTCTTGCTCGATGGACTCCTCATCGAGAGGCGCGGGGGCACGAGGCCAGGAGGTGGAGGCGGCGGCGAGTCATGAAGGCCCCTTCAACCACAAGGGGTAATCCTGGAGACGGTGAGGCGCTACTCCTCTGGAGGCGCAATAGGCGGGGTCGTCCTGGGAAGAGACATGGCGCCACGCGTTGGGGAAAGGAGATCTCGAATTTAGCCATATTTAGCCAACGAAGATCTTACACCGATGACTCTCCCCGCGAATCCAGGCGAGAGTGACCGTGGAATCGGAGAATGCGGAAAAAAGGGCGCCTTGCAATTACTACCTGAGCTCCAACCTGGATTTCGGCTAGGAAGGGGCTGCCAAGATAATGTTTTTTTCTCTTGTCCTTAATTGATATTAAAATAAATAAAAATTCCTCTTTTTTTGCCATTTTTGTGGACTTCTCAAAAGCGTTTGATCTGATCTCTCACAATTTACTTTGGACTAAGTTATTGAAATTAGGTTCTGGCCATAAGATAGTTAATATACTGAAATGTTTCTATGATAACGCGAGTATATCTGTGAAAACAAGACGCACGGATGATATTAGGGTAACTTCAGGAGTTTTGCAATGAGAGCTTTTGTCGCCGTTTCTTTTTAATCTCTATACATCCGATATGTTACAATTTTTTAAATCAAAGGAGGCCACATCTGTTAATTTGGGCGAGAATACTGACATTATCTTAATGGCTTATGCGGACGATATAGTTATATTTGCAAACTCTATAGTTGACGTAAACGAAAAATTATCTATTTTGCCACAATACTGTAGCAAGAATTATTTGAGTGTGAATACTAGTAAAACAAAACTTATGTACTTTTCTAAAATTCCAGACAAAAGAAATTCCGTGACGTGTTTTATGAAGGTAAATTAATTGAATTCGTAAGTTCGTTTCAGTATTTAGGCGTCCTATTCACTTCGACTGGTAAATTCTTTCAGACTGCAAAGCATTTCTTATCCGCCGAAAAGCTGGCCTTCAATAGTAAAGTCAGATCAACTTTGGGAAACTCGGCAGCTATGAATCCTGAAATTAGGAAAAAAATACTAAACACTATTCTTAAATCAACAATGTTGTACTGCGCAGAAGTGTGGGCTTACAACTATAGGGACATGTTGGAAACAATGCAACTTCAATCTTTGAAGAGCTTATATTACTTGCCCAAAAGTACTCCCTACTCACTTGTGCATTTAGAATTTGGAGCCGCCCCTCTTAAAATAATAGTGTTCAAATCAATGTATAGTTAAGGGAAGAAAACCCAATGATTGGCTGTCGCTTATAAGGGAAGCAATGTCATCTATTGATTGACTAGATACTTTCTTAACTGAAAACTCTAACACTCTGAAAACTGAATAAAATATCGTAGATGATATTTACCGTTTCTGGGTCAGTTTTTTTTGTGCACCAGGCAATTACGAATTTACGCCCGAAGGCAGGGGTCTGGCGCGCGGTTACAAAATTACGACGAGACCCCAATCTGATTTTTAATCAGGGAAAAAAAATTTTTTTGTGCCGCGGGATGGCATGCGGCTAGTTTTGAAAAATCTAGCTTGAAAACAGTCTAAGGTAAAAAAAATATTTGTTAGCCGCGAGATGGGCATGCATGACCTGCGGCTATGTTTTATAATATTTAGCTTGAAATATAAGGTCAAAATTTGTCTAAAATAAATTAATTTTGGCCGCGAGATGACATCCATGTGTAAAATTTAGCTTAAAACATGCCAGGGACAAAAAAAAATTTTTGAGCCGCGAGATGACACAGGACATGCGGCTAAGATGTTATAAAATTTAGCTAAAGACTTTAATATTTTTTGATATACAATACTTTGTGTATTTTTATGTATGCTAGGGACAAAAAAAAATTTTTGAGCCATGAGATGTCATCCAAGTCGAGGGCTAATATTTTATAATATTTAGCTAAAGACTTTAATATTTTTTGATATTCAATACTTTGTGTATTTTTCATGTGAGAGAAAAGCACATTATTCCACAAAAAATTGTGCGAAATGTGTGGCTGCTCAATTAAATTGAGTTGCTCAACAAATACAGCATACTGATCAATTCTATGAACATCTTTACCATTGTTCGAGTCAAGATTTAACATATATTAATAATGATTATTAGAAATAATAATCAAAACACAGTCTGTCATTATTCGTAAAAAATGCAAGTCATAAAAATAATATCTACAAGACGTAACTGTATACACAAGATGTAAATCTCAAGTCTAAAAAAACAGAAAACAATGGAATACAAAAAACAAATACCAAAAAATTAAAATAAACGAAATTTGACCAGGCTGTCGTTATTGACCATATAAGTGGTTATGTAAAATACCAAGCGAATCGAGTATAATTTGCTCGGTAATGGTCAGAAGATGAATCTTGTCTATTCCAACCTGGTCGAAGAAATCACTCGTAGTGCGGGGTATTTCTCCCCTACTTCCGAACCATAAACCCTTTACGATATAGTTACGATCCCCGAACATTTCCCGGTATTTTTCTTGCAGGTGAGGAATGCATTTCTCATTTATATACCTTTTCTCTTCGTCGATTTTCACTCCCTGGTTGGGATCGTTCGTTTCGAATCGGATTGTTGGGTCGATTATCAAAGCATCTTTTTTCTCTTTAAATGCAACGATGTCGACAAACCTGCTTGAACCATCCGTGTCGATGCAGTGAACTTCGTCGAAACAGGTGTATCCTCTTTCAGTGAGAAGCTCAGCAATCCTTTTTTTAACCCTATGGTGTCGATGGGTGACGAGGAGCATGCTCTGTGGACAGATTCCCAACACGTGAGCTGGGGTTTCTGACTCTCTGCCGCATTTACGACAGAGGGGTACGACATCTCCGATCGCTTTTCCTCCGGCACTGGGAACTCCACGAAGAGGGGCATAATTCATATTTAATTTGAGGGCTCCAGTCCACTCTGATCCAGAAAGCAGTTTTCTGTCGTAGATGAACTGATTGGTTTTCGGGTTATCCTTGAAGTGGAGAACGCCTACGCCTTGCCATCTGCATTTTGACCAATCATCGAAGGCTTTTTCGCGTAACGTCTTCGAAGCTTCTTCACATTGAAATTCTCTTCCATGTTCGCTACTTCCAACCCTAACCTTCCGGCGCATTCGGACACTTCAGCTTCATAATTGAAAACTTCCTGGAAATTTGCGTCGGTAATCTTAGCCAATCTCTGGGCGATGGACCAGTGCTGGAGAGGAGCTTCCGTAGGCATCTGAGCAATCCTAAACCATGAAAGCGCCTAGGGGCATACAGCATGGCAGAAGCACTATTGGCCGGCAAACCTATTAAAGCTTTCACGCTCCTGCGTATGATGATATCTATGTTATCGAGAAACGCCGGTTGGAGCTTCGTCAAAGCTGCCGCCTGGAGAGGATATTTAAGTGCCGGAAAAACGTACTGGTTGACCACGTTAAGCTTCTGGTCGGGTTTTAACAGATTGGAGGCCACCAGTTTATCTAGATTGCGGCTCACTTTGGAGATTGCACTGTCATTGAATTCCAAATCTCCAGAGAAACTACATCCCAGGTATTTAATTGTGGCACCATCTTCGATCGAAACTATTTGATCACCGTTCTCCAATGACAAAACGGATTTCACTAATGTGCCCTTCCTTAGAATTATGGACGAACTTTTCTGTGGGTTTACTGAGAGACCAACTTCCCTCAGTATTCTTTGGACGCTGTCAGTCACTCTTTCAGCTGCTTTTATACTCGAAGTAGTTATGACCTGGTCATCTGCGAAGCCCGTTAAAAGAAGACTATCCTGTTTATTAGATAGTTAGTAGCCAAACTCACTTGCAAATTTTTGATCGCAGATTTCATCGTACATGTGGTCTATGCCTATGTTAAATAGTGTAGGCGACAAAGGACCACCTTGAGGAACACCTCTCAGAACAGTTATCGGATTAGTTTTATTTATCCCGACACAAACCTGAATCTGGTTATGACAGAGGAGCGCTGCTATAGCCTTCCTCAAGTCAGGGGACACACCCTTAGCATCCAGGGATCTGAGTATATGCTCATGACCAATGTTGTCAAAAGCACCGGTGACGTCCAGAAATGCGACAACAGCATCTTTTTTCTTCTCTTTCGCGTTTTTTAGAACGGCATGTATCAGCCGGGCGTTTATGTGACAACCTGGCACGCCAACAACGAAACCTCTTTGACTAGAATGAAAAGATATCTGCTTACGAAGTTCATTAAAGATATCTAATACTTTTTCCATTATTCGGTGTAACATAGGATAAATAGTAATAGGCCGCCAAGATGCAATATCATCGGGCTCTCCTTTTCCCTTATAAATTAATGATTTTATCGCGCGTATAAGGACTCCATCAGGACCAGGCGACGTATCCAGGGAAGTAGACTTAATAGCCTTATGCACAGCCTTTAAGTCAATCGTTCCTAAGTTGGCGTTTTCTTTAGATGTATGATACATTTCCCTGTGGTGATTATTACTATTTTCTATACGAGACCTAAAATAGTTTTCTATTGATTCGATCCCAACTGGACACTGTTTAGGGGCATCTTCGTTCATAATGTTTTGGACCACCTTTTTCCGGCGGTTGTAATAATTATATTGAGCTACCTCGTACTGGAATTGTTCGCGTCTTCTTTCCCTGGCCTCTTTGTAGGATCTTTGTGGATTCGAAGCTTTACTCACACCCTTGCTTTTTATTTCCAGTTTCTTTTTCCTACGTAAATGGTAGAAACGTGTAGCTGGATGTTTCGGGCCTGGAAGAGTTTGGTTTGCATCTCTGAGAAATTGAAGGAACTTGGAGACTGAAAGATCGAATTCATCCTCGGCAAAAGGACCTTTAAAAATCTCTTTGAATTTGGTTGCCCAGTTTACAAGTTCAAGTTTCATGCCCTGATTTATAGGGTCCTTACGATCACTAATGGGTTGAGTTTTAACAAGCGATCTGACTTTAATCTCATTTGCTTCTTTGGGATGCCTTTTTGCCACATGGACATTCAGTCCCCGAACGTTCTTGAAAGATTGCTGACAAATAGGGCACATTTGTCCTTCTCTAGATCTGCCTGATGCGAGATGCTCTTCTGTTCCAACTCCTTCATGAGAAATCTCATCTCCCTCTCTTGCAGCCTTATGCTGACTAGATGCTACACCTTCGGCCTGCTCCTTGTTCAGACAGCAACTAGTTTCGGAAGGGAAAACGTCATCGATAGGTATATTCTTCCCCAAAGTGTCGCCAGAATCATTCATCCACTCACGAATTGATACGAATTGTTTTTCTTTGTTCGCAGAGCCCGAACATGACATAATAGAGGTAACTGTAGCCTTCTGGACTGGACCTCCTGTTCTGAGTATCCGTACTGCTTGACCCACCTGAATATTCTTGCTATCACTAACAGCTTTCTCCATAATGAAATAAATTATAAGCGTAGAAGTAAATAGCGCTTGTGCAGCAATTAATATCAAATCTGTGAGGGCACGGGGCCATTAAATTATGTTTACACTTATAATATTTAGCTAGAAACATTCTAAGGGCTTTAATATTGTTTTTGAGCAGCGAGATGACATACAAGACTAGGGCTAATATTTTATAATATTTTAGCTAAAGACTTTAATATTTTTTGCTATTATCATCCATATGTTCATGTTTAAATTAAATTATGTTTACACTTATAATATTTAGCTAGAAATATTCTAAGGACTTTAATATTCTTTTTGAGCCGTGAGATGACATACAAGACTAGGGCTAAGATTGTATATTATTTAGCTAAAGACTTTCATATTTTTTGATTTTCAATACTTTGTGTATTTTTATATATTGTTTCATGTTTTTAATTCTGTTGTAATAAGGTAGTCATAATAAAACGATTATTTCAAAAAGAAAACATGTTTATTTTAAATTTATCATACAATTATTTATATTTATTCTAATTATTATGTTTTGTTTTTATAATTACATCGAGAAAATTACAATGGTAAATTTCATCTAAGTCTCTAATAATATTATAATATAAGTGACCGATAAGGGTACATATGCAAGTGTCAGGTCCTACTTTACACTTTGGTTTGACCAACACAACCTATATAATGGAAAGGTTTATATTCTTTAGAATAATATATTCTTTGCAATATATTCTTTAGAATAATTTTCCAATTGTTTCATACTATTGTATATTCTCATGAACTTAACTGCCTCGTCTCCATCTTTTCCTAAGGTAATTTTGGAGAAATCTTGTAGAAATTGATGGTAGAAAGGGTGTGATGTAACATAAGTCCACTCCTCCATTTCTTTTATAATGTAACAGCTTGCTAATACAAACACAACTAAGTGTTGGGTAGTAGTGGGAGATAGATAAAACATAGTTTTTTGTGTTAAAGTATATATTTCATATAATAACAGTATGGGCTTTCCTTTTTATGCATTGTGCAAGGACAATCTGTTACCATATTTAAATCTAATACAAGATTACAATACACACATGTTATTGTATCTTTCTTAATATAAACAAATCCATTAAAAGCTAACACATCTCTACTAACACAGTTGTAATTATTACATCTAGTAAAAGTATTTAATCTAGCTTGAGAGTTGAAAAGATCCAATTTAAATTTATTAATGTTTGCCCAAGAGGCCAATCTATACACATATTGTAGTGAACAAATAACCTTAGTATTATTATGAAAATTACACTTAAAATGATTTACTGTTGGCAATGTTTTTATTGGCGGACACCCAAAATCTTGTAAATCATATACAGGTTTATTCAGTTTCTTTTCTAAAAATAAACATTTTTCCAATCCTTTAGAAAACAAATACGTACAACCTAAAGTGTACCTCTGTAAAATGGGGTCCAACTGATCGTAATCTAAATCACCATCATCTTGTGCAATTCCATGATGATTGTTCATTAACCATTGGTTTGCAGCACTGGATAAGTTGTTAGCATTGTCGGGCAATTTAAACATCCAACATCCCAAGATGCTTAAGTTTGTGTCAGCAATAGCCATCTCACGAACAATAAAAGCGCCTAGTTTTACCCGTTCTAAATAATGATTCAAACCTGGAAAAAAGAAGTTTATTTAGACATAGTGCACTTTTCCCCAACATCATTCGTTGTTTAATATGTGGACCAAGTAATTGTGGCAAAACCAATTTGTTATTAACCTTACTTATTCAAAAGAATGGCTTACGTTTTAAAAATGTATACATTTATAGTAAATCACTAAATCAACCAAAATATGAATATTTAAGTCAAGTGATGAAACATGTTCCCAAAATTGGTTATTATAGATATAGTGAATGGATGATATAATTAGTCCACAAGATGTTAAACCTAATTCTGTAATAGTGTTTGATGATTGTGGTTTAGATAGTCAAAATGTGATTAGTGAATTCTTCACCAGAGGTAGACATCAAAATGTAGATACATTCTACCTAATACAAACCTATGCATACGCCAAGAAACATATGCTGCGCGATAATACAAATGTAATCATCGCCTTTAAAATGGATGATTTAAACTTGAAACACATTTATGATGATCATGTTAACGTGGATATGAGTTGGAACAAATTTAGAGAGTTATGCAGTCTGTGTTGGGATGATAAATATGGGTTTTTAGTGATTGATAAGGATAAACCGTTAAATAATGGAAGATATCGTAAAAGATTTGACATGTATATTGTGGACATTTAGATTTCTCCGTAGTCTCAAGTTGGAACGCGCAGTGAAAACAACAAGAAATATTGTAAAAGCTGTTAAATCGTTAAAACGCAAATATAAAGCTTTAAAACATCAAGAACAAGAACAAGAGAGTCTGATTAAAAAACAATTGAAGCCAGTTATAGAACCTTTAGAAGAAATAAGTAGACATGCTAGGAAAAAACCTAAAATAGATGATTATGATTATAAGGATGGTAGATTAAACAAGAAGAAGAAGAAGACGAGGATGGTAGCATAATTAAACAAGAAGAAGAATTAGAAGATGATGAAGAGGAGGAAAAATATGAAATGGTAAAATCTTATATAAATTTAAAGAAACCAGCACGTGATTTACAATATGGTATAAAATTTACTCATTCTGGAAAAATGACAATAGGTAATAAAGTAATTTCCATAAATAATAATGATTTCATTATTGATAAACATAGATTTAAGGGAACAAAGGGGTTATATGAATTACTGTTAAAACAAACCCCAAACATTATAACGATGGTGATTTAAAATCATAATAAGAAATTCTGTTATTATCAAACGCTCATAGAAGACATTATAGTGAAGAGAAACCAATTAATGCTAATCGAGGGATAAAATATAATTTAATCATATCAAAATTGTTCCCATTCTCAGTAATACCTAGCAAAAAAGGCTATGGATTCATGAAAAATGATGATGTAGTCTACGAATACTACAACGATCCTAATGAATTGGTGGACAGATTAAAATTATGTCTTGCCTCGGAACAAAGTGGAAATAATAGTTTAGGAAATGAAATAATTTCAATTATAAGTGAGCTGAAGGAAGATGGTTACATCAGTTAAGTGGAACAGTGCAAATAGGCAACAGAGGTCATGTCCATCGATAAATTTGGAAGATCTTCAGAAATACATCATCATCAAGATTTGTATGATATTTATAATATTGACAATGATATATATGTAGACTTCAAACATAAAACAATAACAGGAGTTAATACACCTAAAAAAGGATTAGACGTTGTGAATAAAGAATATTTGGAAAAGTTTATTCTTAAAGAAGATATCATCACTAAATCATATCTTCAAGAATACATCAACGATTATGGCAGTAAAAGAGTGGAAAATGTAAGGAACCTTCTGCATCAGATATTTGCTACGATTAGAAATAAAATAAGTGTATGGCCTGAACACATGAATGTGACAATACAAATGCTTAGAGATCTTCTTCAGTATCCATGAAAACATGTCTACGATAAAAAAGGAAATAGTTGATGAGTTAATGGCACCTGCTAGAATTCGATTTAAAAGGAGAAAAACTGTACTAAAAGGAATTGATGACTTGTTGGCAAATCGATTTACTACATGTTAAGCAGTATGCAAAGTATAATAAAAACAATACTTTCATTTTAACCGTAATTGATTGTTTTTCCAAATATGCTTGGGCTGTACCAGTGAAGACAAAAAATGCTAATGATGTTACCAATGGTATGAACAAGATATAGCAATGTAGCTGTATAGCAAATAAATAAATAAAATAAATAAAAAGGGGGGTTTTCCAGACGAAGGCGAGCAGTGGGCATGAGTACGGGTGGAGGCGAGCGAAGTATGGCCTTAAGCGGGAGCGACAGTCAATACGGTCGCCGCCTATGTATGCGTCCACGGAAGGCGGGAGGCGATGGAGAGCTCTGATTGGCAATGAGGGGTGGCGGTGATGGGCAGTCGGCCCACCGAACGCAAGGAGGGGAGGTGTCACGCTCAGCCTCCATATGAGGTGGGGAGAGCGAGGAGGGCGGCGGCGAGGGACAAGGAGAGCGGGGAGGCGAGGGGCGGTGACTGGTGGCAGGCTCAGGCGGTGGCGGGACGCTCTGAGATGGGAGGTGCAGTATGATGTGATGGCGGCGAGAGCATAGATGACATGACTGCTCCGAGCGGCACCGGTCGTGGAGGTGACCGACCGACAGACAGTTGCGGCAGACATGATGGTTCATGACAAATTCTCGCTGCTGCGATCGGGCTTTGATTTAAAGGCCGCGCACTGCCGGATCGTATGGTCCGGGCGGCGACAGTAGGCACACAGAGATAGGGAAAGGCCGGGTGTGACGGAGGAGCGTAGCGGTAGCGGTAGCGGATCGGGACGGCACGGAAATGGGCGTGTGTGTGGCACGAGGAGGCGGTGGGAGCACTCGTTCTCAGAGTCGAGGGAGGGCGAGGGTGGACCGGATCGCGGACGTGAGGCACGGGGGGGTTCCGACGTGAGGAACTGGGAATGAGGCGCAAGGCATTCAGGCGCCGGTGAAGGAAGGCGGTGACGTCCGCGACCGTGGGAAACTTCACGGCCGCGTGATCCATCTCAAAAGTTTCCCGGGTCAGGGGGCGAAATGGCGAGTAAGTAAGGAGAATAATGGGAAGGAGGCGAGGTTGGGAGCCGCTTGAGTAGGGCGTGAGCAGCTTCCAAGGGGCCCGCAAAGATGCGTTCTAAATTTTGCGCGGAAGAAAGGGTGGATTGGGGAGGCGCATCCAGGAGGCGCTGGAGGAGGGTTTCCGCAAAATGCCGGCGGTTGTCATAAGCTGTGCATAAGGCTTGCCAGGCATGGCAGAACTCACCCTCTTCCAGCGGAATATTCGCCATGAAGGCGCGAGGAGGCCCTTCTAGTACCCCGAAGAAGTAAGCACAGGAAGAAGGAGACAAAAAAAGGGAGAAAAGTGGTCGGAAAAGAAGAGCTTAGTGGTTCAAGGAAGGCGCCCACATGCACGGGCGGGCGCTTGCGCGTGGGGGAGTATGGTGCCTCATAAGGCACGCACGCACCGACCCAACAATCTAGTTTTACTCTAGCCAGCTATAAAAGGTATTTATTTTGACATCTGAAATGTTAAAGGTTTTATTTCTACTTGAGTAAGGTGAAATAGGGTACATTCTATTTCGATTTTTTATTTCCACCTGACTATGGTGAAATGGGTACATTCTATTTCGACTTTTTATTTCCACCTGACTATGGCGAAATAGGGTACATTCTATTTCGACTTTTTATTTCCACCTGACTATGGCGAAATAGGGTACATTCTATTTCGACTTTTTATTTCCACCTGACTGTGGTGAAATGGGTACATTCTATTTCGATTTTTTATTTCCACCTGACTATGACAAGACAAGACAATATTTTATTGTTTAAAATGATGAACATTTCGTACAATAAGGAGTTGGTACATTATAATACGTTTTTAATACAAAGAAAACAAAAGTGTCAACTACAAAAATAAAGAAAATAGACTTATTAATCGACGCTGCTTAAATTAATAACGTTCTTACTTTTAAGCTACTTATAAAAAATGCATAAATATTATTTATTTTACTGACATCATTAATATGCAAAAAATCCTCTTATGTATTAACCAAAGCAAGATAGTTCCTCAGATATTTATTTCTTTGGCCAATAAACATTGGGCAGGAAAATAAGAAATGTGCTACCGTGTCCATCTCACCCCTGAAACAAACTGGACAAGGTGCATGGTCCGAGAACACATACTTTCTGCCCTCAATATATAATGAAGTCTTCTTTTTATATGCCAAACGTAATTGGGCCACCAGTCTTATTTTTTTTATATTCACATTAAAATATAAATATTCTTGCTTTATTCCAAATGTACAAATATTACGGTAATACAAGTTGTATGTACCATTGCAAACAGAGTCGATATCCTTACTGATTAAATTATTTTCAAAAGAAATTAACAAATCTTAATACCTATTATTAATAATATCAACATTTCTACACTGGTACAAACTTTCCTCTCCTATTATCGTCAAATAGCACCTTAACTCGGAGACCCAATTCAAAGGAATATTTTGATTATCAATTAATTCTAGGAGCCTATTAAAACATATTTTGGGGAGTTTATCATTGGACACACCTAGCAAATAATCCACCATCCTAACATTTTTTTAAAAATTTTAAGTTGGGTGTGAGACCTACATAACTCTAGCCTTATGTAAGCATTTGGAGTATGAAGAGGTGAATTCAATAATAATTTAAAAAAGTTAATTTGACCTCGTTCAACCTGAGTTAAACTTTGCGAACCCCAAAATTCGGCCATATAAAGTAGATTAGTTTGCGAGATAGCGACTATGGTGAAATAGGGTACATTCTATTTCTACTTTTAAGTTCTACTTAAAACCAAAAAGTCTGTAAGTATAATTCAATTAAAAATCGTTAGTTATGGGTTAAAGAGTACTACATATTTTGGCAAATCATGGCTGCTATAGATTCTTCATTATGAACTTCATTTGTACAGTTACTTTTACGTAGATGACATTCTTTCTGGTACGTACAGTTCAAGAGGCTCTACACTGCAATATTCATTAGTTAATAAATTATCTTCAGGAGTTAAGCATCAGACTAAGTGGGCATCGAATAGTACGGATTTAATAAAATCGATGATAACATAGATTTTGCGATGCTAGTAATAAAGCATAAGCCGCGTTATACATGTATGTCAAATCCTTAAATTCAAACAATGGAATCAAATTAATGTAAATGTCTATGTGTTAGTACAAAAGCGGCTCCAATTAAGAACTCTCCCACGGATGGCGTTATATGCGGCTTATTTATTTGCAAAACTGTTCAAATTTGTTTTTAATTCATTAATTTGTACAGTCAGTTTCATCAATGTCTTCCTGGTTTCATATTTTGAGTGAAGATAAATCTTGCAGATTGTGCATCAGAACAATTGCTACAGAAAAACTTTTTAATATGGTTATTTGGTGGCATCTTGGCTTTTATGTGATGAACTCTCTTTGAACGTTTTGTTTGTTCGCTATACCCTCGAGGAATTCGTTGAGAATACTCTCGAGGAAAAATGAAGAGAGAAGGTGGCGTTTGTCACCACTAGACCAAATAGTGAGATCATCACCAGGTTTTCCTCATATTCGAAATGAATCAATGTTATTGGATGGAACATTGATCGCTTCACCTTTAACTACAATATAAAAAATCGCAGGAAATTATCATTTTTTTAAATTTTGTTCGTAGTCACTGGGATTGTTCAATGCGACATTTGATGTTTTAAAACAATCAGAAACAAGTGGAGAAGTTTCTAAAAATTGGCCCCTTTTTTAGATAAATTAGGTTTATTACATGGAAATTTGGTGCTCTTTGGTATGATAAGAACATCCCTTGTTATTGTCTGAAGTGAGTCATTTTTGTAAACTAATTAGACACTCCCATATTAGCAGTTCCACAGTTAGCTCTATCGCTTTTGAGAGAGAGTTTTTGGATTCTGAATGGGAAATTCTATTCGTCGAATTATTCAAGCCTGCAATATTTGTTTTAGATATTCTGCCAGGAGGAGCAGAGCAGATAATGGATGATTGCCAAAATTTTACTTAAACCTAACAGGGTTGGAATCGATTACGCTGGTCCTTTTACGATAAGGACAGTAATAATAATCTCAAGGCTAATGTTTGTATTTTTATTTGTTTAGAAATTAAGCTGGTTCACATTGAATTAGGGGTCTGAGTTAATAAGTACTGACGCTTCTTGGGCGCACTGCATCGCTTTATTTCAAGAAAGTCTAATCCTGTTCTTATGTTATCTGCTTGTGCTACAAACTATATGGGCCCGGCTAAAGAATTGAAAAGGTTTTAATTAGTTTACAAAAAGATTCTACCCATAATGGGTTCCTTAGAAGAGAAAGAAAGTCTTTATTTCAAAATAACACAATACACTCTTTTGTTAAAATAAAAATACAAAAATAATGATAATGATGAACTAAAATAGTTTGTAAATAACTAATGTAATAAAGACAACAACACGGTCAATGACCGTCCGATATGGAGTGTTTTGTATGAAATTATCAAATTTATAAATTAAAGTTTTTGATTTGTTATATAATTAGTAAGATATAAAAAAAAAAATTTCTCAATCAAAATTATTGTTCTGACATTAATATTTAAAAATAGTTTTATTTAAAATTATTTCATTTGATTTTTACCCCTGACTTTACTGTTTTTATTAATTAATTTGCAAATAACGATTAATTGTATTTATATATATATACATTTTTCCTCTCTCTTTTTCCCTTTTAAACAAAAAATGAAAATAAATAACATAAATAAATTTTTCTTTATTTACTGAGAAGAATTCAGGTAGTTAATACTTCAATTAGAGAGGCTGAAAGTAGTATATAATAGGCGACTCCAGGACAGATTTTCACTCCCTCACCTACCCCCCTCGCCTTATACGTCCCAACCATTCCCTGTCCAATTTCCACCACCCCCCTCACCGCCCTAGTTACCCCTCCCCCACCAATGACCCCCCTCCCCTCCCCAACCTATTCCCAACTTTTCCCCCACCCCTCCCCCTCCTCTTTTCCTGTAGGCGAAGAAATAATAAAAATTAATTTTTTTTTTTGCTGAGGTCAGCAAAAGCGATCTCACAACCTTCGTCATCCAAGTCCATCACTTACACCACTCAGCTATAGTGGTAACTTGGCAATAGTAGTTTTCTTTAGATCCTTATACCTCACCCACATACTTCTCCCTCATGTCTCTCATAACCTTTCTCTCTCTCTCTCTCTCTCTCTCTATAGATATATAAAATATATACACAGAGACTTAAAGAGAGGCTCTGCCCCACGTACCCCAGGCCAGGGTTCATTAACCTGTATTTTTCCATTCGTACAAAAGTTTATTAACCTCTATGTGTGCACAATGTTTGCGATGTAATTCCTAATTATAATATATATTTTTTTTTTTATTTATTTATTTATTGACAAATACTTATGTAAGTTTTTTTTTTTTTGGTAAACAATAAACTAAAACTTAATCTATGGTTCCTTCTCATCTATTTCTATCAATTACAATGTAAATCTCCATTTTCATTTTTTAAGATAATTTTTATTTATCGATATGTATATTGATAACACCTACCGAATCCAGTATATAATTATTATCGATTTTATGAGTCACTCTCTTAATAAAATCTGTAATGTTTTTTTTTTTTTGGCAAAATCGTTAGGTCTGTTTTTCTGACGCAACATAATATACACCCTGATGTATAGGAAATAGAGAGAGAAAAAAAAAACAATCTTGATTAAAAATAATTAATATATTAATTTTATTTTTACAATTATTATGTTAAATGCACATTCAATAACTTATCTTTACAATAAACAAATTGAAAAAAAAAAACAATGTAACATACATCATATTAATGCATATTGAATGGCCTAAGATTTTTTAGCACATTTTAAATTCTTATGAAAAATTAACGCAAAACATTATTATTTCTCTGTGGGGGAAAAAAAAGACTATTATGCTATTTTATTCACAGTACTTGTAAATGGATTGTATTGGAAAATCTGTTCACTTATAATTAGGCAATATACACTCGTCTTAGCTGGGATCACATCATTCGTTTCAAATTCTAATCTTACAATTGTGAGACTTAAAGATATACTATATCCAGGATTCATCGACCTTTGCATCTGTATTTTTCCATTCGTACTTTTGTTCCTATTTAATAAATAGTTATATAGCAAAATCAATGTTAGTAATATTCCATAGGAATCATGTGACATCGTGGGAATAGCATATGTACATTTTTTCTTTCTCACAAAGCCTTGCAGTTTTTAAAATGAATCATTAAAATAAAGGCTTGCATGAATTTATAGAAATATCATGTTCTCTCTCTTACAGTTATGCTGATCGTTAATTTCCCATGCTAGATTATTCTGTCATATCAAGTTTATATAAATAACATAATAGAAAAGAATATTTCTTTTTATTTAAAATAAAAATTAAAAATTATACATGTATAAAAAATATATATATTCATTATTTAAATAATGCTAATTGGATAAAATGTGGACTAATCAGTCATTGTTGAAAACAGTCAATATGTGTTTACAATTAAAATAAGTGTAAAAAAAAAAAAAGAGAGACTCGCTATCACTTATATATTAAAAGATGATGAATAATTCCATGTTAAATATTAAAAATTCACTGGTGGGTTATTTTTTGAAAAAAGGGTATAATTTAGTAGCACAAGTGTAAAATACTCTGATCCAACGTTTCATTTTGAATCGGTTCATCAATATAATGTTTTTTACCCATTAAAAGGGAGTATCTGTAGATAATGAATGCAGTTTTTACAATTAATTGATTTTGAATACTTAAATATTTCTCAGCGTTTTCCACTAGTAAAGTCTTGATTAAATGGATGGCTGATTCCCATTTGTTCTATTATTTGCACATTTCAAGTTGCAATGCGCTTCTTGTACCCAAAAAATTATACTTTTAAGTACATATAGAATCTGCTCAAATTTTGATGTGCGTAAGAGAGAGAAAAATAAAAGATCTATTAGAAGATTAAAAAGATAAATAAATATCTGTAACTGAGCGCTTCTATAATGAGCACTTGTACACAAATCGTATTATTAGGTGCATGACTAATGTATGAAAACAGAACACAAAAAAAAAGGAATTAATGAATAATTATACAAAATGCATTATTAAGCGCGTAAAATTGTGTGTAAAAGATTGGCTCTAACATGAAAATTTAAGTAAATGCTCAAATAATATTTAAATAAATATAATATAATTGTAAAATTAAAACGAAAAAAAAAAGTCGATAATAGAAAATATTTTTCCAACAAAGAGAATAAAAAGAACGAGCTTAGAAAAAAAAAACGTTTAATTTGCATACGTCACAGCGGTAATAGTATATAAAGTGTAGTGACGAGTGCACAAGACATCACTCTATAGAAAAAACTGTGTTAATTAGAAGTGCGACCAGTGATCTCACGCCTGCTTACTCCTATTTCAGGTAAGATTTCTATTTCATTACGCTTGGTAACAATAGATTCTACATTAGTTAGATTTATGTTAGGTTTTTTTTTTTTTTTTCTAATTTTTCATTGATAATTTAAAGAAAAAATAATGAGTCAAGAAATGACATGTATATTAGATGATTATGAATGTATAAAAGTGAAAATGGTGATTTATGATTCTGGTTTCTTGTGTGTGGACTGTAGTAGGAATGTGCACTTAGAACAAATTAAAAACATTAGATACTCCCATAATTTAATATATTCCACCAATATTGTAAAACTTTTTCTCATTTGTTTAGATCCTAAAACAATAACAAAAAAAAAAAAAAGAAAAAAAAGAAGAAATTATACACATTTTCCTCACTTTTTGGAGATTGGTTTTTTTCGCTTTTTAACCAGCGTAAGTTGTTTTTATTAATTATTTTTTTCAATGATTTTTTGTTTTTTATTTTTTATTTTTTTTTTAATTCATTTTTTTGTATTTCCTCATGTGTTCAGATTATAAAAGAAAGACATAAGCAGACATAAGTGTATCTTGGTCATCTGTAACTGTTCAGTACATGTAAGTTTTTATTATTTTTTTTCTATTTCCCCCTATTAAAAAATGTTTGATATTATTTAACTTTAAAACAATTTGATTTGTGTGAAGAAATTATACACATTTTTCTTCAGTTTTTTTATTTTTTTTTTAATTCATTTTTTTTTTTTTTTGTATTTCCTCATGTGTTCAGATTATAAAAGAAAGACATAAGCAGACATAAGTGTAAGGTGTATCTTGGTCATCTGTAACTGTTCAGTACATGTAAGTTTTTTTTTGTTTTTTTCTATTTCCCCCTATTAAAAAGTGTTTGACATTATTTAACTTTAAAACAATTTGATTAGATCAAACATCAAAACAGACTTGAGAATGGACTCGTTTGACAATGAGAAAGCCTTTCCGGATACATCTAAAGTTTGTGCTCGTTGTGGGAAAGTGTTCTCCCGTCCCGACAGCAGGCGACGTCATGAGAAATATTGCCAGACTAACTTTACGGGCATTTGTTCTTCTTGTGGCAATATTTTCTCTGACTTTTACAATTTAACTAGACATGAACATGCTTGTACTAAGACTGAAAGACCAAGCAAAAAACTGAAGACAGAACCTTCTAGATCCCAATTACTGGCGACAATTCCCAACACTGACGGACTGATTGAATATGAAACAGCGTTTGAAAGCAGATTAAAATCATATTTCGTAAGATCAAATGACAATTTGGATTTGACTCTGTTTTTAAATTCTGTAAAGACTAAACTGACGAACACAATACAATTAGCCCTAACAGAATACAAAGCCATTAAATTTAACATACTTGTGGACTGTACCATGGACAATCAATTGGGGGAAGAAACGGACGTTACATTTAAGACAAAAAATACAAGAGTAGTTCAAGAGAGTGACATTTCTGAACTACTCGACAATGCGTACAAAACACTACAGAACGAACTGGAACAGACAGAACTGAAAAAGAGTGGCTGGACACTGCATGCTGTGGATGGTTTAAGACTGAGAATTAATAAATACATACCCTTACGTGGAAGTACTTACATTCCTTTACCACCCAAAATATTCAATACTAACTCCTGTATTAACGTAAAAAATAATGACAAACAGTGTTTCCGATATTCCGTTTTATCCAAATTGGTTCCTGTACATCCCGAAAGAGTAAGTAAATACACAAATTTACAACATCCTTATGACTTTTCCGACATCACATTCCCCACTCCCCTATGTGACATAAAAAAATTTGAAAAAAAAAATAATATATCGATCAATGTCTTCGGGTTGGACGACAAAACTAATGTTTACCCATTAAAGATTGTAGACACTGAACTGGAAGACCATAGAGACTTACTATTGATTGACAATGATGACGGACTACAGCACTACGTTTATATTAAAAACTTTGAACGACTGTTACGTAAACAAATGACTGGACATGGACATAAAATATTAATCTGCAAAAGGTGCTTTCAGCATTACATTGTTGAGTACAATGGAGTAGAAAAAATGGAAGAACATAAGAAATTGTGTAAAAAAAAATAAACCTGTTTCTGTTGATCTTCCATTTAAAAAGCCGTTTGTACAGTTTGAACATGTCGAACGAGCGCTGAGAGTACCTTTTGTAGTTTATGCCGATTTTGAGGCTATTTTAGCACCAATCCAGAACTGTCAACCAAACCCCGAATTATCCTACACTCTTCAGTACCAAAAGCATGAGGCTATGAGTTTCTGCACATATTTAAAGTGTACTGAAGATGTAATCCAGTTGGATCCTACACTTCCTACTGAACCTTATATTTATCGGGGAGAAAATGCTGCCGCTCATTTCCTTCAATATTTAAAAAACATAGCAGAAAAAATAAGTGCTATATACTCTAGACAATTACCAATGAAACAATTGACTATAGACGAACAAAGACGACATAACGCAGCTAACACTTGTTATATGTGTGACAAAACTTTTACAACCAATGACAAAGTACGTGACCACTGCCACTTAACAGGACGATACAGAGGGGCAGCTCATTCTACCTGTAATATAAGGTATCAAAACCCCAACTTTTTACCCGTTCTCCTACACAACCTTACCGGATATGATAGCCACTTTATCGTACGCGAACTCGACTACGATGACAAACAAATAGACGTCATACCAAATAATGAAGAGAAGTACATATCCTTTAGCAAAACCATAACACCACATATAAAACTACGATTTATAGACACATTTCGATTTATGCCATCTAGTTTAGACAAATTAGTACAAACACTACCCGACATACCAGACACTAGTAAATTTTTTACACCAGAACAACTTCCACTATTGACAAGAAAAGGTGTTTTCCCATACGAATACATTACTGACTGGAACAAATTAAAAGAGACAAACTTACCACCAAGGACTGCCTTCTATAGCCACTTGAAAAAGTGTGATATTACGGAAGAGGACTATCAGCATGCATGTAATATATGGTCAACTTTCAAGTGTAAAAGCTTGGGAGAATATAGTGACCTATACCTTAAAAC
Organism: Triatoma infestans; assembly: GCA_011037195.1. Taxonomy (NCBI): domain Eukaryota; kingdom Metazoa; phylum Arthropoda; class Insecta; order Hemiptera; family Reduviidae; genus Triatoma; species Triatoma infestans. Next base: position 3,590 of record JAAEAF010001120.1, on the reverse strand, counting down.
TGATGTATTGCTGTTAGCTGACGTATTTGAAACATTCCGTAATGTCACATTGACAACACACAAACTGGATCCTTGTCACTATTTTACATTGCCCGGCTTATCCTGGGATGCCATGTTACGATATACAGGTATCAAATTGGAACTTCTCCTAGATTATGATCAGATAATGATGGTTGAGCAGAGCATCCGAGGTGGGTTATGTCAAGTTGCTCATCGTTATTTGGTCGCAAATAATAAATACATGAAAGATTACAATCCAAATAAAGAGAGCACTTTCATAACCTACCAAGATTGCAATAATTTGTACGGTTATGCCATGTCTCAACCATTACCTTATGGAGAGTTCCAATGGATAAGTCCCGAACAATTCAATATTAAAGACGTAACTGCGAACGACGACTATGGTTATATAGTAGACGTAGACGTACACTATCCCCCACACTTACACAAGCTACACAATGACCTAGCTTTCCTTCCGGAAAACATAATAATCGATAAACAGAAAAAAATTAGTAGCCCATTTGAATGACCGGTGCAGATACATAGTTCATTATGTAACTCTGCAACAAGCCATTCAACATGGATTAGTTTTGAAGAAAGTTTATCGAGTACTAAAATTCCGACAATCAAACTGGCTCAAACCGTACATTGAACTTAATACAGAACTTAGAAAAAATGCGAAAAACAACTTTGACAAAGACCTTTACAAACTGTATAACAACTCGGTGTATGGGAAAACAATGGAAAATATTAGGAAAAGAAAAAACATAAAACTTGTCAGTGGTGGAAAACGTATTGAAAAATTAATAGCCAAACCTGGATTCATTGATCGAACCATCTACAGTGAAAATCTTGCAGCTGTCCACATGACTCAGACAAGACTAACCTTTGACAAAGCTTTATATTTGGGAGCATCTATTTTAGACTTGTCGAAATGTACATTATACAGTTACTTTTACTCTACAATGGCAAAGATCTACAAACCAAACATGATAAAAATCGGTTACATTGACACAGACAGTTTTATTTTCGAAATAAAGACGGAAGACTTATATCGAGACATCAAATTACAGTTACTGAATGACATGGACACTTCCGACTACCCAATATCTCATACTTGCCATTCCAACAGGAATAAAAAGGTTCTCGGCAAGTTTAAAGATGAGGCAAACGGAAAAATTATAAATGCTTTTGTGGGTTTACGTCCTAAAATGTATGCTTTGGATATTGAAGGGTTGGAAATTCTGAAGGCTAAAGGGGTTCACACCCCTTCATTACGACAAAATATTAACTTTAAAAACTACATAGAATGTATCGAAAAAGAGCAAGTATTCAGAGTTCCAACCACTTCAATAAGATCCACAAAACATCAATTATCTTCAGTTACAATAAATAAAATAGCACTTTCACCCAATGACCACAAACGGGTAATTCAAAAGGATGACAAATTTACGACGAAAGCGTTGGGATACAGGGGGGAATAGTATAAAAAATTGTATTATATATATATTTATTTATTTATTCTAAAATTAAGTTATTTATTTTAAAAATAGTTTATTAAAAAAAAAAAAAAAAAATGTTTTTTATAATATATTTATTTAATGAAAAAAAAAAATTACAAATGTAACTTAAATAGTATAAGAAAAATGTAACTAAGTATTAAATAAGTGTACACTATTGGTTCCCAAGTATTCCTTAAATAGTATAACAAAAATATAACTAATTTTTAAAGCAAATTTTTACAATTTTCCCAAGTATTTTTATTGTTTGGAAACCCAAGCCACTTCAACAACACTTTATTATTTTTCTTCTTCAAAATTTTCTCCACAAGATAGACATTAGGAAATTTAACTTTGGCAAGTTCTTGTTCATAAAATCCGCCCAACACGTTTTCACCATTTGAATCTTGTAAAAAGTAAGTGATTGGAACAGTTTTTCTTACTTGAGTCACTTTAAATATCTCTGTACTCCAAGAAGGTAAATATCCTTTGGTAAATACTGTCTTATATTTTGAGATGCGTACATGGTCGCCCACTTTGAACTTTGGTGTCTTCCGAACAACATGGTCGCCCACTTTGAACTTTGGTGTCTTCCGAACAATAGAATTTGGTTGTTGTGATAATTTCTTAATAATGTCAGATTCATTATTTTCAGTTACTTCAGAAGGTTTCATTCCAATACTTCTGTGTATAGACTCATTATTGTATTTATACATTAGCTTGGGTAAATTCTCCACCCATTTGTAATTGCCTTGGATATTAAACATTTTCCACATCCAAGTTTTTAGAGTGCGATTAAATCGCTCTACCTTGACGCTTTCATAACACTGTAGGTACTGTAATGAGTAATTTTGTACTTTTCCAAAAGTCGATTAACATGTGGATTATAAAATTCTGTTCCCAAATCAGTTTGTAAATTTCGTGGGCTAATTTTTGCCTGGTTTTCTATAATGTTTTGTAATGCTTTGGCCACTTCAATACCACTTTTGTTTTTTAGAGGTTCCACCCAAGCTTTCTTCGAAAGACAATCAATTACAGTGAGTAGATATTTAAACTTTCCATCAGGAAAATTTGATATTATAACCGTATCCGCTTGCCATATGTCATGCAAACCTTTCAATAATTCTCTTCTTCGTGGATAATTCTTCCTCGCCGGCCTGTGTAGTTCATCGACAACAATCTGTTTAACATTCATTATTCAATGTAGCCACCTTCTCTTAGTTCTTCCACTATAGCCGTTATTTCATTTTCGTGCCCCCGGTTACCAGCAACTACTGAAGCAACAAGTAAATGCAGACGATCAACTAATTCATTAGGATCATCCCAATAGACAATTCTTGGTTGATGTGTTGTTTTCAGTCCCAAACCAGACACATAACTAGTCGAGAATAATGGTTTTATAACATTTAAATACTTGTAACCACGGTTTGAATTTACTGGATTCTCTGTAGAGTAACCACGATAAATGGCGTTGGTACTTGATAATATTTTCTTATATATCTTTTTGTCAGACTCTGCCACTAGGCTAATATCTGGACGCTTCATGAATAACAATTCAAACAGTCCTGGTGTTCCTTTATAGTGAACGCCGTGGACTACAATGTTGTTGTTATCTAATGTAACTTGAGAATCTCCAATCAGCCAACGTTGACCATCGAATCGCATACCATATATTTTATCCAAATGATCACCATGTCGGCCATTCAAATATTTGTCAATGTATTTCCTCGCAAGATGACTAACGTGTTTAAGATAAGTTTTCGCTTCTTTCCGTCCTTCAGGTGTACGGAGCACTTCTTGTATCTGCTCTACTTCATCTTTTGTCTCAAAGACTTCATCACTGTTGTAACTGCACCCTCCATCACTGTCATCTTCCTTTATTACACTCTCATCCTTTACCAAAGCGTCACTTATTGGTGATACTACACTTGCTGGTGATGGTAGTTGTAACTGATATTTTGATGTGCTAGGTTGGTCAGTTACCATTTGAGTGATGCTTAACTTCTCCTCTGGTTGTTGTTGTTGTTGTTGTTGCTGCTGCTGCTGCTGTTTAAGAGTGGTTACAATCTCTTCCAGTGGATGTACAATTGT
>JAAEAF010001119.1:0-78105 GCA_011037195.1 Triatoma infestans | reverse complement strand
GTTATTTCCTAGAGGAAATTACAAGTATTCGGCAACAAAATCCTACTACGGGAATTACAGAAGAGGCCTTAACAAGAATCCTGGAAAATTTTTCTGAAAAAAAGAACTCTACCACTGGTCACCATAACATAACAAAATTGTCAGCAAAATTTGTATTAGAAAATTTTACAAGAAAAACCTCAAATGTAATCCAGTGGATGACAACTTTTGAAAGGGAATGTACCCGTTTGGGAATAGAAGAGGACATTGAAAAAATTGAAGTTCTTAGGCTATTTCTGGACGAGTCATGTCTGGACTGGTATAGTTCCATGCTGATAAAACATACGATAAATTCAGCGTGGTCAACATGGCGACAAAACTTTTGTGAAACTTATGCGGACAAAGGATGGATGCCAATCAGGTACGCATTTTCATTCAAATACATGCAGGGTTCATTATTAGAATATGCTTTAAAAAAAGAAAGACTATTATTGGAAATAAATAAATCAATAGATAAGCCCACTCTAATTGATCTCATTGCAACGGGGCTGCCTAATTTTATATCTGATAAAATTGATAGACATTGCCTGAAAGAAACTAGTGATTTATTTAATAACCTTAGAGGTTTAGAACATTTAGTTAATAAAAAGAATTCGGAAAAACAGATGGTTACAAGTTTTGAAAATAAAATTAAAAACAAAAGTGTAAGGGACAAACCGTGCAAAATTTGTCAAAAAGAAAACAAAGGTATTCGTTACCACCTTGAATCATTATGTTGGTTTAAAAACAAAAATAATAACACACCACAAAGAGACCAAATAAAAATGGTTAATAATTCCGAATTAGAAACAGACTTAAATGAAATGGACCAAAAAAACTAATAGTTCCGCCATTAATCAAAATTAAATTATTGCTAAATGACAAATTAGAAATATTGGGAATTTATGATTCAGGTTCAAATATTTCCCTAATAAATTCTAGATTATTACGTTTAAAAAATAAACAAATTAGCAATAAAAAAAAACTTAAATTTAAAGACGATTAATGGCGTGAAAAAAACTATAGGAATGGTAACTCTAAAGATAAAAATTTTTGACATTGAAAAAAATATTGATGTTTTTGTAATAGATGAAGATTTTGATTTCGATTTTTTAATTGGACTAGATTGCATACAAAATTTTCATCTAATTCAAAATGAAAAACTAGAAATTACACAAAAAACACAAAATTTCACACAGAAATACAATAAACAGGAAGTAAATTCCAAAAATAAAGAAATAATTCCTGACTTCTCAGGTAAAACTAAGGAAGAAAAACAAAATTTACAAAATATTAATGAACATGTTCACATCCTAGGGAAAAATATAGATAACATAAATGAAGACTATAAAATAAACTTTAATGAACACACAGAAGTGGCAAATTTTAACATTTCAGTAAATCATCTTGATTCCCATCAACAGTCTCAAATAGATGACTTAATATACAAATACAAATCACTTTTTGCGAAAGATAAATATGATATAGGCACTGTAAAAGGGTATGAAGCACGTATTGATTGTTAATAGATAAATATTGCAGCAAAAGACCATATAGGTGTACTATTGAAGATAAAAAAGAAATAGAACAACAAGTATCATCATTATTACAAAAAAATCTAATCGAAGAATCATATAGCCCTTTTGCTGCCCCGGTAACACTGGCCTACAAAAAAGAAGAAGGAAGAAGATCAAGATTATGTATAGACTTCCGCGATTTAAATAAAATTGTAATTCCCCAATCACACCCTTTCCCATTAATTGAGGATTTAATGGTTAAAACAAGAGGTTGTCAATTTTTTTCTACACTGGACATAAACTCAGCATTCTGGTCGATTCCCTTGAGGATTGAAGACAAGCATAAAACAGCATTTGTTACTCAGGAAGGCCATTATCAGTGGACTTGTTTACCTTTTGGTTTAAAAACTTCACCAGCAATTTTTCAAAGAATTTTATGTAATATTATAAGGAAACATAAACTATCAGATTTCGTTGTAAACTATATAGATGATATACTTATTTTTTCAAAAACATTTCCACTACACATTAAACACTTGTCATTGTTACTGGAAGCAGTTTTGACGGAAGGCTTCAGATTAAAATTTTCAAAATGTACCTTCGCACAAGATTCAGTGAAATATTTAGGCCATTTAATACAAAATAATACAATTAGTCCACTGAAGGATAATTTAGTTGCTATAAGAAACTTTCCTGTTCCCAGGACACAAAAGAATATCCGACAATTTTTAGGGAAAATAAATTTTTATGGAAAATATGTGCCAAATATAGCAATTATATCAGATCCTTTACATAACTTATTACGAAAAGGACAAAAATTTATTTGGTCGGAACAATGTCAAAAATCCTTTGAAACAATAAAAACATTACTTTGCTTAAAACCTATTTTAGCAATCTTTGATCCAGACTTACCGATACATATTTACACAGATGCAAGTATACACGGAATAGGAGCTATCTTGAAACAACCACAGCAAAATCAAGAAGAGAAACCATGCGCCTATTTTTTCAAGGAAATTGAATGACACGCAGAAAAGGAAAAAAGCCATCTATCTGGAATGTCTAGCGATAAAAGAGGCAGTAAAATATTGGCAACACTGGCTCATCGGAAAGAAATTTAAAGTTTTTTCTGATCATAAGCCCCTCGAAAGAATGAACATTAAGGCTAGAACGGATGAAGAGCTCGGAGATTTAGCGTATTATCTATCTCAGTTTAATTTCGAGGTCATATACTCTCCAGGAAAATTTAACTTAGAGGCAGACTGTTTGAGCAGAAATCCAGTATTAGAACCACATGAACATCAGGATGAAAGTTTAAAAATTGTGAACTTAATAAAACTAGAGGACATCCAAAATGATCAAGAAAAAAACGAAGATATAAAAAACAATAAACATAAACTGAAATTAAAAGATAAAATATATTATAAAAAGATTGGAACAAAAGAAAAGATTATATTGTCGGAGGAATTTAGTAAAACTTTTATCGAACATATACACTATCGTTATTGTCACATAGGAACAAAACAAATACAAAATAAGATTAAACCATTCTATACAGCAAAAAACTTAACATATAATATACAAACGATTTGTGAAAGATGTGAAACCTGCATAAAAAACAAATCAAGGGGAAAATATAAATTTGGATCAATGTCTCACTTAGGCCCCGCTACTTATCCTTTCGAAATAATGTCCATAGATACCATTGGTGGATTCGGAGGCTCACGTTCTACAAAAAAATATTTACACCTTCTTGTTGATCACTTCACAAGATACGCCTACATTTTGACTTCGAAGACACAGAGCTCAAGTGATTTTATAAAACTAATTCATCCAGTAGTAAGTCAAGGTAATAAAATTGGTATCATTCTATCAGATCAATATCCAGGTATAAATTCAAGAGATTTTAAACACTATTTACAGAAAGCAAATATATCAATTATCTTCACTGCAGTTAACGCACCATTCTCAAACGGTTTAAATGAAAGACTTAATCAAACTCTAGTAAATAAAATTAGATGTAGAATGAATGAAAGAAATAAAAAAATGGCCTGGACGAGCATAGCACATGAATGCACTCAAAGATATAATGAAACGGAGCATACAGTGACGGGATTTTCCCCTAAATATTTGTTGGAAGGGAAAGATATGGACATTTTACCGGAGGAAATGAAACAGGAAACAACATATAATAAATTACTTCAAGATAGAAAACTTGCCTTAGTCAATACAATAAAGTCCCATAATTATAATAAACAACAGTTTGACAAAAACAGAATAAATTGGGAATTTAATGAAGGAGACTTGGTATATGTAGAAAACGGAAATCACTTAAACAGAAACAAATTGGCTGAATTAAAAATTGGACCATTTAAAATTTTGGAAAAAATTTCAAACTCAATATACAGAATAGATACAGGACACAAGAAATCAGAGTCAAACCTTTTCCATATCACAAAGCTCGTTCCAGTTCCACGATTCTTCCGCGAAACATAACTTATATGAAAAAAAAAAAAAAAAAAAAAAAATTCTTTCCTCTAAAGGGGGGAGATGTAAAAGTAAGTCCATCGTACTTCTTTTCATTGAATTTAAATGGCATTGAAATGATAGCTGAGGATAACCAGCATGGAGAGAGATAACGAATAGGTTATGTTACAGTGAATTGTTGTGATTGTTGAAAATTAGTAGATTAATAGCTTTTAATGTCGTTTCTTTTTTACAGGTAAGATTGTATAATAATAAATCAAGCCTGTAATGTAATTTAATCTAAAGATTGTGTTATTAATAAAAATAAATCTTTTTTACAGAGAAACTCAGTATAGCTGTTAATTCATAAAAATAGTTTTTAACAAATCACATTATATATATTTATAGTTATAAGTGTTTAATTTCTTTTTGTTGGTTACAGAAGAAGGTAGGTTTTTTTTTTACTCTTTTTTTCCCTCTGTACACATAACTGTAAGTAAGTTTTAGTTTATTTCTTTCTTTTACTGTTCTTTGTAAAGGGTATGTGTAAATTTTCTTTTTGTTTATTTGAAAATACAGAGGAGAAAACTGTTTTGTAAAACCAATCAAAGCCTGTTTGTTTGTCCTCTATCCCTCAAAAGCAATGAGTAAGTTTTAGGTAGTCAACCAGCACGACAGCAGTGGCCGTGCGTATAAAGTGAATAGGCTGATAACTAGTAGGACGCCAGTTCAATACCAGCTAGACCCATTCTTTTTTTTTTCTTTCTACATTTTTTTTATTTTTGTTTCGCTCATCTATTTTTTTTCTTCTTTTCTTTCTCTTTATTTATTTGTTTATTTTTTTTTTATATTATTAATTTGTATCAATTATTATTATTAATTTTAATACCATTATTAATAGTAGCCCTGATTACTTATTCGTAACCCCATCCTTATAATTCCTGTTTTTTCTTCCTTTTTGATTTTGAATACTATTATTTTCCCGAACTATTATTATTGATATTATCCTTCTATTTCGTTTATCACTGCATAATTTTCCCGTCCTTCTTTTTCCTTCCCCTCTCCCTCCAACACCCTATAGCAAAGGACCCCTCCGTCTTCACTGAGCTAACCGGAACAGCACCACCCTATATTCAGAGGGCTGTAACAATTTGGCGCCCAACGTCTAGGCTCGACACGGGAATAAACTTTCATGACCACTGGCTTGCCGACGCTGTTGAATTTGTCGTTATTGTTGAAAATGGACGTTTATACGTTAGTCAAAGATGAGTTGCAATACGAGCTACGAATTCGGGGTCTCCGGGATGACGGCATTTGTTCAGAGTTACGCAGAAAGCTACAGAGTGCTCTTACAAAGAACATTAAGCCCGATAACGCCATTGTGTTATCACTCAACTTAAAAGACGAACTCGGGGTTTGTGAACGAAAGCTTCGGTTCCTACAAGAAGCCGTGTCCAGCATCGATGAGGAAACCGAGGAAAACGAATTTAAGAGGCTTGACGCTCGATTATGGCACCTGTACCACCGATTAGGTAGGCTCCCGCGCGACGCGCAGACAGAACGAGAGATTAATACCATGATAGAGTCAGTACAAGACATGTGGGCAGACGTACGGGAAGGTATGCAGAATCCGGGGCAATACGGAACTGAGACCACTTTACAGCAAGAATTAGCCCAGGCGGAGGGTCGGGAGGATACCGTTGGACAGATATCTCTCAGAGCAGACAGCGATGCCCCTAGGGAGCTTCCAAAGTACCTGCGGGAATCCTTGCTCCCCCAGCCCCAGAACCAACCATAGAGCAACTAAAGCAGCACTTGAGGGATATAGAGCGGGCAATTAAAGAAAGGGAGCGCAGTGAGACGGACATTGCACTGAGCCACGGTCGATATCCTACGATGGATCCGAAATTGTACAAATGAGGACTCGCTTTTACTGGAGACGCGTCGGGGACGACTTTAGCCAATTTTTTGGAAGAAGTCGAAGAGAGGATGGTCGCTCGGGGACTAACAGAACAGGACTTATTTCGCGGAGCATCGGATCTGTTGTCGGGCAATGCGAAAATTTGGTTCCGCGCAAATAAACATAAGATGAGTTGTTGGAAGGATTTAGTGCGGAAATTGAAGATTTATTTCCAAGATCCCGATTACGACGAAAGACTGATGCAGGAAATAAAACGGCGTACTCAGAGATCAGATGAACCTCCCCATGTATACATTTCGAAAATGAATTGTTTGTTCAAGCGATTGAGTGAACCCCTCACTGAACAACAGAAGTTAAGAATGTAGAGCGGAATTCTAAGAGGAACCACCTGCCATTTATTGCCCAGGCGCAATATAATAATTTAGACGAGCTGGAGCGTATCCTCACGCGGCTTGATACCTGGACATTAAGGGCCGAGAGATACAGGGAACCCCCTGTGAAAGGTTTATTAGAGCCGGTTGGGGTAAGCAGGCAATGGCAGTATCGGCCATTGAGAATAAACTATCTGGAGAAAGCCAGAAGACCACGAAACCTGTTAGGATAGTTTGTTGGAATTGTGGGCGAGGAGATCACAGGTTTAAAAATTGCCAGGCTCCAACTCGGCAGTTTTGTAGGCGTTGTGGTTTGTCGGGTGTGCTCGCAAAGAATTGCACGCGATGTCGTCCCCTCAAGCAGAGAAACGATCAACAGGGGTCGACTACTGCCACCGAGACTTCCCCTGCTCCGTTACCCTGCCAAGAATGAAGCGTTCCGACGCGGAATGGCGAGATTGGGTAGAGGTGGTCCGAGAAATGATGTGTGCGGGCTTACAATATAAATTAACCGAGCGAGAGGAAGGAGCGGTTGGCCGACCGTATTTACAAGTAAACTGTATGGAATGCCAGTGATGGGTTTGTTAGATTCAGGGTCTACCCGAACAGTCATCAATGCAAAGTTGTGGGATAGATTAAAGACGCTAGGGCAAACTCTTTGCTCCCCCGAGAACGGCAAGGTTACATTGGCAAACGGGAGAACATGTGAAGTGAAAGGGACGACTACCATCCCAATTGAACTGAAAGACCTCGTGAGAGCGTTGAGGATTCTCGTAGTGCCGAACTTAAAAGATGAGCTGATACTTGGAGTCGACTTCTGGCGCGAGATGTCCTTGGTAGTGGATTTATCCCAAGCCTCCTACTCATGCGGCGATGCTCAACTTACCAGCTTGACAGAGGAACAAGGGATCGTGGGTCATGCAAGGCTCGATGATGACCAGAAAGCTCGCCTTCAGGCAATCCTTGATTGCGGCTTACTCTCAGAGCAATACTGGATTGGGATGCACCCAATTAGTGGAGCACGTGATCGACACAGGGGACCATACCCCTATTAAGCAACGGTATTACCCGGTGTCTCCCTTTATTCAACAGATAATGAACCATGAGCTAGACATGATGTTAAAGGAGGGGATTGTTGAACCTTCAAATAGTGGCTGGTCGTCACCGGTAGCCATAGTAAAAAACCGCTAGATACGTTAGGCGTTGCGAAACGTGCATGGCCAATAAGCCGGAACAGCTGCGGCCCGCCGGGTTTTATGGGGAACAGCGCCAGGTCTCGAGACCTTGGGAAGTGGTAACAATTGATATCATGGGGCCTTTGCCTAGAAGCACCCAACAATATAGGTACATTCTAGTTGTCTGTGACTACTTCACAAAATACGTGCTTTTACACCCCCTAAGGCAGGCTAACGCAAAACCAATTGTTAAATTCATAGAGGACCAGGTTTTCATGGTATTTGGGGCTCCGAGAGCCGTAATCACAGATAATGGAGTACAATTTACAAGCGCAGAATTCAAATCCCTTTTAGATAAGTATGGAGTTAGGGCCATTCGGACGCCGTATTACCATCCTCAGGGTAACCCGACTGAGAGAGTTAACCGAGTGATTAAAACCGCCATTCGTTCATATCTGGGTAGTGATCAGAAACGCTGGGATCAAGAATTACAAAAAATAGCGTTTGCCTTAAGGACGGCTACGCATGAAGCCACGGGGTATACGCCCGCTTATTTGAATATCGGAAGGGAGCTCCGCTTATTCAATCAGAAAGAACAACCCCGCGAAGCGAGCCCGGACTTGTCTCAGATTGGACCGCGAGATGATTTGAATAAGCGGCTAGGGAAAGTAAAAAGTGTATGGAACCGGGTCACGGGAAATCTAGCCGAAGCATACCGAAAGGCAAAGCACTCCTACAACTTAAGAAGGAGACAAGTAAATTATTCCCCAAACCAAACAGTCTGGAGGAGAGAATTCACCCTGTCCGATGCAGCAAGGAACTACGCAAGCAAGCTGGCGCCCAAATTTCGTAAATGCAAGGTTGTCCGTAAAGTTTCCAATACTGCATATGAGCTGGAAGACGAGGGAGGACGAAATCTAGGGATTTGGCATCCAAAAGACCTCAAACCCCACTTTGGATCCTAACTTACGTTCCATACTGCGTTGGATATAGTATCAAGATATGATAGGCCGGCATTGCCGCCCTTCCTTCTTTCCTTCTTTCTTCCAAGGAGGGGGGAGAATATTACGGTTAAAGAGAAACATAAATTGAGGGATCGAGGACTTCCTATTTTTTTTTGTAGGTTAAGGTAGAATAAGGCCTTTAGAAGTAAAAAAGTAAATGTAAGCTAATATGTAGATGTAGATTAAGTTAGGATAGGCCGTATGTTAAGTTAGGATAAGAAATAGGCTAGGTTAGTTTAGGATGTATATTAGATTAAGTTAGGAATAGGATAGTTTAAGAATAGGATATAATAGGATTAGTCGTAAAAGGAAAAGGGAAGTTGGAATCGGACCTCAGAAGAGGAAGGAAGGACGGACGGAGGTGAAGAAGAAGAGGGGACTATAGAGAAAGGGAAACAGGCTACTGGATAACTGTGGAGAAGGTTGCCTGAAGCAACGTGCATTAAGTTAGTTTTTCGGCCCCGAAATGAAACAATTTACAGTGAGTGGCAACGTCAAGGTGACGGATTTTTCCACCGTTCGATGCTATAGAACATTCTTCTTGCTCTTAAGGGGATTTTGGTCGAACGAGGAACTGCCCAGCTTGAGAACGAACACTCCACCAACAGGCTGTAACAATGCATTGTTCCCAAATCCCACATGGATGACACAAGAAACGACCCTGATAGTGATCCAACCGATACAAGAAGGGTAGGATAATTACAAATAGGAATGCATAGTTCTGTAGACGATTGGGAACCCACTAGCTTTGGTGAAGCATTGAAGTGTGCTAATTTTAAACACTAGAAAGAAGCAATTAAGAACGAATTAAATTCTCTTCATAAGAATAAATCTTTGGTAGATTTACCAGAAGATAAGAAAGTGCTGGAAAATAAATGGGTATTTAAAATTAAGAGAAATTCTGAAGGCAAAATTGAACGTTACAAAGTCAGATTAGATACAAAAGATTATTTGCAAGATCATGGAGTCAATTATAATGAAATATTTTCACCAATTGCAAAGCATTCGACTTATTTCTTCTATTTTGGCAGAGGGTTCCGTACCGAAGAAAGCAAAGACAATTGCATCGGCTGGTTATAGCTAATGTTTTTGGGATTCCAAAGGGATTCTTTTAATTGACTACCTGCCAAAGGGTCTAACAATTAATGGGGAATACTACGCACATCCTCTTGACCAGCTACATGAAAAAATGAGAGAGAAAAGGCCTGGTTTCAAAAGAATAAAATCCTCTTTCACCAGGACACTGCACCCGCCTAGAAAGGGGCGTTGGCCAAGGGGAAATTAAGGGATTTGAACTATGAATTGTTGGAACATCCTCCCTATTCGCCAGATCTGGCACCCCCTAATTTCATCTATTCCCAAACTTTAAGAAATTTGTTGCTGGAAAACGTTTTGAGTGTATTGAACAAAGTGTATTGAACTAAAGGGAGACTACATTGAGAAATAAGTGCATTTTTCAAATAAGAAAACTGATTTTCACTACTAGGCCGGGGACATTTAATTTCATTTTGCCCACCTATTTTACCCAACAATACAAATTGTGATGCGGCAGCTCTGAGAGCATGTATGCGTCTGAATTAAAATGAACCCCCACCGAGCTAGCTTGTATATGCCCCCACTACTCAACTATTTATCAAAGGCGCCTTGCGTTCATCCTCCTTTCGTAAAAATTATGATAAATAATTTTAACATCAGAGACATTTTTCGTGGTAGCCTGCTTCATTTTGTTGAACCAACCACCACAACAAAAGACTGCTCTTCATAACTGCTGCCGGTTGAAAATAAAGAAAAATGGATGTTATTGGTATTGATAAACGCGGATATAAGTATTACTGCAAATTTAACAAACAAAAATCCTATATTTCAAACAAAATTAAACTTTAATATTTTTGTTTCGTCTATTGATATTTCTATCCTGGTATATTCCAATAAATATCAAACAGTTGGCCGACCCAGAGTGTTTTTCATTAAATAAACAAATAGATGGTTTACTGTGATGTGGAATGTTTTTTTAAATTATTAGTATGAGAACGTTATTCACCGCCATCTGTGGAATTTTATTAATACGTTGCTAGGGTGGGTCGTGGCAGGATAATTAGAAGATTTTAATCTTAAATTCAGACTAAACGTTAAAAAAAAAATTACAATATATATTTTGCTTTTTGCACGTCTATAGATTTGTAATTTTGGATTTAAAGAAAAAAAATGTTATATTTATTTGAAACGCCAGAAACAATGATTGGAAATGACATCAGTGGTATTGAAACATCGAGCTGGATAAATAAATAATGACCTACAGGCTATTTAATTTGGTTATTACATCCTAATCAATTCAGCTCCATTTACACACAACAAGAACACATAGAAATAAATACGATAATATTTCAAATATAATATATAATTGAACACATGGTTTTACACCAACAATATAATAACATTGTCTTTTTTAAATTCAACACTACAAGTTTATGGACATTATAATATATATAAAGCCGACTTCCGTACGTATTAATTATATGTCAAAAGAAAAATATATGTAAAAAAAAAATGTTAACTTCTGTCCAAACTTGAAAAAAAAAATCATTAATTTTTTTTTTTTTTTACAGCGCTCAGAAACAAAAAGGTTAGCGAAGCTATAATATGCAGAATAAAAACGTTCTATAAAACTTGCAGAAACTATGTCAGAACCTCCAATCAGCAATCGGCGGAATTCATCACATGGTTGAGGGTCCGACAGGGGGATATAGGGAGCCCATTCTACTTCATCATCCTGATGGATGAAGTACAAAAGACTTTAAAAGACGTGTCAGAGAAACGAGATTAGGGTCCTGGAAATTAAGGTCGACAAGTTACTCAATCCTAGCTTTCGCAGACGACCTGGTTCTCATAGCGGACAATGGAGAAAAACTACAAGAGAACATTAATATACTGACAGAAGAGCTCAAAAAGAGAAAGATGATAATTAACACCTCCAAAACTAAATGTATGACAGTGTCTAGGAGTGAAGAACAAGTACAAATAGAAATAGACGGAAAACGGATAGAACAAGTGTCTGTGTTTAAATATCTGGGCGTGATGCTGAGTAAGAGCGGCAAAGTCAAAAATGAAATCAATGCAAGAGTAGACGCCGCAGGAAGACTATTCTACGCCATAAACAGAAATTTTCTCAGTAAAAAGGAAGTAACAAAGGACACAAAAATGGCAGTCTTCCGTTCGACCTTCGTTCCAACGCTGACATATGGAAGTGAATCATGGGCTCTAAGAGAAGCGGAACGTAGCCAACTCCAAGCCGCGGAAATGAGGTATTTAAGAAAAGTGGCAGGAAGAACCAGAAGAGACAGAATCCGCAACACCACCATTAGAACCACACTTAAAAGTGAACCAGTATCTCAAGTTATTGAGAGAGGTCAGCTACGATGGTTCGGACATGTGTGTAGAATGCGTGACGAGAGGTACCCGAAGAAAGCATGTGAAACGCGAATGACTGGTAGAAGGCCCCGTGGAAGAAAGAGAATTACCTGGGAGGATAACCTCCGAGAGGTCATAACAAAAAGAGGGGTCAGATGGGAAGAAGCCAAAAACTTAGCCAGAGATAGGGAAAGATGGAGCTCCTTCTGCAATCCTCGACACTCTAGGGTACGAAGAGGTCTCCGACTAAGTAAGTAAGTAAGTTTAATTTAAGACGTTCAACATCTGTGGTCATTTGCGCCCGGAGCCTTCTCAGTGCACTGCCGGCCTCCGGACAGTGATCTCCCGTTACAGACAACACTGTCCATCACCGGACAGTGAGTTGTACGGGCTCCTAGGAAGAGAAAATCTAAGGGTAGCACGGCTGGATTCGACCCTTGATCTCCGCGTTGCTAGTCCAGCGCACTACCACTGAGCTAATCCCTTCCCTAATTTTTGTTTTAAGTTTTCAGTTATTTTCACAAAGTTCACTACAGAAGTTACAACGATTTTCTTCAAACTTTGCTTCCTAGCCGCATCTCATCTATATGTTTGGCCTGAAATCGTTATGTCGCCTAACCGTTAAACAGAAAATAAAAAGCTAGCAGCAAAAAATCTACTAACCTTGTTGAATATCTTCTGGTGGAGTTAGTGTAGATAGTGTAACGTTTTTCCAACTAAACTAGCTACTGCAACTAGTTTTAAGTGGGTTCGTATAGATAAAATACTCTAAACTTCAATAAAGAAAACACCAATTTATTGCTATACACAATAAATTATTAAATACAACGCTTAATAATAATTATTTCACAGTTTAAACCACAAAAGTTCACTTTGTTCACTTTTGTACACTTTTCACAAACTAATAACTTCGTTTGTAACTGGGAACTCTCTCAACTCTCTGTGGTCCCTCTATTTATACCGGTAGCGAACCTTCCAGAATGTTCTCTAATATTCCAGACAAATCTAGAGCGCCGCCAGCGCTTCCTACGGCCACTAAGAGAACCTTAGGTGCCTGTCTTCTCTCCTAGATGGCACCACTTGCTGCGTTACACTGCTCCCCTCTCAGATCTGTTCGTCCCGAACAGAAACACCCGAATGATGAAGTCCTCCTTGGGCTCCTACAACGTGAGGAAAATGATCTCGCCGTGATTCTACGCCTTCTTGAATCTCTGTCCCTGATACCAAGTCTTGACAAAACATTATACTGAGATCGGGAACCAACTTGTGCACCTCCAGATTTGGCAGCTTTTCATTTGCGAGCAGTGCCTCGGCGATGGCTGTATAAAAGCTTCTTACCACGCCAGAGCCTTCTCCGAGTTTTTCTTTGAGGGTTACTTTTACTCCATTAACTGCTGGAGGAGGTTGAGCACGTCTTTGATGTGAATTGTACACGTTGTGAAATTCTTTTGATGTCTGGAATAGAACCTGAATCCCATCTCTTTCCACCTTCGATAGAGTAAGATCTCTACTTTGTTGATTTCTAATTCGTTCTATACCTCTTCTGAATTTGGCTTCTTTTACTGGAAATCCTCCAAGCTTGCAGGCTACTAAACCTGGTTTTAATCCGACATCTTCTATGGCTACTCTTCCAAGCAAGTCTAATGTCATTCTCCATCGCCCAATTAACACATCAGCGCTAACCCAACCGCTGTAAACTGACGGGATTATCAGCATATTTGGCTGCGGAGAGGGAGGTGCCTGGTTTGGTATAGGTTGCGTCTGACTCCACTTCCATTGGGCCGCTACTGCCACTTTCTCGTCCGGTCTCCATTGCTCCGCCTTTCTCTTCTCGTTCTGGTTCTGAATGATGTACATTTTCAAATCATAATGAAAGTCCCAAACGTGTAGGCAAAGTACCGAGCTGAGTGGTTGTAGAACTGAATCCTTCATGCTCGCTGATGTTTTCTGGCTGTTCAGGTACATCAAACCACTGATCTCTAGTCGCGTTCGGTTGCAACAGTTGAGGCCGATCAGCTAAAGGTAATGCTTGTGCCATTGGCATCTCTAACGGATCTGATGGACTGTAGCCGAACCTTGAATCTGATCTCCGGAGAAATGCATGCCGCCTATCCTTTCCTGCTGTTCCTAGTAGCTCTTCTTCTTTCACAGGCTCTGTCTCTATAGCGACTGGTGTTGGTTACGTATCGACTTCGGCATTATCGTTCTCCTTTTATCTGGGTGCGTCCATGTTTGAGGTAGTAGAGCTCCCTCAAGGTTCTGATCACTACCAGTCCTCAACAGGTAGATCAGAGCATCAATCACGTATGCGTATGCCTGAGAGAAGATTCATCCAGTACTGGTAATAAATCAGCATGTTCAGAATTGTAACATCTCATCAATGACAAACAGTGCATCAGTAACTCCCTTCGGGCAGACTGGCCTTCATTGACACCGTCACGATCCCTAGATGGTCTGGAAGACTCCGAATTAGTGGTAAAACCAACAATCCTAGTTGAAGAAGCCGAAGAAATACCTCCTCGGGGTGATGCGAAGACTGTGTAGTAGATCTTGATGTACTTCCAGAAGTAGTACCACCATTCGAAAGACCACAAATTCCCCTATTACTTCCGCTAACCCCGTTAGCACTATTCGAGCTTGGGGAACCTGAACCATGGTAGAGAGGATGATGAAGATGTGCAGAATCTGACGCTGTCGTAAGAGAAGCTCCAAAGCGCAACCGAGATTCGGTTGAATCCGCCATTGTCAAAAGCCAATCACACGGTGGTTTTAACGGTCTTTCTCATAGGTCTGTATTGGCACGGGTTGTTGCTGTGGTGCACTAACATTACGTAAACTGCCTAAAGGCTCTGAAATTTCAAAGTCGAAGTACAATAGCAAAACTTCTAGCCGAACAAGCAGCTGTTGTAGGCTTGGTGACCCCATCCGGGTTACTATTGCATGCCGAAGATGTGTTAGTTGAACGCCTCAATGAGGACGGATCAATGAATACCAATGAATTGCCAGAGACTACTCGGAAACCACCTGATAATTTTGAACCGGTGTCTGCACTTCTAATAGCCCACTGCATTGGCCGAAGAGGAAGATTACTCCTTTAGCCCTGACCACTTTGTCCCGAACGTCTTTCTAACTGTTCATCTCAAAACAGCAATTCTTCGTGACCCAATCCTTCGCTTTCTCCATCATTCTCTTCATGCTGAATTGCCACTTTCATCTTCTCCAAGTATAGAAGTATGCCGGGTATTAGATGAACGATGCTGTACAGTTTCTTGGTTAGTCTGATCGCTGCCGCTTTCAGTTTCCACCAACAAATTTTCTCTTTCACTTTCCGCACCTTCACGTTCGACTCCTCTCTCGGGTCCTTCTCTTTCACCCTCAGTCTCACTGCCTTTCCCATCATTCACTGGTGCTTCTAAACTTTCTACTATTTCTTCTTGAATCTCATCTTTCTCCCTTATTATTTCTCCTCTCATTTCATCCCAGCCCCTTTTAAATTCCTCTCGGCTCTTCTTCATTTCGTTTATTATTTCATCCCAGCCTCTGTTCATTTCATCTATCATTTCTATCATTTCGTCCTGGCCCCTTTTTATTTCGTTTTTCATTTCGTCCTGGCCCCTTTCTATTTTGCCATTCATTTCTTTCAACATTGTCATCATTTCCTCCATTTTCCGCGTTTGACTTCTGGTACTTATGGGCATACAATAAAACTGATACTAAACTGTTACCTGTTTAGAGATTTTATCCTACTTCTGACACAAATGTACCGTTTTTTCTTTCTCAACTAGCTACTGCAACTAGTTTTAATGGGTTCGTATAGATAAAATACTCTAAACTTCAATAACGAAAACACCAATTTATTGCTATACACAATAAATTATTAAATACAACGCTTAATAATAATTATTTCACAGTTTAAACCACAAAAGTTCACTTTGTTCACTTTTGTACACTTTTCACAAACTAATAACTTCGTTTGTAACTGGGAACTCTCTCAACTCTCTGTAGTCCCTCTATTTATACCGGTAGCGAACCTTCCAAATGTTCTCTAATATTCCAGAAAAACCTAGAGCGCCGCCAGCGCTTCCTACGGCCACTAAGAGACCTTAGGTACTGTCTTCTCACCTAGATGGCACCACTTGCTGCGTTACAATAGTTTAAAATAATACTAATCTGAAACTATTTGTAGAGAAAGGTGCTACAATAAAACTGTATAAATAGAAATTTTTCATAGTTCAGGGGGATTTCTTTGGAAAAGATATTTTTCTAGAAACTAACAATAATATTTGATCAGACCACTAACACCAACGTTCATAAAAATTCTTATACCCCTTTAACAACTAACTGGACTACATTTTCGTTTTCACTTTACTTGGCCCTGCAACTTTGCCTATCAACACTCAACTCCACACTTAGGTGACCTCGCACTTAGACTCACGTTGCGATTAGAGTACAAATAGTGGCTGTTTGGTCAGAGTTGAAAAAACCAGAATGAAGAACCAAACTAACAGAATTAATATAGATTATCTAGTATACAGTGTAACTAAAGATTTTTCCAAGGAGGGGACAGATGTGCGAGGGTGCTCTTATCGACTAGCTCCTCACTCCATTAAACAAGAGGTGCCAACGTTCTAAAATATACTTACATTGTTAAAATATCTTCTTGTGGAGTAATTTACTGTAGATGGCTTGAATATTCTGCTAGACTAAACTATACTAAAATAATCATGGATTATAATAAATAGACTAAATTAGTATTTGGTATAATTATGGTGATAAAAGTGCAATAGCGATAAGTTAGGCCATTAATATTTTAACACTACTAGAAATTTTTATAAATGGCATATATTTAACTCATATTATTGAAGTCAATAGCTGTGTTTTTAAAAATTTTATTTCTTTAAATTACATACTATATAATTAATAATATTAGAATTTTACTAATAACGTTAATGTTCTTTTAACATACTAGTTTGGGAACTCTACTGTACTTCTCTATGAAAGTACAATTAGAATTAATATTAAATTGTCTCTTCTCTTCTCTCATATCTGGGTAAGTTACATATACAGTAAAGAGTGGGTTTCTCAGTAATGCACACTTGCATTATTGCTAGCACTATAGAATGATAACAGCAACTTACTTCTAATTATGTTATGACTATAACTCCTTCCCCATTAAATTCGAATTCCCCTAGGAAGGATAAAAAAATTATAAAAAATTAACCAATTGTTTTACCTCTAGAACTTCCTTATGCAACGATTCCTACTTACTATTTATTCTTACAGACTAATTATACAATACTTCCCTATACTTATAATTCTTATTTACTAATTCTAATACTTTTCAATACAATTCTGTAAAACTTTCACAATTTTGTGGTTGATTTTGTGGATAATGTGGATTTTGGGCGACAGAAAGCGAATGGGCTATCATGAACCAAGCATTAGGGTCGGATCACACAGGCATTATAATTAGAGTTGGCATTAAGGCTGCACCTTCTCAAGGATGTTACACTAGGCGTTGTAAGTGGAAACTAGATCAAGCAAATTGGGATGAGTACCGTAAACTAATGGACGTAAATATCGGTAATCTACAAATCGATAGAAATGATCCCGCTGGAATGTACTATCCTTTTGTACAATCAATAAATTCAGCCGCAGAAAAATCTATACCTTGTTTCGAAGCTTATCGTAATACCAAACCTAGAACTCCACGACCATGGTGGGACGAGAGTGTACAAAAGCCCGTTAGGAAAATATTACAGCTTTAGAACTTTTTAAAAAACAACCTACTCTAATTTACTTTCTGAACAGTAAAAATCCACAGCTAAGTGTCGCAGAATTTATAAAATTAAAAAGCGAGCAAAATGGATTCAGTTCTGCGGCGAATTCAACATAAATATGCCTACAAAACGTATATGGGAAAAGATGAAAGCTCTGAAAGTAGGTTGCAAAGAAACTAGCCCATTTCCCACCAATTCTAACTGGATCTCGGACTTTATGCAAAACCTAACTCCTGATTATATTTCTCAATTTGTACCGATATACCACTCAAACGATTTGACTCATAAACTGGACGAACCATTTACCATGGATGAACTCAACTACGCCCTCAAAACAAATACTAATATTTCTCCTGGTCTTGACGTACACTATGCCATGCTTCATTAGTTATCCATTTGCAGCAAAGTAGCCTTTCGGCAAAAAATAATAATGTTTGGATAAACCACACTTTATTAAAAACTGGTGCACTCACCTAATAATTCCTCTCCTTAAACCTGGCAAAGACCCCAAAGATCCTCTAGCATATCGCCCCATTACTTTGTCATCTTGTATAGGAAAAACTCTTGAACGTATGATGAAAATGAGATTAGATTGGTGATTAGAATCTGAAAGTCTGCTACCAAAACCCAACATGGATTCAGAACAGGTCGGGGAGCGGTAGATTCTCTTGCGACCTTCTTTGCGGACATCAACATCAGCAACTCTAATAATAACTATCTTCTGAATAATTTCGAGGCAAACGCCTTGGATCCCGGCTGACTGGTATTGGCCTTCCTCAAGGGGCTGTATTATGCTCAATTCTCTGCAATCGCTATACTGAGACCCTCTTCCAGAGGATTGGACAAGATATCAACATCCAGAAGTTTGCAGATGATATTATTTTATACTGTGAAGTGTGAAGCTAAATCTGCCTCAGAAGCTCTGAACAAATTACACTTAGCTATGAAGAAGTTTTCTAACTGGTGTTTTCAAAATGGATTTACAACCTCTCAAGATAAAACCAAAGCAATTATGTTCACCAGGCACAGAAAATACAATACAGAGTTAAGCTACGAAATTTCCAAATTGAGCTAGCCAATTGTATAAAGTTATTCGGCATCTACATTGATCATAAGCTTCTCTGCAAGACCCAGATTAGCAATCTGGTGGGCAGATGTGAAAGTTCATTAAACATAATCAGACGTATCGTGCGCTGTAGTTATGGCGCAGACATTAAAACATTTCTGATGCTGTGTAAACAACTAATTCTATCAAGATTGGACTATGGATCAATTTTGTAAGGGGAAGCATCTCCAACACAGCTTGGCAAAGTAGACAGAATCCAATATAAAGCAATGAGATGTTGTCTCGGTGTCATGCGATCTGCTCCTACAAATGCTTTGTTGGTAGAGGGAGCTTTCATTGCACCTGCGCCGAAAGCCACTAGCGGTTCGCTATCTCGCCGATTGGCTCACTAACCGATCCTTCTCTATAACTAATAAAATCACCTATCTGTCCACCCGAGTGCTAAAAGAACAATACTGGTCCCGAAGAAGATCTCCATTGATAGTTGAATGTTTCTGCAAACCATCCAACCTAATCAACACCTTACCTAAACTCGACAAACTCCCTTTTTACCTATACAACTACGCTTTATCCATCTCAGAAAACAGTAACAGTTGTCATAACAAGATCTTTGAAAGATTTCACGCCCAGCTTCAGCGCAGAACTTATCGCCGTTAGAGAAGCTGTAAAGTATGCGATGCAAATCATGCAAACTGATACAGCGGACAATATAATTATATTATCGGACAACAAAGCTACCGTCACTAAATTGCGTTTCCCAGGGAGGAACTTCTGTTCCATCGTCTTGATAGTTAATTTAATAGATTCTGCCTCCCGTAAAAAAGTTCATATTTTATGGATAAAAGATCATGCAACAATAATGGGTAATGAAGTCGCTGTATGTACCCAGTAATGGGTAATAATGATCGCTTAACTAAGGTGGCTGCTATGGTAGGTGCAAATTGCAAGTATCCTTGGCTCATTGGGAATGTCAAAATATTTTTTAAAAAAAAACATCCTATCAAGAATGGCAAATTAAATATGATAAGAGTAAAGAAATCAAAGCCACTATACAGAAAACTAGTCCCGACATTTTAATACAAGCAACGATCCGCTTAAGTACAGGGCATGATAGAGCACCAAGATGTTGTCATTCTGTACTGCTAACAATAATGCAAGTGTGCATTACTAAGAAACCCTCTCTTGATTGTATGTGCAACTTATCCAGATATGAGAGAAGAGAACAGACAATTTAATATTAATTCTAATTGCACTTTCATAGAGAAAGGACAGTAGAGTTCCCAAACTAGTGTGTTAAATGAACATTAACGTTATTAGTTGAATATTTAATATTATAATTATATAGTGTGTAATTTAAAGAAATAAGGTTTTTTAAAAACACAACTATTGACTTTAATAATATATGTAAGTGGCGCTGTCGGTAGGACATAACTTTATGATCGGGAAAATTGCTGCATACAATTCTCCATTAGTCTCAACGACTAGTGATCAAGCAAGCTTCACATCATCAAGAGAAACCTCAAATACGATTATGCAGCCCGTCATTCTCGTATTAACTAACACAGTGAGTCTGTGACTCTGTGAGTCTGTTTTTAATACTTATTAAAATAATATTTGATATTTTTTTAATATTTATTTTAATACTTTTTTTTTTATGTTGCAGATTAGTCACTCATTCCATAAATATTCTAGTGATCAAATCTGTTAAATTAATATTGAATTATTTTTTATGTGGTTGTATATTGTTTTCATCACATCTCTGTCACCTTTTACTAATAACGTCTGTAGGTCAGTCGGCAGGTCTATTACTTTTTCTAGGATTACTCCCCAGCCTTTATCCTTATCATTGTTAGCATATACCAATCCAGCAGTTGATGGTTGGCATCAGGCCTATCCTTCTCGCCACACAGGCATTCCAGTCCATCTTGTAAGCCTATTCTATACATATGGCATTAAAAAAATATCAAATATTTTAATAAGTATTAAAAACAGACTCACTGTGTTAGTTAATACGAGGATGACAGGCTGCATAATCGTATTTGCAAGGTTTCTCTTGAAGATGTGAAGGCTCGCTTGATCGCTAGTCGTTGAGACGAATGGAGAATTGTATGCAGCAATTTTCCCGATCTTGAAGTAATATCCTACCGACTGCGCCACTTACATAAATTATTAAAGTCAATAGTTGTTTTTCTAAAAACTTTATTTCTTTAAATTACACATTATATAATTAATAATATTAGAATTTTACTAATAACGTTAATGATCATTTAACATACTAGTTTGGGAACTCTACTGTACTTCTCTATGAAAGTGCAATTAGAATGAATATTAAATTGTCTGTTCTCTTCTTTCGTATCTGGATAAGTTACATATACAGTCAAGAGGGGGTTTCTTAGTAATGCACATTTGCATTATTGCTAGCACTACAGAATGATAACAGCAACTTACTTCTATTTATGTTATGACCTATAACATATTTAGCAAGGTTACATTTTCAATAATTGTTTTTCTGTTTCTCTTATAAGAGCCTGGCGAACGTACCAGATTTCGAAATTGAGATTTCACCGGAAATACTCGTTTTGAGGTCCTCTGAGACCAAAAAATAGTTTTTCGAAAATAATTTGTGTATGTATGAACGGAACATCTCAAAAACTAAAAGTTGATGGAACCTCCGTTTAGATACTTCCACTGCATCAGACACGATATTTCTGGCAAAATCTACCAACCGGAAGTACCATTTTTACTAAATTTCTTTTTTCAGTTTTTTGTGATTTTCCCAAAAATGACTCCGATTTTCTTTAAACTTGGTATATCAACTACACATACAAAGAGCTACCTACTACTTTTATTTGAAACATTTCTTCAGAAAAATTTATTTAAGGGAGCGATGGGGTTTGGTTATCCTATAAAGTAGTATTTTGTTTATTACATATATTATTAAAGTCAATAGTTGTGTTGCGATGAGGTTTGGATAAAGTCCATAGTTGTGTTACGATGGGGTTTGGTTTTCCTCTAAAGTTGTATTTTGTTTATTAAACATTTCTATTTTCTAAATAATATTAATTAAGGAAACGGAATAGCTAATTGGTTAGCGAACTGGACTCCTACGCGGTGGACCCGGGTTCGAGTCCAGCTGTGGTAACCTTAGTTTTTTTCTTCCTAGGAGCCTCTAAAGCTCCGCTGATGGGGACAGTGTTGTCTGTAACGACAGAACGACAACGTGTTGTCTGACAACGAGTTTTGTCTGTCCGGAGGCTTGCAGTGCTGCTCGACTCCGGGCGCCAATGACCGTAGATGTTGAGAGCCTTAAATAACAAAAAAAAATTAATTAAAATTAAATATATTTTATTAATACAGATTAATGTCAAATATATATTCAGTTACTCCTTGGGCTAGATCTAGAGACTGTTATTTGCCTGCAATTTTGCCTATTCGATTATTTGGTGGTGTTCTGGTCCTTAGTTTCCAAAATATGCTAGAATTGTGGTATTATACTGTTATAACTCAGGCACTCACAGTAATTACATTTTACTTTTATTAATATAACATCCTATATTCTTTTTTGCTCAAAATTAATAGCTTTACTTTCAGTATGGAAATCTTTCGTTTTGGCTATTTTTAGCGTTTTTGTTACTTCTTTCTTGGCTAACCAATACCTGCTATCAAACCTGTTTATTTTTGTTATGCGCCCCCAGAGGTCCTTGTTACAGCCAGGTGACATGGAGGCTAAAGATTCTTGTTGCCGTAGCGAGCAATCGACAATTTCATCCATAAGAGTCTTATACATCGTGTCAGGGACAAGACTGTTACATGACGTCGGTTTAATTTTGCTGTGACTAAGAGAGTAAAGATCGCCAGTAACTATTATCCCACCTGAGGACTAATTTCTGAATGTTGTCCGATCGCTTTTAGTTTGGAAGTTTTGGAATCATTTCTGATCCAAATAATAGAACACATGGTAAACATAATTCTTCCGCTATATTGATAACAAGGTCTTTAGAAACACGAGTATTGTTTAGCAATGTACTCTCAAAAATCTCACAACGCATATTCGGTAGACCGATAGCATAGTTCCAATATCCACCTACAAAAATGTCGAAACCAAGGAATCTCAAATTAATATCTGAAAATATATTCCCTAATCTGGCCAATACAGCCTTAAGTTCACAATTTAATTGTAAATATATATATTTCCTAGTATAAAAGCTGCAGAGCCTACATGAAGTACTGTAAAAATCCAAAAAGGCGACCAGCCCACAATTTCATACTTATAACAATTTTTTACAAACATCATACGACTCTAGTGGCACGACCTTGAGTTTTATTTTTTAAGGCATTGCTAGATATTATAAAATAATTACTAACGTCACCACAAATATTTGGAATAATAGCAAAGGTTAACCAAGTTTCAGAGAGACAAATAAAATCAAATACAAACAGACTAGATATATTATTACTGTTCAAATTAACAAAATTATTAAAACCATTAATATTTAGAATACCATAATTTAAATAGCCTGATCCGTTTCGCTTCCAATCAATTCCTCCAGTCTGATGTTCATGTCAGGCATGAATTATTCGGGGGACGAAAGCGAAAAGGTTCTAATTATTTCTGGGCTTCGCGACGACTTTTCTTATTAGCGTTTTCCTCATTTCGTAAGTGCTCACTAGTTTTATTTTGAGTCAATGTTATGCGATTTTTACAGATCTTCGGCCTCCTCCAGACCTCCAACTTTGATTTTGTTTCTTAAAAATTGAAGCAGCGACATCCGTTTCCTCAATTTTCATAAAACATAAGAAATGTCTTCCCCCACGCTCCTTATCCTACTTCAAGCGTTCCTGCATAATGACTAGGTCCAACTCTTGAATTGTTCCCTTTTAGCCTACAGTTCGTACTTAAGCCTGCTATTAGTATAAGGTAACGAGGAGTTGACCTTGGTCAGTGATAGAGTGCACATTTATTAAATTTGCTTTGCATTTAATTCTATTTTTTAGTGGTTTGAAACTTGATTTTCTGAAAATTTTTGTGTTCAGTGTTTTAGTATCAACATTTTCTGTGTTTTGGTGTAACTTCTTTCATTAGTTTAGTACTATTAAGTGCATAATTAGTTAATATACAGTCATAAACGTTATTAAATTATCTCCTTTTAATCTAAAAGTCTCATATTGATAGTACGATGGACCCGCACACAACAAATCCAAACCAGAGTGGGGACCCACAGGTAAGCAGTGGTGGGGATATTAATATTAATAATCTAGTACTCGCTCGACTAGAAGATACGTAAATGGATCTAAAAATAATAAAAGGAAGATACTTCTGTTATCAAACCTGAAAATTAACAGATAAATGCAAGAGTGGATTTACTTGAAAAAAATTTGAAGCAGTCACTTCAGTCAGTAGAAAAAGTCTTGATGAAAATAACAAAGAAATTCTCAAATTAAAAAACCAAAATATTTTGTTAAATAGGGAAAACTTTTTTTTGAAAAAAGAAGTAAACATACTGAAGCAGGTTACTCAGTATAATGCAGTTAAGATAGCTAATGTTCCCAAGCAAGAAAAAGAGGACCAAACTCTATTTTCAAAATAATTTGCGAGGATGTCAATTTCAAATGCTCTATTGATTGTGTTGAATGTTATAGATTAGGAATGACATTGTCCGCACATATCACACGAATAATTACAAAAATTTTAAATAACAAAGCTAAGATGGACTTTTTGAGAATTATAAGATTCCTTAATCTTCTTAATTTCCCCTACCAAACCTACTTTGGGGTTGTCAAGCCTACGTTGAGCCAAGCCTACTTGATGTTATCATGCCCACTTAGACAACATCTATCATTCCTTATTCACATAATTTAATTGTACATATCTCATCCCCTACTTTCGCTGCACTACATAAAAAGGCAAGATCGATGCACAAAAGCAACTTCATGCGGTCGGTGTAGTTCAGGAATAACAGACTGTTCATAAAAATTACTCAAGTTTCGCAACCTATTGATGTGTTCAATGATGAGATCTAAACTATATAACTAAATAAATTTATTTTCCTTTATCCGATCTTCGTGATATTTGTCCAGATACTCCGGATATGTCCGATCAAGATGGACATGAAACAGATGTTTCTGATACTTCTAGAGCTTCGGTCAAGAGAAGGAAACTCAGGATGAACGCTATTGGATCTGCTGAAATTGATACTTTTTTTCGTCTCCCAAGTGCTTCTGAACAACACTCAATCAGCCTGAAAGAATCACCCTCCGAAATTCATCACAACTGAGACTTGATTATTAACTGAAATTGTAAATTTGTCTAAATATCTTATTAATTTTGACCTATTTCTCAGCATCGCCATAAAAAAAAAAAATCTGGTGTGAAACACTCACACAACTTTCTCTTACTCCTGTTCTCAAAATGATAATTGACAAATTTTATAGTTTGTGTAACAAATTTAATGAAATTCGTCGAAAACTGAAAAAACTGTTCAGTAAAGGCGCACTTCCGGTTTACTAATTTTCTTGAAACTCGGAACTTTGGCTACCCATTTATTTCTAACTAATTATTTTTTGGATGATAGAATTGTATAATCAACTAGGATAGGACTTGATGAAAATCTAACCCCTCCCCTCCCCTAAAAGTGCCCTTAAAAGAACTTTCCTAGAGAAATGTTTTTGATAAAAGTTGTAGATCTTTGCATGTTTAGTTTATATACGAAGTTTCAAAAAAATCTTCGGAGCCATTTTTGAGAAAATTGCGAAAAGTGAATAAATCATTTAGTAAAGTGGTAAAGTAAACGCACTTCCGGTTATCCGATTTTTTTGAAACTCGGAATTTCAACAACATATTTAATTCTAATTAACATTATTTAGATGACAGAATTGTCTAATAAACTGAAATAGCACTTTACATGGAAAACTAACCCCACCTCTCCCCCAAAAGTGCCCTTCAGTGCATTTTTCCGGAGAAATGTTTCAAATAAAAGTTGTAGCTCTTTGTATGTGTGGTTGATGTTTGAAGTTTAAAGAAAATCGTCGGAGCCATTTTTGAGAAAATCGCAAAAAAGTAAAAAATCCAACTAGTAAAGTGGTACTTCCGGTTGAGGAATTTTGACAGATAACGTAGTGTCAGATCCCATAGTGATACCTAAACGGAATATCAGGTTTCAACTTTCTACGGTTTTTCGTTTTTGAGCTATGCTGTTCACATACATACATACATACACACACACACACACACACACACACATCATGGGACCTCCACGGTATTTCCGGTGAAAACTCGGATATCGAAAATTTGACACATTACCAATACTTCTTCCTCTTACTAGAGTAAGAGAAAGTAAAAGTCAAAGAGTAGTATAAAAGGGGGCAGCTACCCACCGTTTTTGAGGTGGCACTTCCCCTCACCCCCTGGCTCCCTTGTGTTTCCAGGCCTTGACCCACCCCTCCAATCCACCCCCAATTTTCTTTCCACCTCCACCCAGAACAGCTCACCCACAACAGATGGCGGGAACTAAACTGCACACAGCCCTTCCCCTCTCCTGAACTCTACTGGAGGGATATTTTTTATTTTATATGGAAAAAACTTGTCTTACCTGCGATTCGATCCTACAATCTTTAGGTTGGAAGTCCATCATCATAACCAGTCGCCACAATGGTCCTCTCGCTAGCTATATTTTCAACGTACACTTCTATCTTAACCCCCGCACTATCATAATTTTATTCCGCTCAACCCACTCACAAAAACATAAAAACAATATGGCGGAGTGGCATCTAACTTTCACCACACAATCAAAATAATTAATAATAAAAAGATTGACTTACCCCTTCCAGCTCCCTGCTGCTGCTGATATTAACACGACGCGCACTTACACAGAACTGAACTCCTCTAGCAAAACAATCTACTATAGTAACGTTTATCCCCACTCCTATGACGTCATTGCTAGTTGGGGCATGCGCATATCTGCCGCTTATAGATTAGAAATATCGATTTTATTATATTGTATAACAAAACCACTGCCTTTTCAATATATTATTCGTGTGACGTCACAGCCAATAGCATTGCCAGTGCCTTATAGATATATACATATTTATTTCCACTGCCTACTAGACAAATCCCCCATTCAGATAACGTCACACAGTCTATAGTGTTTCACTGTCAATCGCAATATATCGATTGCAAATATATCCATAGTGATTAATATCGATTTTATGAATATAATTTATTAATAAAAAACAACACTATCTATTACTTCTACCATAACAGGTTAGTTATTGCATCACCTTTTGAAATTAAACTTTGTACTAATAAAAAAAAAAATATATATATCTATTCTTACCTTAATCGCTTTGTATTCTTTTGTTTATTGAACTTTGTAATCAAAACAACATATATCTTGCCTGTCCGAACATGTTAGTTACTTATTAAGAAAAATGCAAAGAAACTACAATGAGTCATCCAGGAAATGGTTTATTAATACTTAATCCTATTATGTAAAAATAAAACTTTGTACTCATTACCTTTGTTGCCTGTTCAGACCTGTTACCACAGGTCTTCTTAGCATGTTTTGTAATACTTAATCCTATTATGAAAAAAAAATAAAACTTTGTACTCATTACCTTTCTTGCCTGTCCGGACCTGTTACCACAGGTCTTAGCATGCTTTGTATCCTAAAGAGAAAAATGTAAGTATAGACAATTGACTCATCTAGGAAAAGTTTTATTTTATCCATTTCTAACATATCTTGCCTGCCCGGACATGTTACCACTTGTCATTGAACGTAAACTTTGCCCTCATTAACAGTATTATTCATTATAAAAAACAAAATCTTATCTTAATTCCTATTTATGATTTTTATTTATTAAACTTTGAACTCAAATGAACATATCTTGCCTGTTCGAGCATGTTACTCACGTTACAATATTTTAATCCTACTATGGAAAAAATATTTGCATATACAATGGGTCATGAACACCTACCCAACTTTGCAAATTGTTTATAATTTTTTATTTCGAACATTGTTAATACTTAATCCTGTTAAGAAAATAAATGTATATTTATACAATGACATACAATGTTAAGACTTAATCTTCTTAAGAGATATGGAGAATATTGCACATCACTAGAAGCTATCCCCACCCATTCTAGTGACGTCAATCCAATCAGAATGTAGCACTATATTGTATTTCGATTATACGCACTAGCTAATGGAATTGCGGCACTCACACGCTTAGCCAATAGGAACGCATTATTTACATCAGCTTAATAATAATTATTTTCATCATAACCCAACTTTAACAAGTCATAAAGAAAAAAAAGAGTTACTTACCCCATCCAACTGCCTGCTGCTCACATTTTAACACAACACACGCATTCCGAGATACTGACAAACTCCAGAGAAAACTGCCCACCTATAACTTTTTATTTTCACTCTATGACGTCACAGCCATCTCATTGCAAATTTACAGTGTTCTAAATCTACGACGCATGCGCAGTGATCGATCTAGCGAATAACCGATTTCACCATTTAATACGCATGCTCAAAACACTAGCCAACCATTAGAATTGCAAGTTTCAAACTTCTAAATCTACTCCGCATGCGCTGTAATCTATGTATGAGAATACTTATGTAACAAATAGGATTTCTACCTTCTGCGCAAGTGCTATTTTGCCATATGCTATTTTACGCATGCACAACACTCAAGTTTTAGCCAGTAGAACCTTTTTACAGGTGTTGTAATCTGTGGAAGTTATAAATTATACCAAGCTAATGTGTGTATATGTATCGATCAAGCATAACGATTACACATATCAATCTAGTATATCGATTATCATCGATTTATGAGAATACTTTTTACTTATTTATCTATCTATCTATCTATATACAAAACAAAACCACTATCCATTGTTTTATCAACTAAAATGATGGCTCACCATGCAAGTTACAACAATTCCTGTCCATAAACAGCATACATATCCTCACCCCTTACATCACGCCACCCATGTTAGCCAATAATATTTCGAATATAATAAAAAAAAAGAAGAAATACTCTTTTAATATCTGTGGTTATTATGAGTTACCATGCATGTCTCAACATGCCTGATCAAACTTCAGCCAGCTACAGTTCACATTTCCTTTCTGCTATAATTTAATATACTCACCAAATTTTATATATGTTTTTTCACCATATAATTAAAATTCCATAAAATAAATAAATTATTACCTTTTTATTTAAAAATTCACAAAAAATAAATTATACAAATCACTCCAAATTTTATTTCATGTCTTATTTGTTTATCAAAAACCTAATACAAAGTAGATATTTTCCTGCTGTTTGGTAGAAAAACTCTCTTTAGCTGCTCTCTATATGTTGTAGTACAAATATAAGTTATACAAGCCACGGCAGCATATAACTTACCTTGTTGGAACATATATGATGTAACTTATCGCAGTAAAGATTAGAAATGAAAATTTGTCTTTCAATGCCACCAATTCACCCACACACTTTCTCTAACCTTACAATATTATGACGACACTTTAGTTAGCTCATGAAATGCAAGTCCTAAATTTTGTGCTATTATTATATGTAACTATTCAGCCCCCATCTAGACTGTCTCAACTCACACCCCTTCTAACAGGTCACAACACGTCTAAACAGTCATATATTTTTTTCCCTCTAACCTAGGTTTTTAGTCATAATCTATCGTGTTTTTTCAAGATTCAACATGTATTTTGCCTTTACATGCTGAAAATTTTGATTTTATTAACATACAATCTGAACTGTAAACAATGAAACGCATGGATAAGTTTCTTAATCTTCTTAACTAAAAAAATATTTCTGTATATCTCATCCTCGTTTAGGTTCCAATATGTATGGTATAATATTCATGCCTGGCAATCTGTGTAGCTGCTCAAATTTTTTTTACAGTCAAATATGTTTAATTTAAGATGTCTGTTCCGTAACTGGATCTGATGGGTGGTTCTATATTCTAATCATTAACTCAAAGAAAACAGTCTATTTTATTATATATTCGATCCAAAATCTGTTGTCCTTAGCAAATCCACTATGAGAAAGAATGGCTATAAGCAACTTGCTATAATTAAACTAATATTGAAAAAAAAAATATCAAGGAGACTTCCATGACCAAAAATTTTTTTCCTTATAAATGTAATTTCAGTAAGAACCCTCCATAATATAGTTAATTAAGCAGATCATAATTTATCTGAAACATTAGGTTGATTAAATATTTGGGATACACTATTGAATGCAAACACATTAAACAAAACAATAAACATTTTCATATCTGACAACAACGACATTTTTTTTTTTGGCTTTAGTGATTTCAACTACAGCCATGCATTATATTTAATTTTTTAAGGCCAGAAATGTTACGTATTCCGATTATGATCCTAAATTTGCTACACACGTTCATTCTATGACCAAATTACCAATCCCACATACCGAAGTATAAATCATAAATTTATGCAACTAGTTTTATAGTGAGTCTTCACGATATGCCTATATGGGATGGAGTACTCGATATTCCTTCATCCCGCTAAACCTAATGCTATTTTAAAATTATATACAACTATTTACATATCTCGTTCACTCTAGACTTTCATACTCTAACCTACCTATCTCAGTCTTGCTAATAAATACATGCACACCTATATTTACATCCACTCTATAACTACAGATCTATCATTCATATTCACATGCACTCTGTGGGGTGGAGTACTCGCTATTCCTCGCACCCCTTAACCTAGACCTAAATTTCAATTTTTTTTCTTGGTGTTTACTTCTCGAACTAAATTTTAATGTTTATATCACTGATGTATTTAACAATTTCACTACATACTTCTAATTTGGCCTCCGCTAGAAGTGTTTTATAATTAAAGGGGTTTGTAATTTTTGTAGTTATGTTTTTAAATAAAGCTTCTCTAATAGAGTTATATTTTGGGCATATCATAATTATATGTTCCAGACTTTCGCTTTCTTTACACAATGTACACATCGGGGAATTTTCCACACCAATTTTATGCAGATACTCCTTACAAATTCCATGATTAACTCTCAATCGGCATATAATGCGGCAAAATCGTTTGGAAACTGCTGAAGCGTGGAACCAGGGTTTCTTATTTAGGGTAGGGTTTACAGATTTATAAAATTTTCCCTTTTCTCCTTCACAATACGTTTTCTCCCATAATTTAATATGATTGGTTTTTATCTGAGAAAAAACATCTCTGAACGGCACTTTAATGTGTATTTCTTCTCCTATTGCCGTTGCCTTCTTGGCGTAATAATCCGCCATTTCATTTCCTGAAATACCTATATGGGCTCTTATCCACACAAACCTAATTATAATACCCTTATTCCGCAAGTTGTACCATTGGTCCATAATATTTTTTTCAATGTGACTAACGGTAGAATTTATCTTGTAATTTTTTAATTTGAGTAAGGCGCTTTTACTGTCTGTTAAAATACAAGCGTCCTTTGCATTAGTGTAGTCAAGGTGATTTAGGGCTTCTAGCATTGCAACCAACTCACAAGTATATACTGTGGCTACATCAGGAACTTTTATTGGTTTTGTTATATTTAGTTGGGGGTCGAAGAAACTGCAGCCACATTTACTGTTAAGCTTGGAGCCGTCTGTATAAATTAGATATGACCCGGGCCATCTTTTCAAGATTTCTTGTTTGTATACATATCTTATCGATTCTTTGGGCCCGTCACTATTCTCCTCCAGATCTATTACTGGTAATCTATATTTAAAGTAAAATTCTGAGTCAAATGCCGCTATTTTATTACCACATACAATCATCTCATGATATTTGGCTGTATTTACGTAACTGGCCGCTAGGGGAGGTGATATTTTCTTTTGCCAGAATCGAAGAGTAAGATCTTTCATCCCTAGGATCGATATCTTCCTATAAATTTCTGGACTATAGGCCATTACTCGTATCAAAAACCTATCGGTTAACATTTGCCGCCTGTAATTAAGAGGTAATTCTCCCACTTTCATTCAAAAGAGCATCGATCGGTGTGGAATTAAGCAATCCTAGGCAGAGTCTTAAAGTTTTATATTGCAGTCGATCCAGTGTTTTTAATACAGTTTTGCTAGCATTGCCATAAAAATAACATCCGTAGTCTATTACCGCTCTTATGCAGGCTCTGTAAAAAATTAAGGAGATGTTTGGATCTGCTCCCCAGTTATGGTAAGTGACCATTCGGAGGATATTAATATATTTCTCAGTTTTTGTTTTGATATAGTCGATGTGATTTTTCCACATTAGTTTCTTATCCAAGAAAACGCCTAGGAATTTTACTTCTTGCGCGACATGATATAGTTGATTCCCAAGTTCTATTCGTTTCCTATAGGTAGGTTTCTTTTTCGACACACACTTTTGATTTTTCGTTTGATATGGTCAAACCGTTTTCCAAACACCATTTGTTTAAATTCAGCATGGTTTCATTTAGTTTTTCCGAACAGGTTTCTAAATCACTAGATGTCGTGTATAGGCAGGCATATATCATCCGCATTTTGTAGAATATTAACTCCAGATGGCAGAGTATTTTCTATGTTCGATGTGTAAATTGTATAAAGAAGCGAGCTTAAAATTCCTCCTTGCGGGATACCTTTTCTCGAAGTCAGTGGTCCTGATAAGGAACCGTCAACTTTGAAATAAATAACCCGTTCAGAATATATATTTATAATACCATTTATAAGTTTAGGTGGTATACCTATTTTTCGCATTTTATTGGCTAGTAATGGTATTACTACATTATCATATGCCCCTTCAATATCCAAAAATATAGCTAGAGTCGATTTACCAGTTGTTAAGCCTATTTGTACATCAGTGACCAGTTTTGAAATACTATGAGCGGTTGATTTCCCCTTGCGGAAGCCATACTGCGAGGTTGGCAATTTGTCATTTTTCTCTAACCACCATTCCAAACGATTTTTAATTAGTCTTTCATAAGTTTTAAGGAGACAAGAGGATAAGGATATTGGGCGGTAAGAATCGCATTTATTAGGTTGTTTATCTTTTTTCCGAATTGGAACAACAACATATTCTCTCCATTCGTCTGGACACGTTTCAGTTTTCATGAAATCATTAAACATATATAGTAGAGTTTTTAGACTACAGTCAGGTAAATTTTTAATTATGGGATATACTATTTGATCTCTACCCGGAGATGTATTAATATTGGTTTTTATAAATTTAAGAAGTTCTTCTAGTGAAAAATCTTCGGTTAGGAAATGTTCTTCATTATTTTCTGTTAATCTTATGGGTGGGGAAACGAAATCTGGAGCTAGTTTTCTTAGAAATTCATTTATCCAATCGTCTTGAACGATTGGCTGGCAATTCTCTACCTTTCTATTTTTTAGCTTTTTGATTTGATCCCAGATAGTTTTTAAAGGAGTATTTTTATTGAGATTATTGCAAAATTCAAACCATGACCTTTTCTTAGCTTCTTTAATCACTCTTTTAGCGATAGCAACTTTCCTTTTATACTCTATAAAGTTGTTAAAATTAGAATGGCTTTTGTAATTCGAAAAAGCTAATTTTCTTTCAGTGGTAGCTTTTTGGCATTCTAGGTTCCACCAGGTATAGCTGGTTTTTAATTTCATATTTTTATTATATTTGGGAACAGATAGTTCGCAGGCTTTATTAATTGTATCCATAAAAACACTGTATTTAGCCGACTCATTTAATAAACTATCATTTTCACCCATATACTGTTTGAATTTATCCCAATTAGCTCTTTTTGTGTTCCACGTTCTAAAATGATTATCTGTCTGATTATGACAAGTGAAAGAGTTAGTTTTTATAATAGCAGGTAAATGATCCGAACTTAAAGGGTCAGAGTCTACATACCATTCAAACAAATGGGCAACATCACTAGATACGAAACTGATATCTATAGCCGACCTACTACTACTCGCCACATTACTCACTAATGTTGGGGAGCCGTCATTTAGAAAAATAAAATTTGTTTCGTGAGCAGCTTCAATCAGGTTTCTACCCTTTCCATCTGTCCAGCTGGAGCCGAAAGCAGAATGGTGGCAGTTATAGTCTCCTAAAATTAAGGCCGGACTAGGAATACTTTTAAAAAATAATTTCCAGTCGTTGACGGATATATTATTAGTAGGACAATTGTAAATTGAAACAATATTTAACTTTTTGTTATTATTAATTTTCAGTTCTTTACCAATGTATAGTAATTTAGGTATAGAATATATATTTTTAATTTCTTTATAATTGATATAATTTTTTAGTAGTATTGCGACCCCTGTCCTACCGTCGGCTCTATCATTGCGGAAAGTATTGTATCCCTGATAAGTGTAAACCAACCCCGGGCGATACCATGTTTCCGATAACGCGACTACATTAATCTTGTTCAGTTGTAGGTATGGCTCGAATTCCGCCTTCTTATTTACAACTGATCTGGCGTTCCATTGCATGATTTTTAAACTGTGCATTTTCAAATAGGGAAGTTAAAAATAAATAAATGAACTAATAAATAAATTGTTAGATTAATAAACCAATAAATAGATTAATGCAATAAATACACTACGATTAAATTCTGTATACACCCAGACATACTAACATACATATATTTCCAATCATATCTATTACCATAACATTCACACTTATATACATTATGATTTAAACCTTTATACATGGTATAGTCAAATTCTATGTACACATCAATCATCTTTCTCAAACTATTATACATATTTATAAAATATATTAACATATCTAGTTATCTAATTAGATAATTTTAATAAAGTAATATACTATCTTCAGACATCAGGGATTTTAATGCATCTCCTCTAACGCCTTATTCTCTCTTTTATCATTTCTTTTATAATTTCATCATTGAGTTCTTTCATATTTTCCGATTGAATATTTTTTATAATAGTGAATACCGCTTCATAAATATTATCTTTATTACTATTTATTTTATCTGAATTTTTGTTAATACTAGTGCCTGGCTTATAGAGGGGAGGGTAGGGATTGCTTTTAATTAGCCCACCTGGTATGTTCTTGCTGACAGATTCCTGATAAAATACCTCTTTATCTATTTTAACAGGACTAGTAGGAGGGGAAGAGAGAGTTCTGTTTCTTTTTGTGGTTCTTCTGTATGAGGCTGTGGATGCGAAAACTCTATTTGGAGATGGCGTACTCTTATTTATAGAGGGAAATTCCTTTGTATTATATATATTCGGAACTTCGCTCCTGGCAATAGCAGAGAACGAGTTATTATCAAGAAAATTTCTTGCTTCGTTATAGGGAATGTTACTATTTGCCATAACTTCTTTTATTGCTCGTTCTTTTTTAAACCTCGGACATAGCCATTGGTGGCATGGTGACTGTTACTACCACAGTTCACACATTTAGCCTCGTCATTACTGCATTCACTAACTTTGTGTTCCGCTCCGCATTTTTCACACCTGATTTTTCCTCGGCATTGATCCTCAAAGTGATTAAATCTTAGACACTTTTTACATTGTATCACACTCTGTATGTATTTATGCACTTGACAACATACATAGTGAATATACACGACTGGTGGTAAGATTTGCCCTCTAATATTAAAGTAAACCGACTGAGTGCTTACTAATACTTTCTCGTTTGTCACTCCATCCACTACTTTACGTTTAATTCTCCTTAGTTCCAAAATTTCCAACTGATTACCATAAGGACCTTTTATAACTTCCCTTATTTCATCCTCAGTCAACTCCGTATCTACCCCCCTAATCACTCCCTTTCTTTGCAATAGATAACTTGGTATGTAAGTAATATATTCCTTTTCTTTCAATATTTTAGAATTTAGTAGCTTATTTGCTGAAACAGCATTATTTAATTCTACCCTCATTCTATTGATGCCTAATTTTTTAATATTATCAATATTGGCTGATATATCTGGGTGATTTAAGAAAATTAGTTTTCCAACCGCCATGGGATGTAAACGGGTAATACCAGCTTTTTCTTTGTTACCACTTTCGATTAAAATGTGGAATGGGCCCGGATCCTCGTTCCTATACGACATCTCAACCCTTTTCTTTTCTTTTTTCTGATTCAAATTTCCTAAATTTTCAATACTTTTTAACTCTTCATCCATAGAAATGTGAGGTGGTATACCCACCTGTCCTCCACTATTATCCTCCATACTTTTTTAAACTGTTATCAGAATAAAATAGAAACAAAGCTTACCTTTCGGAAAATTCCAAAAACACAAACACAAATTAAAAACACAAACAAATTAAATGAAAAGAAAAAGGAACAAAACACACTTCCTATTGAATAAGCAAATGAACTTAAGGTTTACACTTCTTATGTTGTAAGAACGGAAAAAAAAA
Source organism: Triatoma infestans (assembly GCA_011037195.1). Classification (NCBI taxonomy): domain Eukaryota; kingdom Metazoa; phylum Arthropoda; class Insecta; order Hemiptera; family Reduviidae; genus Triatoma; species Triatoma infestans. The sequence goes on along the minus strand of JAAEAF010001119.1, from coordinate 42,014 downwards.
AAATCCAAAACGAAATAAACCAGGAAAATAAAATAAATTAGACACTTCTTATTTGGTAAAAACGGAAAAAAGAAAAACTCTCAGAAAACTAAGAAGAAAATCAAAATTAAAATGAAAATTAAACTGAAATAAAACTTTTTAATTTAGTAGAACAAGCCTATATTGAAGAAGAACGCTTAAGTGAACTTCGCTCCGCACTCTTCAAAAGTACAACACAGACTGAGCAACAACGACATGGATTATAGCATACGTATATCATAAAAACTTATGAAGAGTTGTGAAAATTCGCTGTAAAATTAAGAATAAACACAATAAAACTAAAAAAAACATTCTTGGTCATGAACGGACAACATCGCTAAATATAATTTACTCGAAATAGCATATACATTTTCTTAAAAAATAATGCAGAAATGCGAAAATTCACAGCAAAATTATTACTGTTACACAAAAATGATAGAACAAGAATACGAAAATCTTGGTAAATCCTACAGAATACAATATATTGTGTCCGTTTACATTATGTAAGTCTTAAATGATAAGGTGGCCCATTGTTTACTGTTCATCAAATGAAACCTTATAAATGTTCAGACATGAAAAATCAGGCACAAGCAGGGGATTCAACCAGCCTATTTATAATTGGAGAGATATTTTTAAGTAAAATTCGAATTTTGAATGCTGTCTGTCTATTGAGCTTGTTAAAACGTGAGAAAACCATTGCCATATTTAAATAAAATACAAATGATGCTTTCTAACAAGTCCATCTAAACATAATAATACTAATGCGTTACTACTTTCTTGGTTGTTACGTCCTAAAATTGGGCCAAATACAATCTTTCTGGTAAAAATTGTATCAGTTGTGTCTCTCTAAAAGACCAATTTGCTCTATTAAGTTTGGCTAACATTAAATGAGATCGGGCAAACTTAAAAATTAGTATAATCATGAAGTCCATGTATGAAAAAGTAGGAGAAAAGTAATTGTGAACGTAATCTTGTAGTACAAAATTAAGGAAGTAATATAAAAATTAATATATCCAAAGGGCTGTTATAACTAATTTCCCCCCTACATTGCGAGCAGTGTGCATGAAAACAAAAAAAAAATTCAGATTAACCTTATTAATATCATGAATTCATGAAAAATTTAATTCTTCCGCCCCAATATCTCATAAAAAAATTGGGTTTCTAGAAAAGGTTATCTCGCAGTTCTCTAGAATGTCTAGAGATTGTTAAAAAAAAAGCAAAAATTTTTACTATAATATTACGAAGAACAAATCATCTAAATTTATCGTGTGAGATACAATCATATTGTATTCTAAATATTCTTCTTTTTGATCCCTTACTCATAATCATTATCATGATAAAGCTTAGTAAACATTGGCAAATAATTTATATTTGCGTAAGGTAAATTTAACGATTGAATATTAGGAAATACATATACACAGTTTCCAAGGCTTGGGACTCTCTTGGGGAATCTTCACTAAGTAAACATTTTTCACAAACATTCTCAATGAAGACCTAACACCTTCCTAGTTACCCTAGTTTAGGCAGTCTAGGCTATGTAAAGTTGCCAGATATATAATGTCTCAACATGCTCTTTAGACAATGGGCTATACACAATAAAGAACAGCATGAGAATGATGTGTATATTTTTATTTTTGTTGGTTGCAAAGTGAAGGTTTGCAGTCCAATATTTAGTAAAATATAGGTAAATTTATTTTGTAATATGAAAAAAAAAAAAATCGATACAACCTTAACTGTGGAAAGGGATTTATTGGGTATAGCCAATTGTCTAAAGAGCATGTTGGGACATTATATATCTGGCAACTTTACATAGCCTAGACAGCCTAAACTAGGGTAACTAGGAAGGTGTTAGGTGTTCATTGAGAATGTTTGTGAAAAATTTATAAGGAAAAAAATTTTTGGTCATGGAAGTCTCCTTGATATTTTTTTTTTCAATATTAGTTTAATTATAGCAAGTTGCTTATAGCCATCCTTTCTCATAGTGGATTTGCTAAGGACAACAGATTTTGGATCGAATATATAATAAAATAGACTGTTTTCTTTGAGTTAATGATTAGAATTTAGAACCACCAATCAGGTCCAGTTACGGAACAGACATCTTAAATTAAACATATTTGACTGTAAAAAAAATTTGAGCAGCTACACAGATTGCCAGGCATGAATATTATACCATAATATTGGAACCTAAACGAGGATGAGATATACAGAAATATTTTTTTAGTTAAGAAGATTAAGAAACTTATCCATGCGTTTCATTGTTTACAGTTCAGATTGTATGTTAATAAAATCAAAATTTTCAGCATGTAAAGGCAAAATATATGTTGAATCTTGAAAAAACACGATAGATTATGACTAAAAACCTAGGTTAGAGGGGAAAAAAATATATGACTGTTTTGACGTGTTGTGATCTTTTAAAAGGGGTGTGAGTTGAGACAGTCTAGATGGGGGCTGAATAGTTACATATGATAATTAGCACAAAATTTAGGACTTGCATTTCATGAGCTAACTAAAGTGTCGTCATAATATTGTAAGGTTAGAGAAAGTGTGTGCGTGAATTGGTGGCATTGAAAGAAAAATTTTCATTTCTAATCTTTACTGCGATAAGTTACATCATATATGTTCCAACAAGGTAAGTTATATGCTGCCGTGGCTTGTATAACTTATATTTGTACTACAACATATAGAGAGCAGCTAAAGAGAGTTTTTCTACCAAACAGCAGGAAAATATCTACTTTGTATTAGGTTTTTGATAAACAAATAAGACATGAAATAAAATTTGGAGTGATTTGTATAATTTATTTTTTGTGAATTTTTAAATAAAAAGGTAATAATTTATTTATTTTATGGAATTTTAATTATATGGTGAAAAAACATATATAAAATTTGGTGAGTATATTAAATTATAGCAGAAAGGAAATGTGAACTGTAGCTGGCTGAAGTTTGATCTGGCATGTTGAGACATGCATGGTAACTCATAATAACCACAGATATTAAAAGAGTATTTCTTCTTGTTTTTTATTATATTCGAAATACTATTGGCTAACATGGGTGGCGTGATGTAAGGGGTGAGGATATGTATGCTGTTTATGGACAGGAATTGTTGTAACTTGCATGGTGAGCCATCATTTTAGTTGATAAAACAATGGATAGTGGTTTTGTTTTGTATATAGATAGATAGATAGATAAATAAGTAAAAAGTATTCTCATAAATCGATGATAATCGATATACTAGATTGATATGTGTAATCGTTATGCTTGATCGATACATATACACACATTAGCTTGGTATAATTTATAACTTCCACAGATTACAACACCTGTAAAAAGGTTCTACTGGCTAAAACTTGAGTGTTGTGCATGCGTAAAATAGCATATGGCAAAATAGCACTTGCGCAGAAGGTAGAAATCCTATTTGTTACATAAGTATTCTCATACATAGATTACAGCGCATGCGGAGTAGATTTACAAGTTTGAAACTTGCAATTCTAATGGCTGGCTAGTGTTTTGAGCATGCGTATTAAATGGTGAAATCGGTTATTCGCTAGATCGATCACTGCGCATGCGTCGTAGATTTAGAACACTGTAAACTTGCAATGAGATGGCTGTGACGTCATAGAGTGAAAATAAAAAGTTATAGGTGGGCAGTTTTCTCTGGAGTTTGTCAGTATCTCGGAATGCGTGTGTTGTGTTAAAATGTGAGCAGCAGGCAGTTGGATGGGGTAAGTAAATCTTTTTTTTCTTTATGACTTGTTAAAGTTGGGTTATGATGAAAATAATTATTATTAAGCTGATGTAAATAATGCGTTCCTATTGGCTAAGCGTGTGAGTGCCGCAATTCCATTAGCTAGTGCGTATAATCGAAATACAATATAGTGCTACATTCTGATTGGATTGACGTCACTAGAATGGGTGGGGATAGCTTCTAGTGATGTGCAATATTCTCCATATCTCTTAAGAAGATTAAGTGTTAACATTGTATATCATTGTATAAACATACATTTATTTTCTTCAGGATTAAGTATTAACAATGTTCGAAATGAAAAATAATAAACTTTTTGCAAAGTTGGGCAGGTGTTCATGACTCATTGTATATGCAAATATTTTTTTCATACGATTATTAATAAAACTAGCAATACTATTGGCTAATATGGGTGGCGTGATGCTAGAGGTGGGGGTATGTAGACTGTTTACTAGCCAAGAATTGTTGAAACTTGTATAGTGAGTCATCATCATCATCAACATCATTTTAGTTGACAAAATAATTAAAATTTGACTCATTGTATACACTTATATTTTTTCTTAATCGAATTAAGTATTAACAATGTTCGAAGAAAAAATAATAAACCTTTTAAAATAAAAAAGAGATTAAGATAAGAGTAGATATTTTTTCATAATAGAATTAAGTATTAACGTTGTTAACAAAATTAAAAATCTTTTTCTAGATGACTCATTGTATATACTTATATTAATCGGATTAAGTATTAGCAATGTTCGAAATCAAAATAACCAACTTTTTAAAATAATAAAAAGGGATTAAGATAAGAAAAATGACTCATTTCATATGCTTACATAATCGGATTAAGTAGCAGCAATGTTCCAGATAGAAATAACAAATTTTTAAAAATAATAAAAAGGGATTAAGATAAGAAAAAAAAATATATATTTTCTTAATAAACCTTTGCCTGGATGACCCATTTAGTAATAGGATTAAGTATTAAGTGTTGTTAGAAAACTAAATAATAAACATTTTACAAAGAATGGGGTTTACATTTTTGTTGAGACATGCATGGTGACTCATTGTATATACAAACATACTTCATAAGTAAGGTAAGTAACATGTCCGGACAGGCAAGATATATGTTGATTTGAGTTCAAAGTTTAATAAACAAAAATAAAAATAAAAAGATTAAGATAAGAATAGATTTTTTTTTTTCTTAATACGATTAAGTATTACAAAACATAATGCAATAACTAAACTGTTGTAGTAGAAGTAGCAGTGTTTTTATTTATTAATGAAATCGATATTAATCAATATAGATAATCGATATTTATAATCGATATTTCGATTGGCAGTGAAACGCTATAGCCTGTGTGACGTTATCTGAACAGGAATTATCTAGAAGGCAGTGGTTTCGTTATATAAAATTAAATATTTAATTCATTTTAATCACGAAGGCAGTGGCAATGTGACGTCATAGGAGTGGGGATAATGTTACTAGTAGTAAGTTGTACTGTCTGAAATTCAGTTCTAAATACGTGTCCGGTGTGTGCACATCGTTACAGCAGCAACAGTCCTGGAGAGGGGGTAAGTTAATCATTCTTTTTATTATTATTATTATTAAGTGTGTGAAAGTTGAATGCCACTCCGCCATATTTTTTTTTTTTTTTTTTTTTTGTGAGTGGGGCGAGGCGAATAAAACTATGATAGTGCGGGGGTTGAGTTAAAATAGAAGTGTACGTTGAAAAGTATAGCTAGCGAGAGGATCATTGTGGCCGACTGGTTATGGTGATGGACTTCCAACCTAAAGAATGTAGGGTCGAATCGCAGGTAAGACAAGTTTTTTTTCTTATAAAATAGAAAAATAATTCCCACAGTATGGTGAAGAGAGGGGTGTGGTGTGAGAGTTGCTTCGGTTAAGTTCCGCCATCTTGTTGTGGAGGGAGGAGCTTTCTGTTAGCATGAGCGAGGGAGGTAGAAAGAAAATGGTGTCATCGATTAGGATGATAGAATAAGGAGTGGGGGTGAAAAGAAAATGGAGTCATCATCGGTTTGGATGATAGATTAAGAAGTGGGGGGTAGAAAGAAATAATAGGAACATCGGATTGGATGCTAGTTCAAGGGGTAGAGGTGGAAAGGAAAAATGGGGTCCAGCGGTATGTATGATAGGATAGGGGTGGGGGTGACAAGAAAAATGGAGTCATCGATTTGGATGATAGGTTAAGGGGTAGGAGTAATGGAGAGAAAATGGAGTGATCGGAATGGATGCTAAGTTAGGGTGGGGATAGAAAGAAAATGGAGTCATCGGTTTGGATGAGATAGCTTAAGAAGTGGGGGTGAGTAGGCGTGGTTTAAGGGGTGTTTGTCGAAATCGATGATTGGTTGCTGGTGGGAGTAGCTTAGCGTGACTTAGAGAGGGAGGGGGATAAGTGGGCGTGGCCTATGAGCTCGCCCAGGTTGATGATTGGTTAGTGGGCGTGGTTTGGAAGGGGTGGGGGGTTAGTGGGCGTGGCTTGGGAGGGGTGGGGTAAGTGGGCGGGGTTTATGTGCTTGTTCAGTTCGATGATTGGTCAGTGGGCGTGGCTTGGGGAGGGGTGGGGATGGCCGCCATTTTGTATTTTAGGTGGGCCAGAACCGCCAAATCCTATCTGTATTGTAATACATACATATTATTTAATGTTCCTATTTGTTTATTTTAATATTATTACAATATATATTTTTATTTGTATAAACATTTGTTTTTACAAATCGAGTCTTTGTGGGCAAAACGAAATAAATAATATGCTATGGAATACATTAAGTAAATTACAATTGACAATAACAAAGTGGAATTAATATATAACAACAAAAATACGAGCTTAAGTTACATTATAAGAAACTAATAAAAAGTAAAAAGAAGTGGCACTAAGGTTATATAAAATCAGAAAAATAAAAACAATAATAAAATTAACACAAAAAAAAACTTAACCACCATAAGAATACAAATAAAGTAAATTATCCATCGGAATCAAATAAAAAAACAGAGACAGAAAGAAACTAAAAGTTATTCTTTAATCAAATCTCTGAGTGACCTAGAATGAAGAAAGTACTGGTACATAGGATTTAGATAAAGTATATCTCTAACAAATAACATCGAACCCAAGAAGCAATCTATACTAGGTAAGTGTAAGTTTCTAATATTAGCAAGCCCAGAACAAAGCCACACAGTATGTTCCAACGTTTCTGGCTCTTTCTTACATAATAAACAAATACTTCCTGTATCTATTTTATAAAAATTTACCTCCCACGAAAAATCTACGGGAATCATTGGAAGCTAGGCGGATTTGGCTAATTTTAATTTTTCTAAAGTTCACTCTATCCCTTTAGTATCCAAAGACGCTCTGTCATCAAACAAGCATCCTCATCAGTTTCACTCAAATTACCAATTCGACAATTAAAGCCGTCCATTACGATAATTTTAGTACTTTCTTCATTGATGCTCTCTAACACATTAAACAATAACAACAAAAACAACTATTAAACAATAACTTGAGGTAAATAATAATTTATATCCTCTCTTAGACATATAACTCTTCTCCTCCTGATCCGCTTCACTCGTATTTTTCTTTTTTTCTTCCCTCGTGATTCTTCTCGTCAATCTTGGTTAATGTTGAGAAAATCATTTTTAATAAGAAAAGCGAGACCGCCGCTTGCTCTTCCTTTCAGTTTCTCTTTAATTGCTTCACTATAAATAACATTAAATTTCTTCAGATAATCAGGAAAATGAAAATTCTTATCAATAAGCCAAGTTTCAACAACCCCATTATATCGAATGAACTTAATTAATGTTTTTGTATGTCACGTAAGTCTTATAAATTTTAATACAATGCACGTTCCAAGGAAATAATTAAATGAATTTAAATTTAGCTGATCATTACTGTCTGTAAATTTAAAGAAGAAACACCTGAAATAACGTAACCAGGTTCGGATGACGAGGATGAAACCGATAATTGCTATTCCGAGCCAGATCGCATCAACCACATATTTAAACTCTTCTCCTCCTTATCCGCTTCACTCGTATTTTTCTTTTTTTCTTCCCTCGTCATTCTTCTCGTCAATCTTGGTTCTGGGGTTTTTGCAGGCAATAGTTCCTTTCCCTTACTAACATCTTCATCACCATGTGATAATGATGGTAACGATGACGATTTGGCCTCTACATGAGCATAAGGCAGCTTCTTTTTTGCTTTGAGATCATCTAATGTGAAGATTTTTCTTGATATAACTAGTTTATCGTGTCGTAAATAACATCTGAGTCCATAACCGATAGCATCTTTCCTATACGGCAATAATTGTTTCCTCACAGCTCGGATCTCAGGTGAATAATCTGCGGATAAACTTATAGCGGTACCGGCTAACTTTCTAGAAGATTTAATTATTTCTATCTTTTTAGAATAAGTTGTTAATTTAATAAGTATGGGACGCACTCTTGTAGGCGAACGAGGACCCAGACGTTGCAACCATGCGAGATCGGATTTAGTAATGCTCAATCACAATTTGTTGCATATAACATCCGTCACTGACTTTTCTAAATCTTCAAAATATTCCTTTTCAGTTTCAGAAACATTGTATAATATTATGTTGTATTTACGAGAAATATCATTGTTTATGAGTTTTCTCTCATAACATTTAATTTTTCTTCTAAAAATTTGACATTTTCTTTTACCTGTTCAAAATTGTTAGTGAAAGTTTGTAGAGATTTATTCACGATATCTAGCACTTCTGTCTTTGAATGATCTATTTTTTGTTCTAATTTAAAAAATCTTTCATTAATAGTGTCTAATTTGACTAATATTATTTCTAAAGCTTTTGTAGTTGAATCAGTTGAATCCGTCATGATTAAGGGAGAGATATATAGTATTTGATTCAAAAAAATAGAATCTGTAAAAGAATATGTATAATACATACATATTATTTAATGTTCCTATTGTTTATTTGAATATTATTATTTGTTACTATATTATATTCTACCGTAATCTTAAATGACACTTCATTATTATATGAATTGTTTATTACGTTGTAATTTAGTTTTATACATAATGCAGAAATTTGAATGTGCTCACCTACAATTAAATGTAATTCCTGTTTAATTTTATGTTTGTTATTATACTTAATGTCCATGTTTTGTAAAATAAATAAATAAAATCATATTAGATTCAAAATTTTCGTCTTTTGCAGGTTTCAAAAAGGATCATCACACTTTACATGGACAGCTTAAGTAGATAATTATACCTCAGAGCAGCCGAGAGAATTCCAGCTAGAAACAGGCCACTCAGTCCGGGCAGATTTCTTCCGATCTTCAAGACATGGTAGGTTATCAACTGATCTGCATCTTCCAGCTCCTAACAAAATAATTTAGCATTTCAGATTGCCATTTAAGAAGATTATATAAATGTCTGTTGCAAGCAGTGCCTCTCCTGTTACAAGCCGTTCAAACTTTATATTTAAATGACACCCGACATAAAGCTCTTGATTAGAATCGGTCAAACGGAAGTAACACCTTACCGAATGGATTTTTCAGTTTCCTGCGATTCTCTCCAAACTTGCAATATTAATTACACTTACAAAGAGCCACAACTTTTATTACCAACACATCTCTGGAGAAAGTCATTTAACCAGGCTTTTGTGGGAGGGGTGAGGTTGTGTATTCATTTAAATGCTATCTTTGTTGATTCTAAATAATTCTATCATCTAAACAATATTAATTAGAAATCAATAAGTTGCCGAAATTCCAAGTTGAAGAAAATCGGTAAACTGAAGTGGGCTTTCATTGAATAGTTTTATTTTCATATATCTGCTTTTTTCCATCAAAACATCGATGAATTTTATTAAATTTGTTATACCAGCTACGGATATAGAGGTCTATTACTTTTGTATGAAATCTAGCTACGAATATAGTGGTCTACCACTTTTGTTTGGAATCTAGCTACGAATATAGTGGTCTACCACTTTTGAATGGAATCTAGCTACGAATATAGTGGTCTATCACTTTTGTATGGAATCTAGCTACGAATATAGACGTCTATCACTTTTGTATGGAATCTAGCTATGAATGTAGAGGTCTATCACTTTGTTATGGAATCTAGCTACGAATATAGTGGTCTACCACTTTTGTATGGAATCTAGCTACGAATATAGTGGTCTACCACTTTTGTTTGAACCTTTTTACCGAGAAATGCATTTCAAGAAGTTTAGGGGGAGAGGGGGAAGATTATGCTTTCTTCAAAAAAGTCATTTTATTTATTTTATATTCTCCCAATGATATGAACTCCATGATTATGAATTTGAAGACAAATGAGCATTTACAATATAATTATATAGGTTTGGAAGATACTTTGCCAATTACAACTCTGTAAACTCCAGTGAGAGAATAGTGTGCTAGTGTTTAACTACAGATTTTTCTGTTCCTAGCTATACACCTTCTGACAGGTTCATGTTTTTATTACTAGAAATCATCTGCCGTTATAGGCACATAAAAATATTATACCTTATATGTGCATCACGGCTGGCGGCCTTCTACATATTACGATGTTATATTGATACAGAGATTGGTTTTAAAATGACGATTCATATATAATTTTACACCCCAAAATAATCATGTATGAGTCCCCAAAATACATGGCGATCGTAGTAAGAGGCAAACACCCTAGTACGATCGCAGAGTGGGTGCAAGCAGCTCTTAACTTGGTCAGGAACCGGTGTTGGGAGGAGGACTTGTCCACAAACCCCCATAAAACTGTAATAGTTCCTTTCATACTACGCCACAAGTTGGAAGGCCTTAGACCACCATCACTTGGGCATACTCTGATTCCATTTGCACTGAAGGCAAAATGTCTTTCAGTTAAATTTGACCGCAGACTCACCTGGAATCAACATATTGACAAAATCTCACATAAGGCCAGTGCGTCGTTCAGTAGGGGCACACGGCTTTGTGGGAAAAACTGGGGCTTGCACCCAAGTTTGACAATTTGGATGTACACCAGGATCATTAGACCGATGATCACATATGGGTTGATGGCGTGGTGGACCAAGACGCTGCAGAAGGGCGTGGCGGAAAGGCTGAGTGAGATCCTAAGGCGAGCATGCCTGGGTTCCACGGTTGCCATGAAAACCACCCAGACTGCGGCGCTGAAGGTCTTCCTTAATCTACCGTAGGCTCTTGCAGGGGCCACCTCCCATCACCTCTAGACATGATCGCTGTAACCAGAGGTTGATTGAGGAAATTAAGGCTGGCCATCTACTTGGAATGCCTATTGACAGGATGGATCCAGATTTCACTTTGAGAGTAACTTCCAAATCGTCATACCGAACAGAGGCGAGGACTGTGACCCCCATGTTCGGTAACTCGGTCTGGTATACAGACGGCTCCAAAACCCGGCTGGAATCTATGGGGGCAGGCCTAAAGTCAAGATTAAGGCCAGCTTAGGGAAGTGCGCCACAGTCTTTCAGGCTGAAGATGTGGCGTTACAGCTCTGCGCTAAGGAGATTATAAGGCAAGGTTTACAGGGTAGGAGAGTCGCCATATACTCCGACATCAGGCAGCCCTGAAGGCACTTTCCTCACACCAAATAGTCTCAAGACTGGTGTGAGACAGCCTAACTGCCCTATCCGAGTTGGTGCTCGGACCTTTGCCTGGGTGCCGGGACATGTGGGGTTTCTGAGCATTGAGAGGGCGGATGCCCTGGCGAGGGAGGGTTTGAAGGATACCTTTATAGGTCCCGAACCCTGCTGCGGGTTATCAAACCCGTAAATCAATTCAAACTTCTATGAAGGGTTGGATAGAACTACGGCGTCTGCACTGGTGAATACCAAGACAGAGGCAGGCAAAACTCTTTATCAAGAGACATTTGACTAAATTTACCAGGGGTATACTGAGCCGTAGCCGAAGGGATATAAGGCTAATAGTGGGTTTACTAACAGGGCATTGTAGGCTGAATAGGCACATGCACCACTTGTTACTTGCGGATAACGCGTTATGCCGATTCTGCAAGACCGAAGAGGAAACCCCGGCACACATCCTTTGTGAGTATACCGGCCTGGTGAGGAAAGGTTTCTTCAACAGGGGACAAGCAATCTTGAAGCCATGAGCTTCATGACGGAACCGCTCTCAGCTTTGCTAGGCCTGATTAAGAGGGCGAAGCTGAGGGATGTGCTATAATTTTATGGGATCCACAATAGGCCTCTTATTGTAGGTCGCAGTGTAATAAGGCTTCCCCTCCCCGCTCGAATCTAATCTAATAAATATCACATTATCATAAACAAATGAGAAGGGGCATCATATATTAAATTGAAAAATACCTTATTCAAAACTGGGTCGCAGTTATGGTATGTTGCATACATCAATAATCCTGTATTGACAATTGTTGCGCCAATTATAAAATTTTCTATGGCACTGCTGATTACAATTCTGCAACAAAATGTTCTAAACTGAAAACTAAATGAAATTAGTTCATTATTTTGACTCAAGTCCACTCTTTAACTGCTACTTAGTGATACTGATTGGTAGAAGTGTAGAAGACAGTTACTTCTGTACAGCTGAACATACCTAACCTACAAAAACCTCTCACACTGCTATAGGGACTTTAATTTTTTTTAAAATAGTGAACATTTAAGCTTTTGTTTTTAAAAACTCATATTAAATTAATAAAATTGCAGAACTTATATCGTGTTAAAATGTTAATTGTGCCAAGTAGAGGAGAAATGACGGTTCTGGCTCACCTTTTTGAGGAGCAACTTTCCCCTCACCCCCTCAACCCTTTGGTTCATCAACTCGGTGACTCTATTTTCTTTCTACCCCCACCCCTTAACTTAGCATCCAATCCGATTACTCTATTTTCTCTCCATTACCCCTACCACTTAACCTCTCATCCATACCGAAGACTCCATTTCCTCCTCCCACTCCTTAACCAAACATCCATACCGCTGACTCCATTCCCCCTCCCATTATGAATTATATAATAAATCTATCATCCAATCCGATGACTCTATTTTCTTCCTCCACTCCTTAACCTAGCATCCAATCGATGACTCCACATAAATGTACAGATTTATTTATTACTACTGCCTTCTAGTCAATTCCCACTCCTATGACGTCACACAGCCAACAGTGTTTCAATATACAGCTCCTAATCGCAATATACCGATTACAAATATCGATTATCCATATTAATTAATATCGATTGTATGAATATAATTTATTTATAAAAAAACAATACTATCTATTGCTTCTACCACAACAGGTGAGTTAATGCATAATGTTTTGTAATATTTAATCCTATTAAGAAAAAAGAAAAAAAAACTAAGCTCATCTTAATCACTTTTATTATATTGTTTATTAAACTTTGTACTCATTACCAATCTTGCCTGTCTGGACATGTTACCGCAGGTCTTTTTAGCATGTTTTGTAATACTTAATCCAATTAAGAAAAATGTAAGTATATACAATGACTCATCTAGGAAAAGGTTTAGTCACCACATATTACTGTAGGTTGAGAGACGCTATCAAAGAAACGCTTCCATACTCTCTGTGATATATTATTGTTAGGTTTGTTATACAGGGAGATTACTGTAATATCGCTGTTATTGTTGTTATTTAGTTTTATACAGGCTGCTACACACATTACCCCAGGCGGAATGACTAGCTTTTTAACTTCTGAATATAAAACATTACTTTTAATAAGTAAAGCAACACCAGCTTTCCCATCAGCACGATCTTGTCTTATTAAAGAATATCCTGAAAATTTATAATGCCTCCCTGGTTTAAACCAGGTTTCAGATAAGGCACAGATGTTGATCTGTTTGTCTATAAGAAATCTTTCTATATCTCCTTTGTTGGCAACGGCCGAACGAGCATTCCATTGAAATATATTTAATGAGGACTGCATAATAATATTAAATTTATTAGATTAGAATGTGTCACAACAAAATAAAATAATTAATTAAATAAACAGACCGGAATTCATTGCTATCGCTGTAATAGAAGTCTGTCGTGATTGTATCATTAAGGACGTAACATACGTTTACCGGTACTTGTTATTCTATCGAAAATAGCTAAATTCTCAAGCCTTTCTTTGAGCATATCATTTAATTTAGAACTGTCTACTGCATTTAATTCTGATTTATCTATACCACTCAATACGCTGATAACCGCTTCACAAATTACATTTATATTAATATTTCCACCTGATGCTAAATTAGAAATACTTGGTCGGTAGGGGTTGTTTTGAATTAAACCGCCTGCTATGTTTTTCGGCATTTGAGGAGTAATAAGCAATTTCTTCATTTCAGATTCATAACGGGGGGGAGAACTAATTGGCCTTTTATTGTAGTTCGATCTATTAACTTCAGTTTTATAAGTAGTATTAGCCTTAGGTAGTGGGGGAAACAACTGTTCATTACTTAGCGAGGTATTACCACTAGCGCTCCTAGCGTAGGACGCTCGCTCAACTCTATCTTTTGCGTCATTGTATGACAAATTCTCAAGAGCCATAGTATTTTTAATATTTTTTTGTTTTGAAAATTCCGGGCACTCTTTACGTGACCTTGACGAATGAAGCCCGCCACAATGTATACAAGTTATTTGGCCCTCAAAAGTACACTCGTTTTTATCATGTTTACCTTTGCACTTTTCACAAATAGTGTCTCCCTTGCATTGCTTACTGATATGGCCGTATCGTAGACAACGAAAACATTGCCTAACACTTTGAACATAAGGTTCAACAGGGCATCTGACGTAATGTATATAAACATAATCTGGCAATGTTTGGCCTCTAAAAGTTAGCAATATAGTACCAGTTGGAATATATTGTTTAATTTCTTTACCATTTTCAATTTTATTTTCCCCAACTCTGTTAAACCTTTTTGCATTCACAACTTTAAAAGTAGTGCCATAATCATATTCAAGTGCTGAAATAATTTCATTTTCAGTTAGGGTGGTATCAACACCCCTTATTATACCACGCCTTTTCAATAAAAATTGAGGTATATATGCATCAAACCCTTTATTTTCCAATACTAAAGACGAAACCAGAGAATTTGCAGTTATTGCATTAGACACAATCACTCTTATTCTATTTCTACCCATACGATCTATTCTCCTCACATTATTACCCATATTAGGATGTGCTTCATGAATCATTTTCCCAATACTCATTGGATGAATTCTGGAAATACCCTTAGATTCCTTATTTAGACTTTCCAAATAAACATGAAAAGGCCCAATATCCCAGGTCTGATAAAATTCTTTTTCTTTCACAACATCATTTGAGTGCGTGAGGTTATCATTAATTTTATTTGATTCACCCATTTCTTTATCCATTAATAAATTACCCTCAAAATATTCCATTTTTTCGTTAACACTTTTATCTGGTGGTTTTTTGTCGGGAGGTATTTTTTCAGTTAACTTTTCAGCCATCACAAAAACTCACAAAAAACTGCACTATGACCAACAACGTTGCAGAGACACACACACAGTTTCACCTCTTCCACTGAATGTTTAAAATAAATTTAAACTTTCAAATATTAGTCAGAATAGATGTGCACTCTAAAATAGCTAGAAGTGAACTCTAAAAAACACTTTTAATAGCTTTAAGAAGATAATAAACACGGAGAAAATTTTTTGTGTACATTCACTATTTTCGCGCCCAGCTGATTGTTATTTATTTCTAACAATGTTAATACTTAATCCTATTTAGAAAAAAAATCTATTTTTATCTTAATCTCTTTTTATTGTTTTATTTATTAAATGTACTTAATCCTATTTTAGAAAAAAATCTATTTTTAGTCTTATCTCTTTTTATTTTTTATTTATAATTTTGTACTCATAACGTTCCTTGCCTTCCAAGTTGATTACACAACAATTGTGCAAATTTTGCAAGAGAAATCTTTTCTTATCATAACCCTTAACAAATACAAATTTATAGTTACAATCAATACATTTGAAAATATCTCTAATCACTTCATATTCAACTTCCCCATCATTCCATCTAATTTTATGATAATAATTTTCTAACCAATAATTAGTTCTTCTACTTTTATCTGTTTGTTTATGTTGTATTGGCGGTTTGAATATCCAATGCCGAAGAGTTTGATAGTTATAATCAAAAAGTGAAAGCTCTTTAACAGTATAACCTCCTACACTATCCACAAAGCACTAGAAGTCAGCAATCAGTACGCCTGTCTGAGCCTTACTGAACACTGAGCCCACAATTCACATTTTTTTATACCATACGCCGTACAATGCCAGTTAGAGGGTTATATATTCTAACACCCTATCAGGTGTAAGACAATATGCCGTTGTGTTGGGCGGGAACGGATTTTTTTATTCAAATTCTAGTCTTACATCAACTGGACCCGTTTTGATAGATTCAGACTGTTTAGAACAATCTATTACAATTGTGTTTTCTCTTTAAAATTTCGCAAAGAAGTTAGAGGTTTCATTTGTTCCTCATAATATGACATTTGAAAAGAAGCGTACATGTGATACAATAGTGCATACGATTAGCTGAGAAATCTATGTACAAATCATCGTATGGAAAAGTTTTGCAATTTAAATAAAGTTTCACATTTGACAGATTGCAATGGTCAAAATGGCTAGCATTGCTTTCCACATTATTTGCTCGTTCAGTTTGAAAAGCTAAAATGAGGTAGCGCGGCTTTTCCAGCTGACTTGATGTTTTCACCGACCAGATTTGTCTTTGAGTGCCGGCAATAATGGGTAATCATATAGTTCCCAGCTCCTAAAACTTAGTGAAAATTCTTTTCAGATTTGAGATGACGCATAAGAGCTAATCTCTGATTTCGTTGACGATGACGTGGGGCAGCTTCCAGCATAGTTTCACAAATTCTATTTTACAGTTTTCCACCGCATCTTCAGCTCTCTGTCGGTTGAATTTATAAGCGTTTCCATCTTGTCTGCTTCTAACGAGTATCAATTCTTGTTTAACTTTGATCACAATCTTCTGATAGTCTTCGCAAAATCCCAGTAGTGATGATAGAGGAATGCATAGATTAAAGTATCCCTCATTTGAAGTGATGTTCAGCGTGTCACTCTGAGGATAGCACCAGCCCCAGTTTTCTATGTATTGACAACCATTCTTAAGTGAAACCAAGCCTTGAAATGTGCAAGCAATTCCTGGATTTCTTACACAATCTATTTCAACTCCACTCAGTTCATATCTTATTTCATCAAATAGAAATGCAAATGCATTATTGGTTAATTTTGATGAAGTTGGTATTGCTGAACCATCTTCCTTAAAACACCTGCCCTCCAAATAGAGGTAACTTTGACCGGGCAGCGTATATAGATCTTGATGTTGTACACTAATACGTATTTCATCACCAGACAACAGTTTTGATGATGCATAAGGGTGATGTGAATGCAATTCTATGTATTCAATTGAATTGTCGAACAGACTTCTTTCTTCCAAATCTAGCACTTCCATATTGATGATAACACGTAGTAACCTGCTGCTTGAAGAAAGCGAATATTGTTGTTGGTTAACGATGTTCTCTCGTCAACTGTTCTCACTGGAATGATGGTTTTCTTCTCTGCAGTTGTCCTTTTATTTACTCTCCAAACCCATCGCTGTCTGGCGATCAAATGAATGCGTACGGCTATAATCTTCCTTTTATAGGAGATCCAGCAAGTAAAGTAAACACAGCTGTCCGCAATTGTTGCTGCCCATTTTTTGATACGGCTTCCTGTTTGATGAAATACGGCAACCTTTTAGATAGAGGACTAGTTCAGAAGGTGGATTGGCTCCACTACTATCGAAGAATTGAACATAATCGCCTCTCTTCTCATAGCAAACCCAGTGAGTTCCACTCCCACAACTATTATCCAAATTGAAAATAGATCGCTCATTTTTCCACGGTTTCACTGGAAATTCATCAATCATGAATACCGCTCTAAAATGGGGAATTTTCTTCGATTTAGCTAATCTGAGTAGATCAAAATTACTAAGCCCTAGGCGAGATAGTCCATCCTGCATTCGTTTAGCTTTACCACACAATTTAGGAGAATTCCCACCAATCCGTTTAGGAGCAGGAATGACTCGTTTCTTCTTCTTGTCTCTAGCACGTCTCATGATGAACTGAATCGAAGTTAGCCTTGTCCGGCTTTATATAAGTATATTTTTCACATTCTCCCAGCTGTTGTGTGAATTGTCTAAACCTAGCCATTTCACTAAAACTTTATCACCTTTTCGTTTCATAATCTTCTCCACAAGATAGATATCAGGATATTTCACTAGCTGTATCTCCTCTTGATAAAAACCTCCAGCATTATTTGTCCTTGATAATCTTGCAGATGATATGTGATAGGAATGGTATTTTTGACTTCCACAACTTTAAATATCTCTATGGACCATGAAGGATGATAGCCTTTGGCAAACTGCGCTTTATACTTGGATATCCGTACATGATCGCCTACTTTGAATCTAGTAATGGTAGTAATTGTTTTCTTCGCATATACATCACGCAACAGCCGTTCTTCTACATCCCTATCTCGTACAGAGACCGTTGCCATTTTGATCGTCCGATGTTTAGTTTGGTTATATTTCTTTACCAGAGAGCTTATGATGGTCAGCCAATCATAAAATCCTTGCAGGCTAAACTTTTTCCACATTGCAGATTTCAAAGTTCGATTGAATCGCTCAACAATTGAAGCTTTCAAATGACTAAAAGTTGCATAGTGATTTATACCATTCACTTTCATCAGCTTGGCAAATATTCTGTTGTAAATCTCCTTGCCACTATCAGTTTGTAGGTTGTTTGTCCATGGATGTTTGTGGGTGTAGTCTGTCAGGTCCATACTTATCCATCATAGTACTGTAATGAAAGTCGTACATCCGGACTTTGGACAGATCAAGGGTACATAAATAGGTTTGTTCATCTTAATCTGTTCAAAGTCCAGATGTACTGCAGCCAGAGTCTCTGAGTAGATTGTCCTGTCCTTGAATGTCGGTTTAGCGATTAGTTTTTCAGTCGTCGTTCGTCGGTCACCAGTTGTATTTTCGTTCGATTGCGTACATAAATTTACCAAATACGGCGTTGTTCATCAGTTTGTAGAAGTCTTTGTCGAAGTCGTTCGTCGCCTGTTGTCTCATTTGGGTGTTGAGGTTAATGTAAGAACTTAGCCAACGGACTGCTTGAATCGCAGCGCTCTATGTACGCGCACTAACCGTAGAGCCAAACCTATGGCTTGCCGCCTTGCCACTACCGCTTTATGGAGTACACCAGAGACATCTTTTCCGCCACTGCCTTTATGTATTGCCATAAACTTCTCTGTGGCGTCCTCACCTGTATAGAAGTAGGGCTCCGCAGGAAAGTCGGCAGGCAGACAATGGCGTGGAATATCTTCTGCTACTCACATAGGCGCAGAAGCTCATTGGAAGGTGACTCTGGTAGGGAGTGGTGTATGACCGACCCGCATTGTAGCCGTTACTGTCTACTTTCTTTAATACACATTCAAAATCTGCGTATACGACGATGGGAACCCTCATCTGATTTTGTATTATTTTAAAAGAAACGGATGATGCCGATCGTCGCCGCATTCAGGCAATACAACACGGCTCGGTCTGTTCACCCCACAGTATTCCGCATGTTCCTTCACCCGCTCTGCGATGCTCACACCGTCGGTGTTAAAATGCGTGAAGCATCACTTGCAAATATGTACCCCACCGTTATGGTGCCTTATTTGACGGGCCCCCAGTTTATTAAAATCACTTATATAATTGTCGTGGCTCCGTTTGTTTTCCAGCGTCAGGAGAAGGAGGTCACGATGGTCTTCCTTCTCCTGCTTTACCACCTTCAGAGGAGACACGTCTCCTTTCTCTCCAAGGGTGAGACGTTGACCGAAATATTGTTATATTTCTCAAACTTCTTCACTTCATGAAGAGGAGTGGGGAAGGAAATGCAGTCAAAATTATAACTGTGTTCCAAGTTCTTATATTTGGAAACGCGTTGTGGGTCCTTTTTTTACGAGGCGGGAGAGAATGGCATACTTGAAGCACCGGTCGTCAGTGTTCTGCACATTGATTACCCTCTTTCTTACTAGCATATATGAGGGCAGCGGTATGAAGCTGCAACCCCCTAGAGGTAGAAACCTATTTACTCTCAGAAGGAGCCCGTCGAACACTTCAGAGTCCAATCGCTCCCTTTCAGTGTGGACTCCTCCATCTCAGCTATAATTTCTTTAAAACCTTCATTGAGGGTTTCTTGGATGGAGGAGTCTCCATAAATTGTTGTGTTCTTGGTCTTGAAAGCGCTATCAGTAGTTTCACCTTTCATGTTTTCAAATGTCGCCTCCAAGACCAAGTTATGCTTTAAGGGAGCTGCATTCTCTGCCATGTACTCCGTGAGCAACCGTTGCAATGTATCTAACTGACTAGTTAGGAATTCTAATGCATCGGCTGCACCGGAGCATGGAAGGAAGTATGTTCGCAGAGTCCCTCCGAAAGCAGTTTCTACCTCATACAACTGCCCTTGAGCTGCTTGTAGTCGAGCTCTCTTGGGCATGATGGCCGGTGATTCATTACCGCAACGCCGCACATGAGCAAGTAAAGATTTTCAGGAGGAATATCTTTTGCCACAAAATTGACATGTTCGGTTTTGCTCATGTGCCTCGCATACGACTTCATGACGTCCCTTAAAATCCTTCCTAATAAACCTTTTCTTACAATACTGGCACTCCATTTTTAGAAATGTAAAAAAATAAATACGCACAAAACTTAAAACTAAGAACCCAACACCGAAATAAAATATAAATAACTATAACTACTCACAAATATATGTACAATAAATTAAATAAAAATAATAAAATTTTAAATCGTTAATAAATACGTTAAGTAAAAAATTAAAAAAGATAAAATAGGAATTTCTATAATGATAAAATTAAAAGATAAATAAAAGCAATAAAATAATAATAAGCAAAAACAAAGAAAAAATTATTAATAGAAAAATAATAAAATTTTAGAACGTTAATATATAAATAATGTAAAAAATAAAATAAGAACCAAATATTAATAATTATAATAAAATAAAATAGAGATATAAAAGCAATAAAATAATATTGATAAGGAAAGTTAAAATGATTAAGAAATAAAGGAATCAATACTCACGGTTAGTTGTTTAGATGTTGTCACAAGGCAAAACTAGAATGAGGACGAGCACAAAGAGGGCAAGGTTTTTCAATCGAAAGATCAATCGATATTAAAAATAATCGATTATTAGGCTGCATGTAAATACGTAAAAACTGCATTCCTATTGGCTAAGCGCAGGAGAATCGCAATTCTATTGACTAGTGCGCATAATCGAAATAAAATATTGATAGTAAAATACTGCATTCTGATTAGTTGAGAAAATGACGTCAAGAGTGGGGGTAGATTGTAGTGGTCTGCAATATTCTCCTTGCGGATTAAGTCTTAACATTGTATATCATTGTATAAACATATTTTATTTCATGATAGAATTAAGTTTTACAAAACATGATAAGAAGACCTCTGGTAACAGGTCCGGACAGGCTAGAAACGTTTTGAGTGCAAATTTAATAAATAAAACAATAAAAGAGATTAAGATAAAAATAGATTTTTTTTCTAAATAGGATTAAGTATTAACATTGTTAGAAATAAATAAAATAAACCTTTTCCAAGATAACTCATTGTATATACCTACATTTTTGTATTACAAATCGTGCTAAGACGACCTGCGGTAAGATACCTTGACAGGTAAAATATGTTCATTTCAGTACAAAGTTTAGTAAACAAAAATAATAAAAAGCGATTAAGATAAAAATAGAATTTTTTTTTTTTTGCTAATTAGGACAACATTTAATTTCAAAAGGTGATACAATAACTAACCTGTTGTGGTAAAAGCAATAGATAGTGTTTTTCTTATTAATAAATTATATTTATAAGACCGATATTAATCAATATGGATAATCGATATTTGTAATCGACATATTGCGATTGGCAGTTGAACACTATAGGCTGTGTGACGTTATCTGAACAGGAATTGTCTAGAAGGCAGTGGTAATAAATAAATAAATATGTACATTTCTAATCAATAAGGCAGTGGCAATGCTAATGCTGTGTGACGTCATATGAATAATATATTAAGTTTGATTAAAAGGCAGTGGTTTTGTTATATACATATATAATAAAATCGATATTTCTAATCAATAAGGCAGCGGCAGATATAGTGCGCATGCCCGAAACTAGCAATGACATCATAAGAGTGGGGATAATCGTTACAATAGTAGATTGTTTTGCCAGATGCAGTTCAGTTCTGTATAAGTGCGCGTCGTGTTATATAGAGTGAAATATCAGCAGCTGGCAGCTGGAAGGGGTAAGTCAATCTTTTTATTATTATTATTTTGATTGTGTGGCAAAAGTTAGATGCCACTCGCCATATTGTTTTTTCTAATTGAATTTTTCGTGAGTGGGTTGAGCGGGAATAAAATTATGATAGTGCGGGGGTTAAGATAGAAATGTATGTTGAAAACTACAGCTAGCGAGAGGTTAGGGTGATAAACTTTCAACCTAAAGAATGTAGGATCGAATCCCAGTTAATAATTTCCCAGTTTTTTCTTAGTAAAATAAAAAAAATACCCCTCCAGCCTAGAGTAGGTGAGGGATGGTGTTACAGTGTTAGGTTCCGCAATCTTGTTGTGTTCTTATACGTGCCACTAATGTACAAAGCAGAATTATTATCAGATCGGCACTTGATAAATTTAATGAGCACTAATGTTGAACTCTACACCATGATATGTCTACTGAATACCAAAGTCCTGATTCGCAAGTACTGGAATAGTAAAAATGCTGCCTAGGTAAATTCTCCATCTTCCCACAGAATCTACAGGTGCTATTGTGTTTTAGGCTCAGCATCTTTAGGTGTCCCCTGAGTCTACAATGTCCCGTTAGGAAACCCGCAAGCGTATGAAGCCCAATTTTAGATAAACTGATGCACCTTCAGATTTTCTGGTTGTTTCTGCCCTGGCAGGTCTTAGTTTACCTCGGGCCTGGGAGAATTTTCCAGAGCTATGCTCTCTTCAAATCTGAGTTCTTCCCGAAGGGATTGGTCACTTATTCTCGGAAGAGTTCTCGCCCCAAAAAGGAAGATGCAGCGCAGCGCCTTTCCTAATCAAGATATGGCCATCTCAGTCCCTTCCACGCCAAGATGCTCTGGCAACTCATTGCTCCGGCCCAAGTCATTGGGTTTGCCGAGGTATTCCCACACTATTTTTGAGCTGATGACGTAAGAACACATTTTTTTATGGCGGCCTGGCTATCGGATAGGATTACAATCAACTGATTCCGTTTTTCCTATCTAGGTTAAACTGGACACCCATTCCAATTGCGAAATTCCCGCCTGGGAAACTTGCCCATAGACTCACTGATCCTCGGCCCAAACACTCTTGTCCCACATCCCTCAGATAATAGTTTAAAAAATGTTAAGTATGTAAGAATGTATGTTAAGTGAAAAATAGTAAGTATGTATTTACGCCTCCACGACACCTACTTTAGTAGTTAAGCCAGCCCGAAAGAGTTGGCATTATTTTACTTTAAAGCACTTATTGCTAATAAGGCTCCGAAGTTCCTTTAAACTTTTCATTGCGTTCAAAGCATTAAGCCAATAATCTTGAAAGCAACTTTTAAGCTTTCTGGTAGTCAAAATTTCAACTACCTTCAAAAAAAATTATTAATCTTAGATAATATTATGAACGAAAGAATGTGCAGTCCTGAGTTTTCGGTGAAATGAACACATATGTTCATATAGCTAGAGTGGTACTGCTAGTAACAACAACATATGTGTTGAATATGTGGATGGGTCCGCAATGCTGGATAACCTCTGACATTTTATCCATCGTAGCATGTATATTTCTTATATTCCTCCATTTCGAAATTCATCCATCGTCAGAGCAAATTTATCAAGTTCATGTAAAGAGTTCACTTCAACGCAATGTTTCTGTTACACTCGCACATATGATAACCTCCCGCAATACATAACCAACAAACTAACAAGTTCCAGTATAACAGAAACATTGCGTTGAAGTGAACTCTCTACCCGAACAGAATAAATTTGCTCTGATAATGGATTAAAAACCGAACCAGGTCCGGAATATAAGATATATGCATGCTACGACGCATAAAATATCAGAACATCCTCAGCCTGCCACATGGCAGAATTATTAAGCAGACATATATGTATCTCTAGTTAGTTAAAGATTTAAGTGTCATATTTCGTGTTCTCAAAGTGTATTTTCTAACAATTTCAATTTTTTAAAATGAGACACTGACAGACAGCGCTGTATAATGGCAGGACTTGTACATGTATCTAGTGAAGCAGAAAAACCAATGATCCACAATAACCACGTAGAATGTCTTGAAAAAGGACTTGGATCGAAACTGTAAAGAAAAAAGTTATGTAAAAATTGTATTTGATTAAATTCTTAATAATTAATCACTATTTTGTTAAAGTGATCTGAATAAATCATAAAACTAGAAATTTTTAGAGAAATCAAAAGTTACTTTGTTCATCATACTTAGTGTTAACAAGAAATCTTACAAGAATTCTATCTAGATTTTAAATTGTAAGAGATATAATATTATTTATAAAGAAAAAGACTATATCGAATTTTTGATGCAATAAACCGTTTCTGATTAGTTGCCAACAGCTTAACGACTTCCAGGGTACGCATGCGCGGCCGGTACTACTTTGAATTTGTATGTTATTGGCTTACACTTTTATTATTTTTTAAAAATCTGGTTTGAAAGACTCCGATGGCTTTTTCTTATTTATGTTATTCACTTATTACATAAAATGACAATTTTTTCTTAAACTCAAATTTTACTCGTTTTTCCTGACATAAATATAGAGGTAGTATAAGAATTTTAAACAATATTCGTTTTCTCCAGCCATTTTCCAGAAAATCGGAAAAATTAAAGCACACATTCGGAAAGACGCACTTGGGGCTCATGAATTTTGCACGGAACTTTCGGGTCAGATGCGGTGGTAAACCTGAAGAAAATGGCATTTGAGCTCCAGGTGATTTTTCCTTTTTCTGATATTTTGACACACACAAGACATTTGTTTCGTACTCGATGGACCTGAAACTTGTAATTCCGGTGAAAACTCAATTTCGAAAATTTAACACGGTCTCAATACTTCCATGAGTAAAATTAATTGTAATTTTAACCTTCCGGCAAGCAGAACACGCTTATTTAATCAGTGCGCATGTACCGGACAATCACAAATCAGTTTGAGGCTTTGTTGGAACAAACCTATTATCTCGTAAAAGGTTGACGCAAGCGCATTGACCTTAAACCCCAAAGTTTGGTTTTATATCATTTTCTATTTCTATACAAACACAACCATACAAATACAGAATTACTTGAAAAAATTAAGTCTTCCTCCTTGATTGGCGATGTCGATTGCTTTATTTAAACCGCCGACATTAACAACACTGACAATTATTATTGTTATCATAGAGCCGTACATGAACAGTGCCTGAATGAAGTCCGACCATACTACACCACGTAGGCCACCCTGTAATAGATATATTATTGACAAAGTAATAGAACATTCATTATAATGGAATTAATAATAATAATAATATAAATACTGACCAGAAATGTGTAAATAGTACATAACCAACAAATTATTGTTGCCAATAGATAAAAAGATATTGGAATCACTGTAAATATATGAGAAGACATTAATGGTCTAGAAATTAGATTCAGATATTTAGCAACATCGCCCAGTTAGTTAGATACCTTTTGTCACTGCAGTGCATGCTGAATACATCACTACTAGGGCATGAATAACCTAAAAAGGAAAGAAAAAAATAAAATTAACTTATAAAGATGTTCCACCTAACATAAACGGCTGTTTTTCTTGAAAAATATTATCATTCGTCAAAATAAGGGACTCATCTCATAGCGCGCATAATTTTCATATTCCTGGCCGATTTCGGATTTTCATCCATCGTCAGAGGAAATTTACAAAGTTCATGTAGAGAGTTTACATCGACGAAGCCAACCAGTGTGGTGTATAACAGAAACATTACGTTGGTGTAAACTCTCTAGACGAAATTAATTAATTTGCTCTGACGATGGATGAAAATCCAAACTAAATATACTCGTAAAAGAGTTAGCAACTTTTTCCCTTGATAATGACATGCATAATGTGAAACGTTGAGAAATGAGACATTAAAAACGAAATAAACAAAGCTATAAAAAAATATATGGTTCATTCAATCAAACTTCACCTAATAATTTAGAAAAAAATATTTATAAATCTAAGTATACTAACTGATTTAACGTTCAGCTATCCAAATTTAATATCACTTTCAAACAAATTAATATAAATTTGCTTAAAATATTACAGCAATGAGCAATTATAAAAAAGCCAGATCCCAGCAGACGTACAGTTTTATTAAATCGCTTTTCAAGGTACTATAATGCAAAAAATAAAACAATTACAGTAAAACATAGCAGTGTACTAGAAATGTGCATTAAATATGTAATATTAAATAATTAACTTTATAGATAAATATCTATTGTATAAAGAGGGTCATTTAATAAGTACTGTAGATGAAAATTAAAGAATATCCGTTTGAGAACACGAACTTTCGATATCATTAGTGGCGTGCTTGTCATCAGTTTAAACATGTGCAAGATAGGCTCTAAATTGCTAATGGGTATCTCAAATAACCCAGATAGATTTCAAACAATGAAGGATATTAAGGTATTGAGAATGAAGGTTATTTGAAGGAAGAAAGTGGATTTTTGGTAATACTGTTGACATGGTAACGAGGCTTCGAGCTGGAATCAAGCGTCTAAGAACAGTGTGGAAGTATCCTGGCTTTTTAAATTGGAAAAAGTCAAGAATCCACAAAGTATTACTAATGATATATTAGAAAGTGAATGGTTCAATTTGTTTGTTTTTTGCAAGGTCAGAATACTCAAGGTCATCCTCCTAAACAGTAGTAAATACAAGAGTGAGGCTTGAAAATAAAGTGAAACTGCGATCCTGAGAAACAACGTGTTTACCGAGGAAAGGTCTTACTTCAGGAAAATGGTCCAGTCTTTGTGCGCAATCGACAGTTGAAATGATTGTATTATATTGGGAAGTTCTGCCAGATTACAGCTCGGATCCTAGCAGACGTGTTTGGTACTCTCAAGGAGTCCAAAATCACTCTGCTAGGACGTTCATTAAGTGATGTGCGTATTTCAAGATTCACAGCAACGAATATGACATGAAATATACTGCAACTAGATACATTTAATTGGCTAACAACCCTTAATTTTTCTATTGCGCAAGTATATCTCAGGTAGTCATCCGACACATCCAACCCACTTATATTTCTGTAGATAGTACTGTAGCTAGAGTTGATTGCTCTTTCTATGTCTAAACTGACGACATAATTCGTCCATTTTTCCAGCATGCTTGGTATTAAGCTTTTGACATGATTTAAATCATTGCTATCTATAATGTCGAATTCACCAATACTACACAGCCATTGACGTAGCAGTGTGAACCAATTTCTTTCCCAATTTCTATTCCTTTCGTTTAAAGAGTCGAGTTTTTTCAAAGCAGTGGAGCAGAGTTTCGGAATCCTGTCTTCTTCCATGACCAATATTTTTAACCAGTAGAGTAAAATTCTCTTTAAAATAGTGACACTCAATGGTAATCTCCCTGTTTCTAGCCTAACTATATAATCGGGCGTGTTTTTAGGCCAACACAGCAGCTGCTTACCGTTATACCACTTCTTGCGGTAAATAGTTGGAATTGCTTCAATCTCCATCTGTATTGAGCGGTATCCGATCGGAAACTCGAGTGAAACACGTATACAATTTTTCTAACTGCAATTCACACATTTCTAATTGTCATATTTACTGCAGTTTTTATTAAACGTTTAGAAAATCGTACTAAATATGATAATAAATAATAGAATCTTACATTATACAAAAAATAGCAATTTTTGAATGGAAGATTAAGATGAATCATGGTGAAGTCCAAATCCAAGCACTGCAGGCAGTTAGAGACTTATTTTGCCAGCCTCTGTACATCTAGTATGAGAAAACTCCCCTCCGGGGCTTCCCCTACCAGCTCTCTTTGTCTGATATGTCTTCTGGTCTCAGTGTGTCTCATAGCGTAATTTGGCGATTGCAACACAATCGAACACTGGTGTGAGGCCGATTCCTCCTTCTCCTAATCCAGTCAACAAAAGTTACCTAATTAATTTTCCCCACCTTGTGTAGCAGTTTTTTTTTTAACCTTTCTTGCTATACAGTTTTGAACACATTGTCTTGTGTGTTTGGTTCCTGGACTTAGTCCAGATTTTGTCATACTCTCTCCAGAACCAGTCTCTCAGAGATGCATATAGATCCCTTTGGTAATGGGAACTATTTCCTTTACACTGCCTATACTATCTGCACCATAGTACCAATTTTTGTTTTATTGGGTTGATTATAAGGTAACTGCAACGATCTTTATGCTTTCTTTTATTGTGCCATTTTTGAGTACATTTTGTGGTTCTGCCATCTATATTTATTGCTTATAAGTTTACAAATTGAGTTGGCTAAATGTATAAAAGTTTTACATTGATATAAAATATTGATTATAGAATTTAAATATAAAATAAAAATACATCTCTTAACGATCTTAAAACCAAAAAATCCCTCCTTCTAATTTAACAGAATATTTATCTTTTAGAAATGTAAGAATATAGCATACAAACAGAGTAGAGTATAAGTAAGTAGAGCAAACGAACAATTTTTTAAATGAATTATAAAAATAAATAAATAAACGATAATAAATATCAATATATATAGGAAATAGTAACCTAACCATCTCAAGAGTATTTGGAAATATGAAAATAAATTTATTCAGACCATTATTATTATTATTATTATTATTATTATTTTCGGCGCATCGACTGCCATGGTCATTAGCGCCTCCACTCGTTTAAGCTTTCTCGTTCTATGGCCACTCGAGCTGGGATGGTTAACCAGTGTGGCTTCCACACACAACACCTTGCTCAGCAAGGCAGGGTGGAGCCACAGGTATTCGAGGATCTACCCACACATCCCCTCTTATATCATCGATCTAGTCGACGAGGAGGAGTGTGGGTTTATTGTTTGTGCCATCCCTTATTTTATTAATAACTGGGGTCGACTCTAATGTAACAAAAATTACTATTTATTCATTAAGCTATATATAATAAAGGTGTTTATTAAGAGTATTATTTACAAAATAAATTGCTATCTTTAATTAATAATTAATTATAATACAATAATATCGTGGAAGAGGCTATTTACTGTACAACATGGATGTGCAGTACTTTAAACTAATGTTCCTGCACATCTTAAAATGATCAAAATTAAGTCTAACTTAAAGCTATGGGGTTGAAATACTTTTATAAATTTTCTTTCAACCCCTGATAAAAGAAAACCTACTCTAAACATTCATGCCAGCACTCTCGCCAATAAATACTTTCAGACTACTAAAAATACCATTCACGCTAATAAATACATTCTCGCCAATAAATACTTTCAGACTACTAAAAGAAAAACATTCATGCTAATAAATACTTTTTCGCCAATAAATACATTCAGACCAATAAAATACATTCACGCTTATAAATACACTTTCTCAAATAAATACATTCATTCTAATGATTCATTCATACTATGCATTCACACAAGGGGAAAGTACTCGATATTCCTTTCCCCTTTATAATAAATAAACTAACCTAATTGGTTGTACTCAATATTCCTTCACCCAGATTCACTTAATCTAAGTACTAACCTAAATTCTATTATATATATTTATAGATCTTAAATAAGTAAATAGCCTCCTTGTGTAAGGAGAACCCTCGTGTAAAATAGCGCGCTTGTCATATGGCAGGCCTGCTTCTTCCCTTTGTGTACGCAGAGCCTGACATCCTACCAACACATTTGCCACCGTCAGCCTTTCTCGGCATCGAGGGCACCTCGGTCTTCTTTCACCAATAAGGAGGTGCCCATGTGTCACACGTGTGTGACCAATCCTTAGCCTCGTAAGTATAACTGATTCATGCCGCAGTAGTTCTCGACTGTAGCATTTCGCACACATGGCTTAATTTCTTTTAATTTTTCATTTGTTCTGTCCCACTGACTTTGCCATTTATTTATAACATTTATCATGAAAATTTGTAAGTCAGTGGGACGCACAGGTGTGACAACTTCAGTTTAAGTAGAGGCAGCTCGTTTGGCTGCCTCGTCCGCCTTTTCGTTACCGGACACACCAATGTGGCCCAGCACCCAGGCGAACGTCACCCTTTGACCATGTGCGCTTAGTTGAAACAGCAAATTGTATAACTTTATGACCATTGGGTCTGTCGAGAATTTATCCCGTGGAGCCAT
This sequence comes from Triatoma infestans, assembly GCA_011037195.1. Taxonomy (NCBI): domain Eukaryota; kingdom Metazoa; phylum Arthropoda; class Insecta; order Hemiptera; family Reduviidae; genus Triatoma; species Triatoma infestans. The sequence goes on along the minus strand of JAAEAF010001119.1, from coordinate 11,834 downwards.
TAATACGCTTAATGAATCCGCCAATATTAGTGACTTATTATATCTTTTTTCTTTTATCAAGTTTATGGCGTGGCAAATTGCGAACATCTCTGCTGTGTACACGGTTGCATACTGAGGGAGTGTCCAACTCAGCGTAACTCCCTCCGTGTACACGGCGCTACCCACGCCGTCGCCTATCTTCGACCCATCTGTAAAGATAGGTCGGAAATCGTTATAGAAGTTTAATTGTAACAAGTTTTGTCTATAGACGACGGATGGTGTTTCTTCTTTTTTATATATTGCCACGTCCATGCGAACGCTCGCGGAAGGTAATAACCAGGGAGGTGTGAGAGCAAAGCCCCAACCCTCCACTGGCCCAAACTCAATTCCTTCCGCTTCTAACATTTCTAGAGCTCGGACCCCGAGAGGTCGCGTCCGCGAACGTTGATGGCGGAATTCTTGTTCATGTGGGCTCTCGAATATGGTGTGAAATAACGGATGAAACCGCTTTCCCCATATTCCGGCGATGTAGGTCAGGGTAAGCTGTTCTCTTCTAAGTTGAGGTGGTAGCATCCCCGACTCTACGTAGAGGCTCTGTAAAGGACTGGTTCGGAAGGCGCCTGTGAATAACCTAATACCTTCATTGTAAATTCTACCTAATAACTTTAGGCGTGACTTGCGCGCTGAGCTATATATTGGCGCTCCATATTCCAGTTTGGAGCGAGTAAGTGCGATAAAGATACGCTTTAAGATCTCCCGCTCCGCACTCCATTTATAGCTGCCAAGAAATTTTAAATATCGAGGGTTCTCCTTGCTTTCTTACATGTATAGTCTATATGATTCTGCCAGGTTAACTTAGTATCGAATATGAGGCCCAGGAATCGAATGCTTTCCTTATATTGAATTGGTGTGCCATCCAGAAACAAAATGGGGGGCTATGCTCATGCCTCAACCGGCAAAAGTGTAGGCACACCGTCTTTGTCCTAGAGAATTTAAATCCGTTCCTAGAAGCCTCATCAGCCACTCTGTCTATTGCCTGTTGTAAGGTTTCTTTGACCTCGCAGAGATCAGCCCCTGATAAATAAAGTGCGAGGTCATCAATATATAAAGATACTTTGAGAAGGTCACCTACAACTTCGGCTAGACAATTAACCGCCATCGTGAATAATGTGAGGGAATTAATGGGTAAAAGAAAGAAACTAAAAGAAAAACAATTTAAGGCAAGGATGCCATTGGGAACTGGTGTGACAGGCCATGGGGAGGGAAGTAATCCCACAACCAGCACGGCCATGAACCAGGTAGAGGGATCACGGCGGTTGCCCAAGGCCCAGAGGGTAGGGCTTCCGATCCCGCAGCCGTTATGGCCACGGCGGAAACAGGCGCTATGCCAGTGACTGCCAAAGGCCGGGTTTGCGGGCCTGGGGGCTCTACGATCAGAAAGGCCAAGGCAAAGGCCGGAAGAAGCTTTAGGGCGGAGTCGCTGGAAGCGATCGATAGCATGACAGAGAAGGAGGTGCATGTCGCCAGGCTGTCAGGGACCTCCAGGAAGGAGCTCAAAGCTCGTATTGAGGCAGGCCAGGAGTACCTTCAGGCTAAGCGTCAATTTATTAGGGAAAATTTTCTCCAATGGGCTGAACACACAACAAAGGCGACTAAGAGGCCCAGGTCGGAGGGGAATCCCCGCTACAGTAGCGACCGCCCAAGAGGGTCAAAGCCAAGACTGTGGAGAAATTCTACAGTGAGGCTACTTCTTCGGCGAAAATTACAGTCGTGGAGAGGGGCTTCCCCGATAACCAGTTAGGCATGGAGAGGCTACAAGCCATCCACGATGCCATTTTGGGGGAATATGACAAAATCCCGAGAGGCGGGCCGCAGGTCAGGTTGGCCAAATGTGCCCATAAACCAGGGTTTCTTGTCATCACCTGCCTAGGGGACGATAGTTTAGGGTGGCTAAGGGAGACTATCCCAAAGCTTAAGCCCTGGGAAGGTGCAAGCCTTCAAACACTCGAGGGGGAGGACATACCGGGACCTGAGACCTGTAAGGTCTTCATCCCTAATGAGGGTGGCAAGCAGGTAGAGGCTGAATGGGTGCTCACTCGTTTAGAAGTGAGCAACTAAGGGCTGGAAACCAAAATGTGGGGGTCTGGGGTTGCTTACCCGTTGAGAGTGGGTGCCTCTGGACGTTCTCTCCATCGTGGAGGCCAAGGCGATGGAAGTGGAAGGGGATCAGCCGAAGGCCAAGAGCACGTTAAAGGCGGATTCGCCAAAGGTGAGTCAGAAGGTCCTGGAAGGAGAAATGGAGGCGTTGCAGGCCGCCCTGGCCGTGCTACCCGTAAGCGAGGGGCGGATAGAGGAAGGGGCGGACGGTAAGGCGGGGGTTCCAGTGGGTGCGTCTCCTGGCGGAAGCAATACCAGCTTGCTCCACAGGCATGTATCAAGTGAACCATCGTGCTCGGATCATAGGCACATTAGGTTCGATATATGCACTCCATATTGGCCATTAGTAGGCTTCGAAGCCCGAGGGAGACTCAATGGGAGGGATTTGTTGGGAGTCTCAGCGAGTCTCTCGGTGACCTCAAGGTGGACAGTGGCACGGGTGACCGAGGCGATTTTGGACGCCTACCAGGAAAACTGTCCGGAGAGGGAAAGGCCTAATAGGTCAAACACAGTCTGATGGAACGATCACCTCGAGAGAAGGAGGCGAGAGGTGAGAAGACTGTTTAATAAAGCCGTATAGAAGGGTATCGTATAGAAGGGTACTGACGCAGTACAACGTTGAAATAAGGAAGGCCAAGCGTAAAGCTTAGCGGAGATTCTGCGAGGACGTAGCGGACACCTCGGAGTGCGCGAGAATTCACAGAATCCTAGCAAGCGAAGGTACTGCGGACAGGGTAGGGTTCCTGAAGAAAGATGACGGAACCTACACTAACTCGATCGAGGAGTCGCTGGAATTGCTTATGAGCACACATTTTCCAGGGTCCTCTTATGGAGAGATCCCTCTAGAGGTTGAGAGGCTGAGAAGGCCTGGTCGGGCGGATTGGAAAATCGCGAATTGCGTCATACAGCCGAACAGGCTAAGATGGGCGATTGGAAGGTTCAAGCCCTATAAAGCACCAGGCGTGGATGGGATTTACCCCGTCTTCCTGCAGAAGGCGGTGGAGGTGTTGACACCACACCTATGTAGGATCTTCAGAGGCTATTTGGCCTGAGGATTCATACCGAGAGAATGGCAACAGGTGAAGGTCCTGTTCCTCCCGAAAGTGGGGAGGACGGTAGATCAAACGCCAAAGTCGTTTAGGCCAATAAGCCCGTTATACTTTCTGCTGAAGGTGATGAAGAGGATGATTGACAGGTTTATAAGGGACGAGATTTTGAGGATAAATCCTCTTAATAATCGCCAATATGCCTATCAGGCAGGGAAATCCGTAGACTTGGCGCTGGATGACCTAAACAAGCTACTCCAAAAGTCGCTTGACGACAAGGAAATTGCGGTAGTCACCTTTTTGGATGTAGAGGGCGCCTTTAATAATGTGTCCTCAGAGTCTATTGTTGGTTCACTGATGAGAAGGGGCACGCCCCTACGATTGGTCAGTAGATAAGGACTAGTCTATAGGGAAGGACTAATATAGCCACCATAGATAATTCATCTCTTGTGGCCAGGGTGAGTAGAGGCTGTCCACAGGGAGGCGTTTTGTCGCCATTGCTATGGACGTTAATAGCCGATGACATCCTGACCAAATTAACCGCGGAAGGCTTTCACTACCTTGGTTTTGCGGACGATTTGGCAATCGTGGTGAGGGGGCGGATCGCGGTAACTGTCTCAAAGCGCACTCAGGGGGCGCTCAATATTGTGAATAAATGGTGCAAAGGCGGAGGGTCTCTCCATCAATCCCCACCAAACTCAAGTGGTTCCTTTTACAAGGAAGAGAAATTTACAAGGCTTACAACAGCCAATACTCGGAGGGGTTGTGATCCCCTTTGCCATGGAGGCCAAATATCTGGGAGTCACATTTGACCGAAGGCTGACATGAAACTCTCATATTAACATCACCGCACACAAAGCCAAAATTGCCATGGATAGGTGCAGGAGGCTATGCGGTAATAGTTGGGGATTAAGCCCGAGGATGGCCCTGTGGATTTATACCTGTTTGGAGAGACCAATGGTAACCCACGTGGCGATGGTGTGGTGGACAAAGACCTTGCAGATGGGGGGGTCGGGAGCGCTCGGAAGTGTTCAAAGGCTGGCTTGCCTGAGCACGACGGGTGCTATCATGACTACCCCCACTGCGGCCTTGGAGGTCCTGTTAAACCTTCCACCACTCCACATTTACGTCCAAGGCGTTGTAAGAGCAGTCGTGGCACGATTGCAACAGGGACAAGCTCCCATTTATCCCAGGCATACTGGGAATTCAAGATCTATGGGAGGAGTTGAAGGCGGACCCGATTTTGGGTCTGCCTACGGATCTAATGACTCCTAGGTACGACTTCCACAAACCCTTCAAAATCCTGATATTAGACAGAGGGGCATGGAAGAACGGGCCGCCAATTACAGATGAATCTATGTGGTACACTGACGGGTCCAAGATGGAAGATGGAGTAGGAGCCGGCGTGTACGGGGCTCATCCGAGATGTAATATCTCGATGAGCCTGGGAAGACTAGCCACGGTCTTTCAGGCGGAGCTAGTCGCGATTACTATCTGCGCCGCCGAAATAAGAAGACGGGGAGTGTATAACTCCAGAGTCGTCATTTATTCGGATAGCCAGGCTGCTCTGCGGGCAATTGACTCGTGGGAGATCAGCTCAAGGCTGGTGTGGGACTGCCTAGGTGCACTCAGGGAAATTAGTAGCCATAATAAGGTCTTCCTGGTTTGGGTACCTGGGCACTCGGGTTATAGAGGCAATGAGGCGGCGGACCGCCTGGCCCGGGAGGGTTCAATCAGAGCACTTATCGGGCCGGAGCCGTTCTGTGGCGTCTCAAGATGCCTCAGGAGTGCATCCATCAAGCATGGATGCAGGACCGATCAAGGGAATGGTGGGTCAAAACTTCAGGCCAGAGGCAGGCGAAAACGTTTATCCATAGCCACTCGCCCAAGCTAACTGCGGAATTACTCCAATTAGGCCGGGTGGCCATAAGGATAGCAGTTGGCGTTCTCACTGGCCATTGTAGACTTAAATAAGCACATGCATCGCATGGGCCTGGCAACGGATAGCCTGTGTAGGTTTTGTCAGGAAGAAGAGGAGACGGCGCTGCACGTGGTATGTCAGTGCGAGGGGCTGGTCTGGCTAAGGTACCGCCTCTTTGGTAAAGAGAAGCTGGTGCCAACAAGCCTAGCCGGGGCCCCCTCTCGGACCTATTAAGTCTTTTAAGGCAAGCAGGACTCGAGAGGGCGCTCTGATGGCAGGTGCTCTAATTGACCTCCTGGGAGCCCACTCCCCAATTCCACAGCCCGGTTAAGGACAGGATCGGGGAAGGGTCTCCAACTAGGGGTGTCGCGGTGGCGTAGGCTGAAGAGCCAATTCCCCCGTTAGAATCTAATCTAATCTAATCTATTAACGAATATGAAATATAATTTTTTGTTTATAATATATATTTTGCTTGTTCCACATTATTAATAAGTGTGAATGTCTACTTTATATATATTATAATCTTGTAATTTATATATCAGTAAACCTTAATTTAACCGAAAAAGTAGAAAAATTATTGTCATCTTTAAATAAAATAAATTAAGGTTATATCTGGGATTTTATCCGTCGTAACCTGCATATTTAATGTTCTCATCCATCTCAGAGTAAACCTAACAAGATCGTGTAAACAGTTGACTTGTTGATCGTGTAAACTTAATGTTTTTGTCATCCACCACAGTTGTTGATTGTCAATGTATGTCATTATCAGTGTTTGACATCAAACAAGAAGTGTAGTGTTTGTAAGTAACAACAATTTTAACTAAAATTAGACGTGAACAGATAATGTTAACAAAAAATAAAAATAACAATAAAAAATAAAAAAACTTTCACATAAAATAGCAGATTAAAAAAATGAATTTCCTCTGAGGATGGCACGTTTAGTGCCGAAACGTTAGAAAATTTAAAAAAAGATCTGTAATCACTACAAATGTGAAAAATAAAGCAGGCTTGGCTGAAAAATTGGTTCCTCTCTTTATTACCATCTTATAATAGAAAACACTTCGGCCTTAAAATCAGAAAATTGAAGTGTAGTGTGTGACAAACATAAAGCTGAAGTCAACATTCTACGATGGATAAAATCCCAGAAGTTATATAGCATTGCGGACCCAACCACATATTCATTAAAAGATTATATAATGGAAATATTAGGAGTTGGATTAATGAAATTGCATTAAATAACCGGAAATGAAGAGCTAATATCTAAAACATTGTTAAACATCTTCTAGTGAAGTTCTTACTGTAGATATTTTGTACTAAACTGTCCTCAATTTCAGGTAATAGACTCACTAATGACGTCCTTAGTGCAATGAAAACTATGGTAGATAAAACTTGATGGTCATTACATACCCAATTATTATTGTTAATAATAATTATTAAACATTAACCAATGTTTTAAATTTTGTATTTAAATTATACAATAGATGCTTTTACTTTACCGGAAAGCTTTCATTGAAAGCCCCCCCCCCACACCCACACACACTACCTTTCGGAAATCAATTTTTCCAGGAAAAGTTTGTAATTTTACAAATTACACCTTCTTAAATGATAAAATGAAAATTTAATTTTGGCAAACTAGTCAAACAAGTTATGTATTTATTCCAAAAATACATTAACTCAGACGAATTGTGTAAACTAAGAATGAAGGCTAGGTCACTATTTATTCTTCCTCTTACAGGCACTAAGGAGCAAGTATTATCATGGTGACAAATGTTCAAAATTTTCACCGGTAATGTATAATACGAGGTCCCCAAAATATCTATCCAAACAGCTCAGTGGTTAGTGCATTGGACTCACACGCGGAGGCCCCGGGTTCGAGTCCAGCTGTGCGGCCCTTAGACTTTTTCTTCCTAGGAGCCTCTACAGCTCATTGTCCGGTAATGGAAAGTGTTGTTTGTAACGAGAGAACACTGTCCGGAGGCCGGCAGTGCACTGAGTAGGCTCCGAGCGCCAATGACCATGGATGTTGATAAGCCTTAAATTAAAAAAAAAATTATGAATTAAATTATACTTAATTTGTAAACAAACATAACTAAATGGTAATTCTAGTTTTATTTATTTGTTCGGTCGTTACCAAGACAATAGCTTTGGCGGTATCCTTTGATTTTCTCGAACTCTTTCCCTCAGATGACTTTTTATTTATAATCATATCCTTTTTTGTACTTGACGCAAATTTCCCACCATCTAATGTGTGTGGCGCAGTACAGTTGATTTTGCTCTGTAGTCAATGCAACATCTCTAAGACAATTTTTATTTTTTAATGTATATTTTTCACTGTACTTATAAATCATTATCAGATTTCCTTGTATGGCGCAAATTATATTATAACCTAATATAGAATATTATAATGTGGATAGATACATTTCGATCATACAAAATTATCAGTTTGATCAAAATCATTTTTTCTTTTGTAGTCTGGGGATGGATGACCAAAATGTATATTTCTGACGTAGAACCAATCTAGAAATCTCAGCACAATCATAAAACTATCTCTTATTAGCAGAAATATGGAAAAGTAAAAACGTGGAAGATGGTAGACAAATTTTGATATATTATATTTCTAAAGAAAATTTAATGGTTGAAATCTATTACAAAACCAGGTAATTATCAATATTTACCAGATAGTTTAAATATACAGGAAAATACAAGTACTGTTATTTTTCTCTTTCAACACGTTTATTTCAGAAAAACGTTTCAGGTATCTGAACCCATTCTTCAGTTTGTGCAATATTAAGTCACCCTGACTTTCATTAAATTTAGGCAATATTTCGGTAAAATAATATGGCAGAATATGGGTAGAAACAACTCAAAACATTTTTTTTAAATAAACATGTTGGAGAAAAACTAATAGATGTTCATTTTTGTCCGTCTGTCTAAAATAAATCGACACTTTCTCGCATAATCATTATCAAGATATTTATCTATTGTTTGCTAAATCTGTACATGGTACACATTCATAAGAATCTGGTGAGTTCCTACGAATTTGTGGTATTAACAGTTTTTCATTTGAATTTTCATTAGGTTTAGTACAAAGTACGATCAAAATACCAACACAGAAACTGACAATAATTCCAGTAGATACAAATAAATTATAAGATATTCTGTATAAATAGGGAACGTCGGGGTCAATTATCACAGGCGTGTTGTAGGGAGAGCCTCTCGTCATACTGAAATAAATAAGTATTGTTAGTGTGCAGTTATCAAGATAAAGTGCCACTGATATATGCAGTACAATAATGAGATAAAACTGTAAATTACTTCACAAATATATGGGATACATTGCCGACACAGCCTTCAGTGCTCACTATTTTAGTTGTATATTTTATTTTACCAGCGGCTGTTGACCACATACTGCCCAATGACATCCATGCAGTTACTAATGTTCCTGTTAGAGCTCCTATAATGACTCCCTGAAATGCATGATAAATAAATAGTAAAATCAGGGCCGCTACAAGTCGGAGACCAACTAGTTCCAGACCGCAAAACTCTAGAGGCGCAGAGTTATGAAATGGTAAAAAAAATGCTTCTTTTACTTAAATTATTAAAATTCAGAGATTTTTCACAAGTTTTGGAATTCTTACTCAAAATTAATAGACTTTCGTTAAAGAATTTTCGACGTAAATATTACTTTTTAAGCGCTTAGAGAAACTAATTGAGGACTCTTGAATAAGGTTATTAATAAATAATAACCACAGTCATTCCTAAGTGAGTAGTGTTTACCAGTTCTTCCACATATTTAGTTGATTTATAAACAGCCTGACATGAAGTAAGATAACCTTCCTTGAATAACTTAATTAATTCGTTATTCTCACGATATATCTACATCATATCCAACAAGTAACGTATTATCTGAGGAGAGTTTTGCAGACGGCTCTGAAGCCTAAAATTTATATAATGGACCACATGCTCTATTCACCACAAGCTCACTAAATGTCTCCCTACCTCAAGCTCGTAGAGTGGCCAAACTAAGGAGCGCATCAGGGCAATGAAAGTTACAGAGAGTAGGGTTAGTCCAGCCGCATGGTTAAAAATGGTGCCTGACTGTCACTCATTTTCATTCAAGGTCATTCGAACGTTTAATGAACAACCGTCAACGATCTTCGTTATCACACCGTCACCCTGCCAGTCAGTGAGTCATTCTCTTCTAACGTTACTCTAAATTATTCAGTGTAAAGTCCTTGTGAACGTCTTAATATTGTCTTTTAAAACAAGTAGTGTCCAATAAGTCTAACTTTACTCAACCTAAGTTTTTCATCTACCAACCCTCACAACATCCTTACATTTACAACAGCTGTTACTGACAGTCATATGTTATTAAATAAATAAAATTAAATTACCTTTGTGTTAGCATTACGAACAAACAAACCAAATGAAAATCCAAATACAATTAATCCACCAACAAAACTTAACATTATGGCAGCCATCTGGAAATAAATTATAAAAATGGTAAAATGTTGCTTTGAATTTTTAAGATTGCTCAAAATAAATGGTACTTTTCCGTTAGCCGGGCGCAAGCGAAAAAGTGTTTACAATTCATTAATATTTGTTTATAGTTGAACTTGATTTGCTTACTATTAATTAATATTTGTTTATAGTTGAACTTGATTTGCTTACTATTAATTAATATTTGTTTATAGTTGAACGTTTTCGACTTTTATTCCGTTGACTGTTTTGTCATTTGCTTCGACTTGGCTCCCGAGCGGAACAACATTTTTTCGCTAGCGCCCGGCTAACGGAAAAGTACCAAATAAATAAATACTAAAGAATATTTCATTTATTCTCACTTGTATTATTCCAGTAAGGGAATTCAAGCAAAAAATTCCGCCATTAACTATTAAACCAAGCAGTACAACTATCATCTTCAAATATAGATTAGTTCGGGCATTGTTTAAAGTTATGGTAGGTATGAACTTTTTTACAAAATCTTCCAAAATAATACCAGACATAGTGTTCATCATTGTTGACAATGAGCTGTAAAAGTAATTGCATTAATATTAATTAATATATGTTTGTAAAGATATAATCAATATGTGCGATAAAGTGCTCATGCTCAAAACAGCCGGTACAGTAAAAGTTATACTCAATTAAATACGAAACAGTCTAATCGAAAGAGACGGGCAAATAACAAAATATAGATCTAAAGGAACATCCAGTAAGCATTACTGAACTTCTTCCAAGTACACCAAGTACAACCGCTCCAAAATTTTATAACTATATTATTTAATAAATATCTTTCTGCAGGTGGAAGATCCAACGAAAAAATTTTAAACCTATTTGCACACAGACATCCTTAGCCAAAGTATTCGAATCTCTAGTCATAGATAAAATAATTTCTGACATTAACAGTATAATTATTCTGGAACTACATGGTTTCCCCTCCGGCCGTCAACTCTCACGAATCTATTGCTATTCCAGGACTACTCTTTAAAATCCTTCTCTACATCGAATCAAATAGACGGATATTTACTGATTTTTCGAAGCTTTCGATACAGTTGATCACCACATCCTTCTTGGTAAGCTCCAAACCCACGGTATCTTTGGAACTCTTCTCGAATGGCTAAAAACTTATTTATCCGGAAGAATGCAAATGGTAAAAATAAAATCACACATTTCAACAAATTCTTGGTATCTTCAGGGTACCACAGGGTTTTCATATCCTTGAAAATTTTTATAAAGCACATTGCCATAATCACCAACAATAATAGTGTTCAGTTGGCATTTTTTGGGGATGATCTAAAACTTTACTCCAAGATTGCTTCTTTAGAGGATTCCTTGCAATTGCAGAGATAACCTTCAAGAAACTTAATATTAACAAATGCAGAGTTACGACTTAGGATAAGCAACCTTTGCTGCATAAATACAATATTTCTAGTGATCAGTTGGAACGGGTGAATCAGTACAAGGATCCCGGAGTTTTTATGGAACCTGATCTCAGATTTGTAGCGCATATCAATTCTATCATAAGCAAGGCGAACAAGAGTATTGGGTTTATATCAAGATCTTGCAAAAGTTTCAACAACGTAATGATTCTCAGATCGTTCTATCTGTCCCTTGTTCAACAGTTCTTGAGTACTGCTGTGTGTACTGATCTCCTTATCACAACAAGCACGTAAAAAGACTTAAGTGGTCCAGAATCGTTTGCCCCACATTATTCACCATAGATACTTCCCAGCCGACACCATCAACTATGAAGATCTTAGGTTATACCTTAAAATTCAAAATTTAGAATTGCATAGGCAACTTGCTGATTGTAATTTTATATTCAAAATTATTCACCACTTTATTGACTGTAATAATTTATTATATCTATTAAATTTTAATATTCCTAGATGTTCCAGTAGATAAAAAATAGCTTTTAATATTTCATACTATAATGTGACTATGTTAAATGGAGTCCTTTACCTAGGATGATGCTCCAATTATATAACTTCACAATTGACATTTTTAGTACAGGCAAAACAATTTCAAAAATTATGAATTAATAATGGTGTTTCTACTAAATTATAGATAAGTAAAGTTCTAAGTTCATTAATCCTACTTACTCGTGATTTACTATCAAGAATTCTTTAAATTTTATGTTACTTATTTTTATGTTTTTATATTTTGTATTTTTATATAGTATATTATATTTTGTTTTATATTCTCTTATTATGTATTTAGTTCCCTACATAGAC
>JAAEAF010001118.1:287899-429543 GCA_011037195.1 Triatoma infestans | reverse complement strand
ATTAAAAATTTAAAAAAACTAATCCCTACACCTTCATTCGTACTAACTAGATTGCACTCTAAACCTATCTGATCCATACTATCTAATAAATACATTCATCCAAATAAATACATTCACTCCATATAAAAGAAACCTAACCATACAAACTTAAATCATTCGCACCAATTTATATACATTATAGAGTAGAGTACTTGATATTCCTCTACCCAGTTTACCTAATCCTTACTATTTACAATCAAAATATTTGTGTTTGGTGTGCTGTTGTATATAATTAAAAAAAATTGAAAATCGAAAGCTTTCTGCTTTATTATAACGCTTCCTACCTTTGTTAACCATGCTGTTAAGCCAGTTTTTTTGTATTTCCCAACAATTGTTTCAAATCTTTGCAACTTTCACGTGGTCCAAAAGTTCGATTCACTGGGAGGAGTTTTAAAATGCCATCTTCTAATACATTGCTATAAAGTAATAATGTTATTCGATCCTTGCTTACTTTAAAAACCAATTTCCTTTTTTCTTTTCAGACTTTGCGAATTATTTTAGTACGAACATATCAAATTATATCTTGCGTCTTAAAGATAGGCTCAGCCTATTGGCTTGGCCATTCTTCGCTTCCCTTTCCCATATTGAATAGAAGTTCTACATCACTGGCTTGGCTCTAATGCCTCCCGCCTTCCATTCCTATGTCTTAAAGAGAAGTTATGCTTCACTCGCTTGACATTCTTTCTCCTCCCACTGCAGGAAAAAATTCAAGTGGAAAGCTATCAGTAAACTAATTTAAAAAGTAGGGTCTATAAAAAGTAACAAAAAATGGAGGCAGAACCTATAATTTAAAAATAATCTTCTACGTTCTAAAATCCAGTAAGTATATTGTACTTTCTTAGTGCCATTTTTTTGGCATCTGTGGTCATTAGCGCCCTGAAGCCTTCTATACTGTTCCCTCGTGATAGATAACTGCGCCCGTCCATTACAGAGCAGAGTGAGTTGTAGAGTCTCTTAAGGAGTGAAATCTAAGGGCAGCACAGCCTGGTATCAAACCCTGGGACCTGCGCTTACAAGTCATGCGCTTTATCACTGAGCTAATCCCAGTCCTCATTAGTGCCTATTGTTAATATTTTTCTATTATTACTTTGTTATTCTTCCGTATACCTCTAAGTTCTTCAAACGATTATTATTACCTATACTGCAGTACATTTTTCTATATAATTTGGGATCGTTTCTCAAACTTACTGCTGTCTACACTTCACACTATTTCACATGCAAAATTAACTCCAGGACACATTACTATAATCTCTAAAGTACGTATATATAATTTTGACTGTAAAAAAAAAGAGAGAGAGACCCGATTTTGTAATTTTATGAGAATTTCTTAAAATTGGATTACTGTATTTCCGAATTACCGCAAAATTATTGTAGATATTTCACAAATACTCTTTAGAGGAATAACTTTCACCATTACACACTTAATTCATCTTTACTTTCATGTTGCAAAAAGATTTTAAAGTAGAAAATGCGAATAAAGATATTTATTTTTTTCTTTAAGTCTAATAAATAATCCAATATTAAAGAAAAGAGATTTAAGAAGTTGCCGAGAAATTCAGTAAAATGGTAGAAGGTGTGGTGACTAGAATGCTAAATCCATGCGATCTATTATTACGAATATGTATTTATATATATGATGAAGATGTATAATTATGGCTCTCTTGCGTGTGACACCTTTTATGTAGTTCTCTGTAAGGTGTTACAAATTTACAGTGAAATATAATTTAAACTATGCGTGGTGGTTAGCTTTAATTGCCATGGTATTCATGGCTAAAGTCATTTCGTTACACACATCAACGACCTGTCCTTCAGGTTGTACTAGGATTACAGGTGATTTTTTTTGCTTACACTGTGAAATATCCATAGGAACGCCAAGATTATTACAGTGGCTAGACCATTTATCCATAGATTCCAGTAGTTCATCTCTTCTCCTCGATAAGGAAGTCGCGGATCCATTGTAACCGAAGACTTTAGACTGTTGTAGGGGATTATTGCATGCGACCTGAAAGATCTATTGTGCCCCCCTGGAGCCTTCTCCAATGTACAGCCGGCCTTCAAGCAGCGTTCTCCAGCTACAAACATTTCAAAATTAGAGCACACTCTTAGACGCCGTACCTAGCGCATAGCGCCAAAACCGGTGCCTAAGGTCACATAGTAGGCAAGTTTCCATCCCTGCCACGTGGAGGCGGAGATCTAAATATCCGTCTAGTCCGGCGCATTACCGCTATTACTTCTCTTTGCAAACTCAACGAAGTCTTTAAAATTGTCAGCACTTCTCATTAACTCTTTACAATCTTCCGGCCAGTTTCTCCCCTCCTTATCAGTTTGTATTCCATGTGGATTCTTGCCTTGTTGCCCATCACCGAACAGTGAGTTGTAGAGGGCTCCTACGAAGAAAAAAATCTAAAGCCAGCATGCTGGATTCCTACCCGCGACCTCCGCGTTGGTAGTCCAACGCGACCACTGAGCTTAATCCCTTCTTTCTCCCTTGGCTTTCGCCAATCAACTAGGGACGGAGACCCTAGTTTGTATACTGTGTGTTGTCCTTGTCTGTAAAGTGTAGAGTATATGTAGTTTTTAAGTGTACTTTACTGATGAAGTGCATGGAGTAACTGAGCTATGGTAATCCGTGGGGTCGCTACTCCCCAAGTAATTGCATGCAACAGATACCCACTTGAGGGCTATTGTAACCTAAAAGATTGGGGATATTTGCAGAGACGCTAGAATGAGCCAAAAAATTGTCAAGTCCACTTTTTCTCTCCACATAAACAGCCCATGCCAACTTTGAATTATCTACGATTTTCCGATTATAAACTGTGTAATGTTTACAATACTTGCTCTTATATGATTTATTTTTTGCACTCAGGGTTAGAAATTCCAAATCAAAATTTCGAAAATTTGAACAATGCATTATGGGAAAGAAAATAAGAAAATCAGCGTGAAATACTCACATGACTATCCATCGAGAAATTTTCTTTAAAATTGCAACGTTTAGCAGCAATGTTTTGGTGACCAGGCTATAAAATAGTGGTGAGATTTTTACTTGTATATCTGAGCAGCCTTTGTATGTATGGCAAAACTAAAAAAATCTTGTACAATTAAATTTAAATTAATTGATGACAGACCTTCAATTTTAAAACAAAAAATAAATATTTTTCCAGTAAAATATTTCAAATAAAAGCGAGTTCGTCTATATCTACGCAACAAACTTTCCAAGTTTAAACGGAAGTCATTGTAACCGTTAATACCAAAAAATTTGAAAACTTATTCCGAAAAACTGTACTTCCGGTAATCAGATTTTTGTCAAATATTGAATTCTATCAATGTAGAAACACTCTCACAACTTTCTCTTACTCCAGTTCTCAAAATGATAACTGACACAATTTTATAGCTTGTGTACCAAATTAATGAAATTCGTCGAAAACTGAAAAAACTGTTCAGTAAAAGCGCACTTCCGGTTTACTAATTTTCTTTTGATGATAAAAATTGTATAATCCAACAATATGAGAGCACTTTGGAGAAAAATATAACCCCCTCCCCACACCTCCCTCAAAAGTGCCCTTAAATGAATTTTCCCAGAGAAAAGTTTTAAATAAAAGTTATAGAGATCTTTGTATGTTTAGTTTATATAATAAGAAGTTTCTAGAAAATTATCGGAGCAATTTTTGAGAAAATCGCGAAAAAGTGAAAAAAAGTCATTTAGCAAAGTGGTAAAAGTAAAGGCACTTCCAGTTATCCGATGTTTTTCAATCTTGGAATTTCAACAACATATTTAATTCTAATTAACATTATTTAGATGATAGAATTGTCTAATATAATAAACTGAAATAGCACTTTAGATGAAAAAAAACCTAACCCCACCCCTCTCCTTCATAAGTATCCTTAAATGAATTTTCCCAGAGAAATGTTTCAAATAAAAGTTGTAGCTCTTTGTATATGTAGTTGATATATAGCAAGTTTGAAGAAAATCGTCGGAGCCGTTTTTTAAGAAAATTGCAAGGAAGTAAAAAAAAAAAAACTAGTAAAGTGGTACTTCCGGTTGAGGAATTTTGACAGATAATGTAGGGTCAGCTCGCGTTATCAAGACCGGAATATCAAGTTTGAACTTTCTACAATTTTTCGTTTTTGAACTATGCTGTTCACATTCATACACACACATACACAGAATTCTAAAAACCACTTTTTTTGGACTCAAGGGGACCTTAAAACGGATATTTCCGGTGAAAACTTGATATCTGAATACTTCCTCAACATTCAATACATTCGCACTACCAGTTGATGGATTTTGTGCTCGAAATCTTCATGTGTGATGCTTCGCTGGTAGTGCCTAAACTTAAAATGATGTTTGAGCTTCTAGCGACTTTTCGTTTTGGAGATATTCTGTTAAATCACACACACACGTGCAGACCATTCACAAAAAACATTTTTTTTCGTATTAAAGGGGATCCTAAAACATGTATTTCCGGTGAAAACTCAAGTTTCGAAAATCGGGCACGATTGCAATAGAGAAAGTAAGAAAAAAAAAGATATCAATGTGATACACTCAAACAACTTGTCTTACAGGGATCATCACAATTTTAGTGAGAAATTTTCTTTAATGAGGAAGGTGAAAAGTTCCCGGCCTTGTAGGGAAAATGAATTGTTTATTTTAAATAAATATATTTATTACTCAATGCGGTCTCCCTCTAAGTTCAATCACTTTGTCCAACGTTTCTCCAATAACTGCATTCCGTCCTAAAGTGCGATTCTGGAAGGTCTTCAAAATATCCATTTACCGCTGCTATCACTTCTTCATTTGAGCCAAAACATTTTCCAGCCACAAATTTTTTAAGATTTGTGAATAGATGAAAGTCAGAGGGAGCCAAATCTGGCGAATAGGGAGAATATTCTTGTAACAATTCATATTTCAAATCCCTCAATTTTCCCATTGCCAAAGCACCAGTAGACGAGTGCATTGTCCTAGTGAATGAGGATTTTTTTCTTTTGCAAACCAGGCCTTTTCTCTCTAATTTTTTCATCTAGCTGGTTAATGATAAGATGTGCGTAGCATTCACCATTAACTGTTTGACCCTTTGGCAGGTAGTCAATTAAAAGAATCCCTTTGGAAGCCCCAAAAAAACATAGCCATAACCTTTCCAACCTACACAATTATCATTGCTTTCTTTGGTGCAGAGCCGTCTACTTTTTCCCACTGCTTGGACTGTTGATTTGACTCAGGTCAATGATGATCCCACGTTTTTCATCTGTCGTAACAAATCGGCGAAGAAAAATCGGTTGGATTCTTCTTAAAACGGCACAAGCATTAATGAAAAACTTGAATCCTCATTTATTTGTGATCAGCCTGTAACAAATGCGGCACCCACCTGGCACAAATCTTTCTCATACTGAGTTCTTCATGTAAAATATACCGTACCCTTACTTATAAGATGCCTTACTACAGCCTTAGCAATCTCATACACCTTTAATCGTCGATCATGTAGAACCATGCTGTGAATCTTTTCGATATTTCTTCCTCGTGTCCTTCACGTGGATCATCTTCAATCGATATACAACCACGTTTACATTCAGCTGCCCATATTTTTTTTTTTTTTTTTTTACTCTTAATTCACCAACTTTGGATGAATTTCCGTAGGCAATAAACCATCTAAAACGAAGAATTTTATGACGGAACGGTATTCAAGTTTGATCATTTTGTCAAAAAAACATACACACACACATAAAATACGCTTACTTGAAACAGCCGTATAAAACAAACTAATTTGTCTGCTCAATTTCAAATTTGGAATTTACTTTTGCCACAAGTGTGCCAACATAACAAAACAAGTAATTTCATTACTTAGATTTCTTACTAAAAATATAGTTGCCTTTAACTATATAAGATTGTGGAGAGCCGTACATTGCACTTCTTTTTTTTTTTTTCTTTTTTTTTTAATATTAAAACGAGGTAGCTCATTGTTGCAGCTCGCAGGACAGCAATATAAAATCAAGCTCAGAAATAAGTGCTGTTATTTATAGATAAAACTTAACTTAGTTTCTCAGAATCCATCGATAATAAGTTTGAAGAAAATCGCTGGATAATTCCAAAAAAAAAAAAAAAAATTAAAAATCTAAACTGAAAAGTCGGATTCACCTATTTTTTTCAAGTTGGGATTCTATTAATTAATAAATTTAGTATTATATAATAAGTGGTCAAACGGTAATGAAATGGCGGTTTAGAGTGATCAGCTTGAAAGTTGGAACTTTCCCAGAAGTTTTCAAATAAAAGTGGTGTACAGCTTAGTGGGGTTGGTTAGTATGTGAAAATCTTTAAAGATATTCTGGAGATAAGAAAATAGGGAAAAAGTGAGAAAACATTTCAAGGACAGTAGAGCATTTTCGGTTGATGACACTTCTTCATCTGAGATTCTAGTAGTGGTGTTTAATTTTTAAATAGTTCGTGAATTAAAATTTAATTTATTACATAATAACCAGATTGTCGCTGGACATTTTAGTAAAGTTATTCGTAATTCTTTTAAATAAAACATATTACTCTATTAAAGACTATTCGCTTTGAATTATTGTACAATCTCCATCCCCATCATAGTGGTGTTGGGTGTGGTGGGGTGGGGGAGTATTCTAATCAATGAAAATATTAGGAAATGATTATGAATGAAAAAAATCGAAATAAAATTCTTATTGCAAAATTACTAATGTAGTAATATAACAATATGATTACAATTTGTGGGTTACATTGTTTTTGTTGTGGTATATAAAGCCAATTATCCCAGTCTTGATGAATCATCATTACTTTGTGCTAGTAAAGGTCAATAACATAGAGAAGTTTATAGAAGGCGTTGTTCCCGCCAACCGTCGTCCGGACGACCTTCCTCCGGTCAATCAATCTCGCTCTGTCTCACACTAGCCACCTATTTTTGTCTCTCTTCTTTCCTTCATTTCTCATATCTTTTATTTTTTCTAATTATGTAATTTTTACAATTTTTTTTTTTCTTTTTTCAAAAAAAAAAATTATAATTTTCATTAAACAAATACATAATCATTAAAACAAGTTTTTGATAATGTTATTTTCTTATGAGCAAAAGGACAGATTAATAATGTATACTAGATTGTTTAATTATTATTCTATATAATTATATATAACTATATATAAAAATGGGACACTTAGTTTTTTCATTAATAAATAAATAAAATTCATTAGAACCTGATTTTTGGGTTGATGTAATTTTGATAACTTTTTTAAATTTTTCTCACTTTTTTAAACGGGGCATCGATGCAACCAGCTTTTCTTTTTTTTTTTAATGCTCACCTGTCCGTACGGGCATCCATTTTTCAATGCGTAGCTGTTTTGCACAGCCTGATCAAGAGCTCTAAAACATGCCTCTTGAACATGCTCCATAGATGTTATATACGGGTGTTCAAGTTCAGACAACATGCAAGGCGAATCGATCACATTTAAACGGGATCAGATCTAGCTGTGTAATAGCAAGAGAGGGAAGCCAGGCCTTCTCTGGTGCTCTCTGAATTAAGCAGGCTAGAGTGGGAGAGAACCTGTGTATATAAGCCAGTGGGAATCTATCTAGAGATATCTATCAGATTCAACCATACATCGCATCGTGTCATATCTCTACTCCCACCTTGGGGATGATGTAATAAATAGCAAGAGAGAGAAGACAGGCCCTCTCTGGTACTCTCTGAACTAAGCAGGTAGAGTGGGAGAACCTGTGTATATAAGCCAGTGGGAATCTATCTAGAGATATCTATCAGATTCAACTATACTCGCATCGTGTCATATCTCTACTTCCACCTTGGGGATGATGTAATAGCAAGAGAGAAAAGACAGACCCTCTCTGGTACTCTCTGATTTAAGCAGGCTAGAATGGGAGAACCTGTGTATATAAGCCAGTGGGAATCTATCTAGGATATCTATCAGATTCAACCATACATCGCATCGTGTCACATATCTCTACAACCCACCTTTTATTCTATCAGTTCCATTATAAAGTCCAGTGCAGTTTGTGTAAACTTATAGATACATTATAACAGTGTCTTCATATCTCTTCATTCAATCAAACCTAATTTCTCTCCTGAACAACTCCATTATACTGTGTATGGTCTGGCGTGTGTTGTCCCCGATAATTCAGCAAATAATATGATTGCCTCTAGAAGAACTTCTTCAACATACCTAACAGCGACTATTAAACCATTTTCAATAACAATTAAGTCGGTGCAGGCGTCCAGAAAGAACTTAGCCTAACCTACACCATAACTGATGGCCGTTGACAAGTTCTTTTTTTTGTTTTGTTTAATATGATGTTTATTCTACTGATAAATAATAATTAGTTTTGAAGATTTTGAAATTTATACAAGATTAGTAGTGCTACCAGTAGCCTGTCCATAGTTTCCATGTTGAAAGGGTAGATTGTTTCACCTACCTTGGCACTGTAGTCACTGAGAACAACGATATATCCGCAGAAATTAAAAAGGAAGTGATGCAGGCAAACAAATGCTATTTTGGTATTAGCCAACATATTAAGAGCAAACTTGTATCACGGAATACAAAAATTATTCTTTACAAGACAAGACGCTCATTCGGCTTGTATTTATCATATGGTTCTGAAGCGTGGGCTGTCTAGAGAAGATAAAAGGTCCTGCAGCTCTACGAAAGGAAGATCCACCGGAGGATTTATGGCCCTAGTAGAGAGAGAGTAACTGCAAGAGATGATCAAATAACGAGTTTATGAATCTATTCCAAGGGCTAAGCATTGGCAAAGTCATTAGACTGGGCAGACTATGTAGCAAGGTTACCAAATGATGAGGTGCTCAGGAATGGTCCTTGAGGAAAGAGTCCAAAGGACAAGGAGAGTTGAGTTGTTCGCTCTAAACTCCGATGGGTTGATGGCATCAGCGAAGACTCTAAAAAATTATTAAATGTGATAAATTGCAAGGCTGCCTCACTAAACAGAGAGGACTGGCGGAAGCGGATCGAGGAGGCCAAGGCCCCACCGGAGCCGTGGATCATCATCATATCAGATTAGTAAAATAAAAAGTAATATTCTTAGATAGTTAGAACTTGGCATTTTTACTAAATGTTTTACTGAGTTTTGATATTATTTATATGTTGATTATTGTAGGGCATTATTGCACTGCGACCTGAAAGATCTATTGTGCCCCGGAGCCTCCTCCTATGCACAGCCGGCTTCCAAGGAGTGTTCTCTAGCTAGAGACAACTATACCCATTACCGATCAGTGAGTTGTAGAGGCTCCTAGGAAGAGAAAATCTAAGGGCAGCATGCTGGATTCGAACCGGGACCTCCGTGAAGCTAGTTCGGCGCGCTACCACTGAGCTAATCCTTTTCTTCTTCCTTGGCTTTCGCCAGTTAACTAGGGACGAAGACCCTAGTTTGTGTACTGTGTTTGTCCGTGTCTGTAAGGTGTAAAGTGTATTGTGTACTGTTCTGAGAAGTGCATGGAGTACTGAGCTGTGGTAACTCGTGGAGTCGCTACTCCCCAAGTAACTGCATGCAACAGATACCCACCCCTTGCGGACTTTGGTATTATTTAAGTGGAACAATATAAGTAGAACCTTAATAAAATGTCACATTTGAGTGAACTCGTGACCTCCTCAGCTGTACCACATCTAAAATTAATTTCTATGGAAAAATGTTCAGTTAAAATTTATTGGTCTCTCATTTACGTGAAGTTCTTATAGCAAGTGTAAAGAAACCCATTAGAGTTGTTATAAAGATACATCCCGCAGAAAGTGTGGAAAAAAACCTATTGAGTAAAGTCGCATATAGATAGGGAAGGGATTAGTTCAATGGTAGCGCGCTGGAGTCCCACGTACAGTGATTCGAATCCAGCAATGCTGACCACAGATTTTTCTGTACTTAAGAGCCTCTTTATTTATTGAGGCTCTGATAATTTTAGGTGTTTTAGGTGTTCGTTGTCTGATAATAGACGGTGTTATCTATAAAGCAGGGCGGTCATAGTTTATAGAGGAGGTATGAGAAGATTCCTGACTGGGTACAATAGGTATTTCAGTCATTAAAGGGCACAGGGCAATGCACTAAAAAAGTTCAATCTAAGACTGCACTTCCGAACAAATAATTCCTGGCACAATACTACTCTAATGAATATTCTATAATTATAGAATCGTAGGATATTCGAAAATAGCATTTTAGTGGTAAACCTAAAGCAACCTCTCGTCCCCCAAATGTATTTTCCCGGAAATATGTTTCTAATTAAAGTTGTACCTATTTTTATATGTGCAGTTGGTATACCAAGTTTAAAGAAAATGGATTTTCGAGAAAACCATTCACGAAAAAAGTTTCTAATTAAAGTACCTCTTTATATGTGCAGTTGGTATACCAAAGTTTAAAGAAAATGGATTTCCGGGAAGACCATTCCCGGAAAAAAGTTTCTAATTAAAGTTGTACCTATTTATATGTGCAGTTGGTATACCAAAGTTTAAAGAAAATGGATTATCGAGAAAACTATTGCCGGAAATATGTTCCTAATTAAAGTTGTACCTCTTTATATGCGCAGTTGGTATACCAAGTTTAAAGAAAATGGATTTTCGAGAAAACCATTCCCGGAAATATGTTCCTAATTAAAGTTATACCGCTTTATATGTGCAGTTGGTATACCAAGTTTAAAGAAAATGGATTTTCAAGAAAACCATTCCCGGAAATATGTTCCTAATTAAAGATGTACCTCTTTATAGGTGCAGTTGGTATACCAAGTTTAAAGAAAATGGATTTTCGAGAAAACTATGGCCGGAAATATGTTCCTAATTAAAGTTGTATCTCTTTATATGTGCAGTTGGTATACCAAGTTTAAAGAAAATGGATTTTCGAGAAAACTATTGCCGGAAATATGTTCCTAATTAAAGTTGTACCTCTTTATATGTGCAGTTGGTATACCAAGTTTAAAAAAAATGGATTTTCGAGAAAACCATTCCCGGAAATATTGTTTCTAATTAAAGTTGTACTTCTTTATATGTGCAGTTGGTATACCAAGTTTAAAGAAAATGGATTTTCGAGAAAACCCTTCCCGGAAATATGTTCCTAATTAAATTTATACCTCTTTCTTTATATGTGCAGTTGGTATACCAAAGTTTATCGAAAATGGATTTTCGAGAAAACTATTGCCGGAAATATGTTCCTAATTAAAGTTGTATCTCTTTATATGTGCAGTTGGTATACCAAAGTTTATCGAAAATGGATTTTCGAGAAAACTATTCCCGGAAATACGTTCCTAATTAAAGTTGTACCTCTTTATATGAGCAGTTGGTATACCAAAGTTTATCGAAAATGGATTTTCGAGAAAGCCATTCCCGGAAATATGTTCCTAATTAAAGTTATACCTCTTTATATGTGCAGTTGGTATACCAAGTTTATCGAAAATGGATTTTCGAGAAAACCATTCCCGGAAATATGTTCCTAATTAAAGTTGTACCTCTTTATATGTGCAGTTGGTATACCAAAGTTTATCGAAAATGGATTTTCGAAAAAACTATTCCCGGAAATACGTTCCTAATTAAAGTTGTACCTCTTTATATGAGCAGTTGGTATACCAAAGTTTATCGAAAATGGATTTTCGAGAAAACCATTTCCGGAAATATGTTTCTAATTAAAGTTGTACCTCTTTATATGTGCAGTTGGTATACCAAGTTTAAAGAAAATGGATTTTCGAGAAAACTATTCCCGGAAATATGTTCCTAATTAAAGTTGTACCACTTTATATGTGCAGTTGGTATTATACCAAGTTTAAAGAAAATGGATTTTCGAGAAAACCATTCCGGTAGACCGTTTATAATCAAAACCTTATTTTCGAGTCCCACGATAGAGTTTAAAGGAAATATCAGATTTGTACATTCTGTTATTTTCCATTTTTGAGTTTGTGCTGATTATTCTCTCTCTCTCTCTCTCTCTCTCTCACACACACACACACAGACAGTGAAACACAAAGAGAGTCGATTTTCTAAAAATAACTTTTTCAGATTCAGTGGGTCTAAAAAGTGTATTACCAGTGAGAATCTGACTCGATCGCCGTATTTCTTAGCAGTGCTGTGAGAATGTACAAAATAAATATCAGTACATCAAATTACTAAACTTCTTATAGAGTGGTGCTTTTCATTCGGAATCTTACCAGAACTAACACACCCACATTTTATTAAAAAAAAAAAAAAAATCTGGTGTGAAACACTCAGACAACTTGCTCTTACTGCTGTTTACATAATTATAAAAACCTGTCGAATTTTATAGTTACTATATCAAATTTATGAAATTCATCTGTTTTTATACATAAAAATTGGAAAACTGTTCAGTAAAAGTTTTCTTGAAACTCGGAATTTTCGGAATCTATTTATTTCTAATTAATTTTGTTTAAATGTATAATCAACTAAGATAGCACTTCAGAGGAAAACATAACCCCATCCCACACAAAGAGACCATTTAAATGAATGTTTAAAAGTTTACACGGAAAAATCTCTTAAAATGTGTAGTTCACATTCCTAGTTTAAAGAGAATCGTTGGAGCCGTTATAGAGAAAATAGGAGAAAACTGAAAAATATGTATCAGTAAAAACGCACTTCCAAGTCATCTGATTTTCTTTAAACATGTAATTCCTTTCAACATATTTAATTCTAATTCATATTATTTACATGATAGAATAGTGTACTGAGGTAAACCCTAACCCCACCAACGTCTCCCCTAAAAATTACCCTTAAATGAAATTTCCCGGAGAAATGTTACAAATTAAAGTTGTAGCTCTTTGTATGTGTAGGCGTAAGGAGAAGTTCTTAGTGAAGCATGGCAATTATAAAAGAATAACTATGTTTTAAATCTCTTACGTCGAAGATGCGGTTAGGATGATTGAGAAGCGTATGTTGAGCTGGAGAAGCTGTGAGGCGTAAAACGTATAATGGAAGCTTTGTATATGTGTATATATGTTCGTGTATAAAGGTAAGTTACGGGAAAGGTAATTGGTGAGTGAAGCGGTACGAAAGCGTGCGTTTGTTAATGCTTTTAAGACCTCTCGGAAGCTGGTTTGAGACAGAGATGAAAAACCTGTGTTATTATAAGTACAGTACAGCCGTGAAGGCGATAAATCTAAAGGAAGCAGTCGAAAATGAAGCAATTAAGATTCTGATGCCATAAAACAATACACATACGAGAGAAGTAAGAAGTAGAAGTAGAGAACAAGCAGGCAAGTGACGAAAAGGGATGATTAACAAGGGAAAAGGAGGTGGCTGTGAAGGGGAATCCAACGTCCGAACACGCGAGAGAAGAATGCGCGAAATCCCCTAACTGCCAGAGAATTGGCGGGAGAGAATTAAAAAGGGCAGAAAAACAGGATGTTTGGCCGTGCGACGCGCGCGCTAGCGCAAGTTATACTTCTACAGACATAAACTGGAAAGATGACGCAACAGTATATAAACAGTATAATTGATATATAAAGTTTAAAGAAAATCGTTGTAGCCGCTTTTCGAGAAAATTATAAAAAACTGAAAAAAAAAAAACAAACAAACAAAATTCAGTAAACTTGAATTTCGGTTCTACGATTTTTATGAAAAGCTTATTCTCACGTCTCCTGGTTGCACTTTAACGAAATATTAAGTTTGAACATTCTGCGATTTTTCGTTTTTGAGATATGCTGTCCTACACACACACACACACACAGATACAGAGACCTATTGCTAAAACCAATTTTGGATTCAGGGTACCTCAAAACAGATATTTCCGGTGAAAAGTCGAGTGAGATGTTAATTTTTAAAGTTTATGAAATGAAAATGAAAACTATCACCGCGTTTATGATAAATTTGGTCACCATAATTATAATAAATTTACTGTACACTTTTGGCAATTTTAATTAATACTCATACGAAAAAATAAAGTATTATGATGCAAATCTTTGAGAATTTTACCTGATACTATCCTGATAATGGTATCAAAATAAGATTTCTAATTTGAAAAGAAAGTTTGTTTATTAAAGTTGTGAGAAATTACAGTAGTAGGAGTTTTAAGTTTTTTTTTCTAGCTGTAGTTAGTATAAGTGATTCATAGAATTATATATTGAGAAATATAAGGTATTTAGCAATACTTTACCTTCCAAACAGTTAATTCTTTCAAAATGATTAAGGCTGGGATGGTTTTATACTATGTGCGTGGGTTCCATCAATGACAGAATATATTTATTATCAATTTATTGTCCAGTAAATTTTAAAGCAATGTATTAATTATTCTTAAAAATGGTACCTTATGTTAATTAGGGCATGATTATTGCTTTATTTGATTGCCATTATAATCCAGATGTTTATCATCATCAGCCAAGCTTGATTGTGAATTTTTTACTTACCGAAATATCCGTTTTGAGGACCCCTGAGTCCGAAAAAGTAGTTTTTAGAAAATGGTCTATGTATGTGGACAGCATGGGGGCAGGCCTAAAGTTAAAATTAAGGCCAGCCTAGGGAAGTACGCCACGGTCTTTCAGGCTGAAGTCGTGGCGTTACAACTCTGCGCTAGAGAGATTATAAGGCAAAGGATAGTGGCAGAAGAGTGGCCATATATTCCGACAGTCAGGCAGCCCTGAAGGCACTTTCTTCACACCAAATAGCCTCAAGACGGTGTGGGACTGCCTAACTTGCCCTCACCGAGGTGGGTACTCGGAAATAACTGACACTCCGCCTGGTGCCGGGACATGCGGGGTTCCTGGGCAATGGGAGGGCGGATGCCCTAGCGAGGGAGGGTTTGCAGGATACCTTTATAGGCCCCGAACCCTTCTGAGGCTTGTCCAGGAGTCTCATCCGAACTTCTATCAGGGGTTGGATAGAAGATCAGCGTCTGCGTTGGTGGGAGGGAACACCAGGACAGAGGCAGGCAAAGCTCTTCATTAAAAGACATTTGCCTAAATTTACCAGAGACCAACTGAGCCAGACCCGAAGGGATATAAAGTTAATTGTGGGTCTACTACAGGGCATTGTAGGCTGAATAGACACATACACCACCTACAACTTGCGGATAGAGCGGTATGCCGATTCTGCAAGGTAGAGGAGGAGACCCCGGCGCACATCCTTTGTGAGTGCGCCAGCCTGGCGAGGATTAGGGTTTCTTCAATTGGGGACGGGCAATCCCGAAGCTGGAAGCTTCATGACGGAGCCGCTCTCAGCTTTGCTAGGATTGGTTAGGAGGGCAAGGCTGCGGGCTGTTCTGTAACTTAAGGGGATCCACAATAGACCTCGACTTGTAGGTCGCAGTGGAATGAGGCTCCCCCCCCCCGGTTCTATTCTATGTGGACAGCATAGCTCAAAAACGAAAAATCATAGACAGTTCAAACCTCATATTCCGTTTAGGTATCACCATATGGGATCATCTGACAAAATTCCTCAAACGAAAATACCACTTTACTGAAGGTTTTTATTTACTTTTTAGCAATTTTCTCAAAAACTGCTCCTACGATTTTCTTGAAACTTGGTATATCAATCACAAAAGCTACAATTTTTTTTTTTTTTTTTTTAAACATTTCTCTGGGAAAATTCATTTAATAGCACGTTTTGTGGTGTGGAGGGGTTAGGTTTTCCTCTAAAGTGCTATTTCACTTTAATATACAATATTTTCATCTAAATAATATTAATTGGAATTGAATGTATTGTTGAAATTCTGAGTTTGAAAATAAAAAATCAGATGACCGGAACTACGTTTTACTGAAATGTATTTTTCAGTTTTCTGGTATTTTCTCGAAAAAGGCTCCAACGATTTTCTTTAAACTAGGAATGTGAACTACACATATAGAGAGCCACAATATTTATTTGAAACATTTCTCCTAGTGAAAGTTATTTAAGGTGCCCTTTTTGGGGTTATGTTTTTTTCCAAAGTGCACATATACAATTCTAACTACAAACAAAATTAATTAGAAATAAATAGATGGCCAAAATTCTGAGTTTGAAGAAAAGTAGTAAAAGGGAAGTACGCTTTTACTAAACATTTTTTCAGTTTTCGTCGAATTTCGTTAAATTTGATACTACACAAATTATAAAATTTGTCGATTACAATTTTGAAAATTGGAGTAAGAGAAAGTTGTGTGAGTGTTTCACACCAGATTTTTTTTTTATTTATTAAGGAAACAATATTTTTAAATTGCATAGATCTCCAAAGTATCTATCTGCATTCGTGATATGGTCACATTTTGAAGAAATAATTCTAAAGCGGCCTCTGCACGGTCAATAATATTGACCGTGCAAGGTGAAAAAAATGTATTGACGGGGTCGGTATTGACAAGAGTGTTGATGAAATCCGGATTTTCTGATTTTCGTTTATCAGTACTGAGAATTGGAGGGGATATTGACAATAATATTGACCGTGTAGGAGCGGCGCCAATATTTCCATCAATCCTCAGTTCAGTAGTTTTATACAACGTTGAAACTAACCTCAACAACAGTGATGCAATACCTTACAAAGGTACTTTGGAAAAATTTGTGTATTAAAATAAAACTTCAATCATACATTTTTTTAAAGATGATTGTAATTTTTTAATCTTATTTTTCTGATTAACGTACATTTCATATAATCAATTAAATAGTCCCTTCATTACAGTTCAGATCAAAACACGATCCAGTGGAGGTTGTTGGGAAAGATTTGTGTATTAAAATAAAACTTCAATCATACATTTTTTAAAGGTGATTGTAATTTTTTCAAAGTCTTGTAGGACATATATAAAGGTTTCTCATAGGTTTCTATTACAGCTGAAGCTGATAGTTGTTGGGGACATTATGACTGAAAACTTCAAGTCTTCAAAATTTCTTCCTGTGGCCAAGTACCTCAGGGTTATGGCTAATCTTTCCCTAACACTTATACTTTCTCTCATATTTCTGTCCAGCATTTTCAAAAATGGTTCCACTATCTGTAACAGTTTGTTAAAGGTATGTTCATCCATTCGAAAGTAGTTCTTGAAATCTTCAACATTGCAGAGGCTGATTTCCTTCAAAAGTATTAAATGAGAATATTCATCTCTCCTCTTCAATCATTCTTTCTTTCATCCAGTGTTTGCGATTCAACTTGGTAGTGCCAAACGCCAAAATAATTGCTAGGTAAGCAATTTGTACGATTATTTGTACTTTTGTACGATTATTCATTTTTTGGAAGGGAAAAAAAACGAGTAAAACCACGTAGATTCACTCTCCTAGTGGCAAAGTAGTTAGTACTGAGCAAAGTTATTGACAATAATATTGATCGTGTAAGGTAATGAAGTATTGCGACCGGTTAGCACGAGTATTGATGCTTATATTGTCAATACCAATATTGACAATATTTGTTGACCGTGTAGGGGCCGCTTAATAGTTCCTTTCTATCAATAAGATCCTTACTAATTGATTTTAGACAGCCAAAATCATTAAAAGGAATGGTAACTTTAGTTTACGCAAGTTCTCATTAAAAACACCAAGTTATGGATTATTTATCTGTTGCATGTATTTTTGTTTTTGTTTTTTTACATTTCCTGCGTTTGTTATCCCTAATATAAAGAAACCATTGTAATGTAACAATTTTTTTAAGACAATGTACACGAAGTAAATAGTCCAAATGGATCCCAGTTGGCCGTAGAGCTTTCATTTCCGTTGCTTTAAAAACAAACATATACACTTACAAAAACTTCTTAAAATACAATGTAGAATTACTAAACAATTGACAGTTGTATTGTTGAATCAAAGGAAGATGTTTATTAATACTAATAATAGATTTTTTTCCCGGATACATGATGGTTTAGACATACAAAAATAGAAAACACAGTAATGCAAGTGCACTGTCTTAAATTGCAATTCTCATAATTTTAACTGATCAATATTTTTTTAAAATTATTAGGTGGTGGTGGTGGATGGATTTGTATATCACTAAAAATGGTGTTTTAAAAGAATCTGAAGTCATAGTTCTATCTGGAATAGATTTTCTTGGAAACTATTGCAATTAAAACTTATCATTTTGCTTCACACAATACGTATACATTTTCTGAAATGGTTGGAAAAACTCTTGTAGATGGAAAATTATCTAAGAGATTTTATATTCTGCAAACAAATTATGATAAAACTTTAAGAAGTGCTTAAATTTAATTGATACACTCAAATTAGCTGAAATGTTACAAATAATTAATATGAATGCAAATTTTAAATCCTAGAAATACCAAAAAGAGCTTAGAAAAAAGCTTCCCCCCCTTAGTGTTATCTAATTATCAGACCCCGCCCCCCCTATTTATAAAATCTTGTTTTTCATAAATTATTTACATTTAGATATATAATTCTCTTCTACTTAGATTTTTCTGAAGCTGATTGGGAGCCATACAAAATTATATAACCTCAGATTTGGATTTTTATTTCAAACGTTTTACGTATCGCCCAATTTAGGCTATCTGGAAAATGTATTTTAAAATTTACCAATAATAATAATAATAATAATAATTCATTTTTGTTGTATGACATTGAGGAATATCATCAGTACCTACCTATTGTAGAAATGATGAACTTGGCTGTTATTTTCATTTTTTGTTTGTTAAATGTTCATTTTTTTTAATTTTCAAAGAACATACTTTTTGCCAGAATTAGTAAATTGTAAAAGATAGTGTTTCATTTACAAAAATCAGAAACATGGCTGTTAAAGAATAAGCCATTTTTTTTTTTGTGATTTTAATTGCTTTGATGACTTTATTAAAGTTTGATAAATTATCTTTAATTGTTTGTAAATATGGAACAATTCCACTATCACATACTTATTGTAGATTATTGTAGGGGATTATTGCACTGCGACCTGAAAGATCTATTGTGACCCCGGAGCCTTCTCCAATGCACAGCCGGCCTCCACAAGCAGTGTTCTCTAGCTACAGAAAAGACTGTCCATCACCGGAGTTGAGAAAGTGAGTTGTAGAGGTTCTTAGGAAGAAAAAATCCAAGGGCAGCATGCTGGATTCGAACCCGGGACCTCCGTGTTGCTAGTGCCGCGCGCTATCCTGAGCTATAATATCCCTTCCTTCTTCCTTGGCTTTCGCCAATTAACTAGAGATTGAGACCCTAGTTTGTGTACTGGGTTTGTCCTTGTCTGTAAAGTGTAGAGTGTATTGTGTACTGTTCTGACGAAGTGCATGGAGTACTGAGCTGTGGTAACCCGTGGAGTCGCTACTTCCCAAGTAACTGCATGCAACAGATACCCCTTGCGGGTATGTACATATTGTATAAAACAGTGAAATGAATAATAATAATATATATACATTTTCTAAAGACAAATCTTTTGCAATCTAAAGACGTCCCCCCTAAATATGAAAATTGTTTAAAAAATAATCATTATGTTATTATAATCACAGGCCAGCAAAATTCATGTTATATTCATTAATATCCTTAATTTCCAATTTAATATTGATAATTAGGAACAAAATCATTTAAAAAATAGGGAAGGGATTAGCTCAGTGGTTAGCGGTTGGACTTCCACACGGAGGTCCCGGGTTCTTTGTCCAGCTGTGCAACCCTTAGATTTTTTTCTTCCTAGGAGCGTCTACAGCTCACTGTTCGGTTACAGACAGTGTTGTCTGTAACGAGAGAACACTGTCCGGAGGAAGGGCAGTGCACTGAGAAGGCTCCGGCGCCAATGACCATAGATGTTGACGCTCCTAAAGACTAGGGAATAATTTTTTCAAACTATCAATATTCGTTTCATGATTTTATTTTAGTTTGCCAGCTGAAAGTACCAGTTATTTATCACTAAAGTAACCTAGAACTTTTTGTAGCTTTGCGAGTTATCGTTATCTCTCACATTTTGACCAGTTTAACTCAATTTTAATTAATTTGTATTATTATTATTTGTCCGTGGGGAGGTACCCAACCCTGACGCTATCCAAAACCCCAATAGGGCCATATAGCTACCCAAAGAAAAAACAACAAACCGGGTCTAGTATGATTTACCGAGATCCGAACAAATCGGACCATAACCTTAGAGGAAAGTAGTCTTTCACAGATATGCTGTTTCGAACAAAAAGGTTCTGAATCTAATCACGTCACAACCCAATCATTTTGTCATAAGATGGATGGGTGTTTTTTTTCTCTGTCTCACAAATTTATAAGAAAGGGCTCCAACATGAGCCCTATTACTAAGTAATGGTATCTCCTTAAATGTCCAATAAGGGATCCAACCAACCAGATGCCTGTGAGAGAGGTCCATAAAAAGCACACCAGTATCTCACTTATAGTCCTGTTCGGATCTTGAATGAACATCTTGGATTGCAACTTAGGGACCAACAGCAAGCTTGGGACCAATGTGTGAGAGTGAGGCGCATAATGTGGCAAACCTATCCATTTCCTCATTCCCCGAAAAATTCCCATATGACCTGGTATCCAAACTAGAAGCACATCTTTCAAAGAATTGTAAGCTCTTCCAGACTTCTAGAACAATCTAATACCACCTTTTGGAAGTTTAGACACATGAACAATTCAGCGCCTTCAACGCAATTTAATGGCCCCCGAGCAGTTACAAACAACTTTTTACTTTTCATTATTTACCCGCTCATCCAATATACTACTACAAAGATTAGCATAAACATCTCAACCTGCTGTTAATAACTGAAAAAAATATGCTAATCATTTTTCTTAGAAATATGTATTTTTTGAAAACCTTACTTTTAGTACATGGTACCTGGTGAGTTCGGCTATGCCTATTACTTTTATTTGAAATATTTTCCAATAACAAACAAAAAAAAAAATTAGGGAGGTAATGGACCATTGGGGGGGTGGGTGGTAATGGTGGTGGGTTCAGACACTAATCTGAACACTTTATGATTCTCGCACTATATGATATTTATCCAGAATTCTAACATTTTGGCGAAATTTTAGAATTATATTATTACAGATATTGTGATTTCCTACCAGATTTTGTTGTGATTATTATTATAAGTAATTAAGTAATTATTCACTTTCATTTGCAATCATATTATATATGTTTATTAGATCTAAATTGGTTGAAGTTTATTATCTGAAACAACACGTATTTATGATTTTTTTTTTTTTTTTTTTATTTAAGTTATTTATAGATAATAATCAGTATTCACATTGGCAGATGAATAAAAACCATTTTCGTAAAGTAATAAATTATTTTTATTCAAAAAGAAAGGAAATTATTAAAAAAAAATCAAATTTTCCATAAGAAAATTATTATCATTACGAATTAAAGCAAATCTTATTTCGCATCTACACTGAAATTGTCAATCAGCTTCTTGCTTGAAATTCAGTTTGTTTTCTCTCTCATTCTCTTTAACAAATCAAATATTCACAATTGTGATTACAAAAGTTATTTAAAAAAAACTTGCGCGCCGAATAACATGTAGTGGTTTAAAATAATTAGACACCCATAATTTCCTCCACGTTTCTTATATCTTGCATATAACAGCACTTTTTATACAATTTTTCTAGTTTTAATTTTTTTTTTTAACTAATTTCAAATTGCAAAAAAATCACCATTTATTTCTTAATTCGAAGTGATTATGTAAATAAAGGAATAAATAGTAAAATTAATATTTTAATAGAGGAGTTGAATAGTTCTTTGAAAGGGAATAGTGGCCAAGATTCGATGTAAGGAATTCACAATAGAAACTATTTGAATATTCACATTGTGTTTTGCAGTTAGCTCCACTAATTTGTGTAATAGTAATTTGTCTAATAGTATAAAATATTGTAACGTTTTTCCCTCTAAACTAGCTACTGATACTAGTTTTAAGTGGGTTTCGTATAGATAAAATACTCTAAACTTCAATAAAGAAAACACCAATTTATTGTTATATACAAAAAATTACAAAATACAACACTTAATAATAATTACTTCACAGCTTAAACCACAAAGTTCACTTTGTTCAGTTTTTATAAACTTTTCACAAACTAGTGACTTCGTTTGTAACTGGAAAACTCTCTCAACTCTCTGTGATCCCACTATTTATAGCTGTGGGGAATCTTCTAGACTCATCTCAATTCTTCCAAAGAAAACTAGAGCGCCGCCAGTGCTTCCTGTGGCCACTAAGAGAAGATTAGGTACCTGCCTTCTCTCCTAGATGGCATCCCTGGCTGCGTTACAATATGTTAAATTGTTGGAAAATGTTTCTTGGTGTTTTGTTAGTTATTCATTAGCCTCCCTCTATCAAATAGGCTTACCTTTTTTTACTTTTGTTCAGCGTATTAATAACATGGGTATTCAAAAAGTAAAGATACAAGGCTCATTAAAAAAACAACAAAAAAACCATTTATTTAAAAAATAATGTTTACATACATTTAGGTAGGTCTATATCATACCATTTTTCGAAATATTCCTAGTTAAGATCGACGCACTTTTGCAGTCTTGGGATGAGATTTTGTAAATCACTCCCACCATCTCCCGCAACCAAGTTTTCACAAAATTTTTCACGTCATCAGTAAAATGTCCGCCTTTAATGATCATTTGGCTTGGTGAAAAGATGATAAACGTTTGGGTACAAGATCAAGATTATGCGGAAAGTAGTGTAAGGCTCGAGCTGTGATCAGTGGGAAATCGGTTTTTCGAAGCTGACAGCACAACACTGCTGTTTAGTCATTGAAGCGAGAATTCGTTGTCAGCCCCTTAGATTTTTTTTGGCTATTATTGACTCAGCGTCCTGTTGAAATGAACCTTGGAAATCCAAATTTTCGTATGATGCGAAGTGCGTTCCGTGAAATTGCACAGCTGAAATTCATCGTCGACAGGTTGCGGGTTTATGGTGAAAATGTTATAACAAACCAGAATATGACGTAAGTGGTTTCGTAAATTTATAAGTTCATGATGAGGACAAGAGCGGTCGCCGCCCTTTCTGTTTATCAGAAGAACTTAAAATTTGACGCGCCTTGAAATTCGCGAAACAACTTTCCGCAATATAGATCATAAAGTACCCCAGTTGGGATGCTGGCAACTTCGTCCTCGTTGGATGCCAAAAATTTTAACTTGAACAAAAAAGGAAGAATCCAAGTTCTTCCACTTAAAGTGCTTTTCTCGAATGTTTTTTTATAGAAAAGTAGAGTTTTTGGATTCCATTGAACGGGTGAGATAAAACTTAGGCCTTTACACTCACCAACTTCAGAAACCAAATGGTAGTCGTTGCTATGATTACAAATCCATTCACCATCATTTATAAAAAAAAAAAAAAAGACTTCGCAGTCAGTCAGAAAAACGACAATTGCAACAATTTTTTTGGGTATAGGAACAGACCTGCTTCTCGTCGAATTTAGGGAACGGTGTTCAAACGATAAACGCTGCCAGTTATTGTGAAACCCTCAAGAAATTTTGTCATGCCATACAAAACAAGCGGAGCGGAATGTTGACGAAAGTTGTGTGTCTGCTGCACGAAAAGGACCGCCTGCCTGCCCCAACAATAGATTGTTTACCCAAAACTATAAAATAAACAATCATTCATCCATTAAAAAAAATAAAAATCTTGAAGAGTTCTTCGAATTTGCGAAAAGGTCTTCGGTATGTTGAATGATTGATTCAAAAAGCCTAAATTATTTCCAACCTAATTGTGAGTATAGCGTATACTAAATTTGCTGAATTTGTATTGTTTAGACACAAATGACTGAAACCCAATCGTCAAGTTATAAAAAGAAAAGACGCATTAAAAAGTATTTCCAGGAAAAATTTAGTTGCGAAAAATTCAGTGATACTTCATCTTTGCGCAGTAAAAGAGCGTAAAATCTGATATAGCTCTTTTGAAAAATATTCGTAAATGAAATGTTATAACGTTTGAAGGTTATTCAACTGTGTAAATTACTTAAGATACAAAATTACTTAGTGACATTACTGTCAATTTATACAAAAAATAAGATCTGGCATTATATCTGAAACTCGCCCGAATTTATCCTATTTCATTGTTTTTTCCTAGAATTGACCTCTCCAGTTCTTTTAATCGGTACTTAGTGTCTCTGCGGGTATCCTATCTTTGTTTCATGAGCAAGACAAATTACCCCTCAATGCTCATACTTGGATTGCTCAATGGAAAACTTCTAGTTCAATCACACTATAATCATGCGCATCTCCTTTTTCTCTCGAAACACATTTATAACCTATAAAAGTGTAGTTAGTTTTTTGTTACTTCGTATTTACCTCGTAGGTAGTATTTTGAAAATGGTTACTAAAAAGCCTAACATTACATAATTTCTTTAAAGGAAAACGCCAAACTACGTATACAAAAACCTTCTACAAGAGCGACTAGTGCTTAAATATAAAAATTATATTAAAATATTCACCGACGGGTCAAAGGGGATAAATATGGAGTAGGAGCAGCTTTCATCATGAATGAAAGGCCGACTCCAATAGTTTGTTAATTCAGTGCATACATACGCTCTTGGAAATATGTCTGCGAGAAAATAAAACAGTCTGCTTTATTTGGATTCCCGGTCATGTATAACGATTCTACCGACAAAACTGCTAAAGAAGCGACATCAATGATTTGTAGAGACGAACGTGTCTTTGCAGTCGATTGGAAAGCTTTTCTAAAAAAAAAAAACAACATCTTTCCAACTGGGAAAAGGAATGGCAAACAGTGCAGCTGTCAAATAAACTAAGGAATATCAAGGGTACCATAAAGAAATGGTCAGCCTCAAATCGAGAGTCTCAGCGAGAAGAAGTTGTCCTAGCGAGAATGAGACTCGGTCACACCATGTTGACACTCAGCCACATATAACGAAGAGAACCTCAGCCGGTATGCAGCGCTTGCTATACGACATTAACGATCCCGCATATTCCATTGGAATGTTCGAAATATGTAAACGCGCACTGGGAAAGGTAAATTTACCGACCAGTCTTACAGATGTATTAGGAGACAATGAGGGCAATATCAATAAGACTTTCGAAAATCTTAGGGAGATTCATTTATTTCATTTGTTTTGAAACTAGCTGTACATGTGTATGTGTTTAGTTGTTTGCTAGTGTCTTGTGTATAGGTATTTATTTTATAAGTGATATAAGGGAGTAGAGGAATATGATTAGACCTAGATTGTGGGTTTGCTGTAGAAATTGTTAGACTGGTGGGTATGGATATGCATCCCGGATAAATCCTTATAAATTAGAAACAGGTGAAAAGGACCATAGCTTATATGCACCTTAAAAAAATCCAGAAAAAAAAAATAACTTCTTTGACGATCTCATAAATTAAAATAATAAAAAAAAAAAATCTTGTGTGAAACACTCGCACGACGTTCACTTGCCCCAAATTAATACAATTTATTCAAGAAATTTTCTTTAAAACAGGAATGTTACAATGTTTTGTTTGGATCGGCCATAAAAAAGTAGTGGTTGAGGATGATGTACCTGAGTGAGCACTCTAGATCAAAACCAACAAAGCTTGGGCAAATTTAAATTTTAACTAACTGGCCACACCTCCAATTATTTCTCTAAAAATTTTCAATAAAAGTGATACATTTCTATTTATGCAGCAAGCACAAGCATTCCAATTTTCAAGAAAATCGTAACCATATTCGAGAAACTTCCAAAAAAATTCGAAATTTTTTCTGTAAAATCGTACTTCGAAGTTAACCGATATTCTTCAATTATGGAATTCTTAATAAATGCTTGTAATATGTAATATGTATAATTATTATGTAGATGCTAATAACCATATTGTAGTGGAATCGGATGTCTTGAAGAGGTTTATGATGCGATGAATGGTTGGGAGCTAGTTAGAGATTTAGAGAGTTGTTACTCGAAATATGAACTACTAATTTACGAAAATAGATATATATGTTTAAAACCTTAGATAGCGACGCGCTCGTGATGTATGAACTGATGTCGTAAATGACTGGTAGAATCCTGATGAAACGGTGATAAAATACTGAAGAATATTTATCCCCTCTTCCGGTGGGAGACGTTTATATTGGCATCACTCACACATTGACAAGTGTGTAATTACGGGTCACACTAAAACATCTCTTGCCGTGCGTTGACCCAGGTCTTGAATAGGTCGGTGACCAGTGTGGCAACAGATGATGGCGGTT
Source organism: Triatoma infestans (assembly GCA_011037195.1). Lineage (NCBI taxonomy): Eukaryota > Metazoa > Arthropoda > Insecta > Hemiptera > Reduviidae > Triatoma > Triatoma infestans. Next base: position 403,496 of record JAAEAF010001118.1, on the reverse strand, counting down.
ATCAAAAGACTGTAGCCAGGTGGTCTTTTGAGTGTTTGTTGACCCTTGTGTATCGGCCAGGTGGCTTCTGTACACTGACCGTATAATTGACCCTTTTGAAAGGGTTCTTGTTGAAAGGGTTTTAGCGGTGTGTCTTTGGCGGTCCCTTTGACCGTGCACTGACCGTGGCTCTTGACCTGAATAATAGCGACTGGCTGGCACCACTAGTTATAATTTTTAAATCTTTTCCTTCTTGTTATCACATTACAATATAATATTATACTGAAGTAATACTTTATAGGAAAAAAAGAAGTGATAAATATTTATTATGTGTATATGTTCGTAGTGTATTAAAATTTAAAAAAAAAAAAAAATCGTTAGAATCGTCACACGAGAACATCACAAAAAACTGAAAAACCTAAACGGGAATATCAAGGTTGCAGTGCTTCCTACGACATTTTATTATTGAGATATCCGGTTAACATAGACACAGAACATTGGTTAAAAACATTTTTTTCGTATTCAGGGGACTTCAAAACGAAGTATTTCCGGTGTAAACTGAATTTCGAAACTCTGGCACGATCGCAATACTTCCTCTTCTTCTTACTAAAGATTATGAGAAAGTAAAACATATTGGACAGAAATTTACCAAACCTGAAAATGTATTTTATAAGTATGCAAGTAACCAAACCAAAAAATGTGGTTGGCACTAAAAAAAAAAACAACGGTTAAAGAACTGGCACTCTTGATAGATTTTGGTCGGAACTTGATGTTGATTCTTTTGAAGAATTAGAGACGGAACAATGAATTTGTTTTGAGATTCGAACAAAACACGTAAGTTTTTTTTCTGGATTTTTTTTTAAGGTACACAACAGCTACGGGCCTTTGCACCTGTTTCTAATTTGTAAACACTCATCCGGGATGCATATCCATACCAACCAGTCTAAAATTTCTACAGCAAACCCACAATCTAGGTCTAATCATATTCCTCTACTCCCTTATATCACTTATAAAATAAATACCTATACACAAGACACCAGCAAACAACTAAACACATACATATGTACAGCTAGTTTCACAACAAATGAAATAGATGAACCTCCCTAAGATATTCGAAAGTCTTATTGATATTGCCCTCATTGTCTCCTAATACATCTGTAAGACTGGTAATCAGTAAATTTACTTTTCCCCGCGCGTTTACATATTTCGAACATTCCAATAGAATATGCGCGATCGTTAATGTCGTATTGCAAGCCAAAGCATGCCGGCTGAGGTTCTCTTCGGAATATGTGGCTGTTTGTGAACATGGTGTGATCGAGTGTCATTCTCGCTAGGACAACTTCTTCTCGCCGAAACTCTCGATTTGAGGTTGAACATTTCTTTGTGGTAGTTTTGATATTCCTTAGATTATTTGACAGCTGCAATGATTGCCATTCCTTTTCCCAGTTGGAAAGATTTTGTTTTTTTTTAGAAAAGCTTTCCAATCGACTGCAAGGACACGTTCGTCTCTACAAGACATTGATGCCGCTTCTTTAGCAGCTTTGTCGGCAGATTCGTTATCTCTTATCCCCACATGACCGGAAATCCAAATAAAGGAGACTTCTTTATTTTCTCGTAGGCATAGTTCTAAGAGCGTATGTAAACTAAGCGTATGTAAAAACTAAGTTTGATCATGAAAGATTCGTTAAAATGATTTTGTTGATAATTCCTTTATAAAGTGTTGCTTTATAACGCTGATAATCTTTTCACGGACAAGCAAGTACATCTGAATTTTGACGCCTTTTTTCAATGAAAACAAAAAAAAAAAATTATGTATGATCCGCTATGGATTAATCAAATCAATAAAAAATTCTATGGGCAAAGAGTTGCCAACAATTTTCCAGCCTATCACAGAAGAAGTTACTACGATATTAAATACCAGGAGAAAAAAAAAAAAAATGTTAATAAAGTGAACATACCGTTGATGTGCTGATGATCCCGATGACGGTGGTGATGACAATTATCGTGTATTAATTTTGATGTGATTTTCCTTAATGCATGTTTCAATGGTTTTTCATAACCCTGCCAAGATTCAGCTGGCTCTATTAAATAATTTCCATTTGATGTCTTTATGTGTCCAGTCTGGAAAAATGAAAGAAAGGGGGTTAATTTCTGATAGTTTCCAAAAACAATACACAAAATTGAACAGTTTTAATGATATGTATATCTATAGATTAGCATTTTATAGTAGGTGTATTGTTTGGCTGCATATCTTGAATAGAACAAAATGACAATCTGCCCAACTGATATGTCATTCGCCACGTCAAATGAGTCGTAACGCATCTGTCTACCATAATCTAGAGGAAATCAATAGATTGCCTACTTCGTATTTACTTAATGCAATCTTTAAAAACCTAATCTATATGTTTGGTACGTCAGCACCGAAGATGCTAGACTACGTTGTTCTGTGATATTAGACAAGAAGATGCAGTTTAGGGATGGAAGTGAGACCGACAAGGAAGAGGTTTCCAGAAATAATGGAAATATGATTTAAGCTACAGATCTGAGATATGAATGAAGCAAGAATGTTTGCTTTTTCTGTGATTGTCTTAGCTCAATGTAATGGTACCGCAAAGATAGTGCAACCACAGCAGAGAGAAGAGAGACCCTCTCTGGTTAACAGAGACTACTCTCTGACTTAGGCAGGCTAGAGTGGGAGAACCTGTGTATATAAGCCAGTGGAAATCTATCTAGACTTTATCTATCAGATACAACCATACAACTATACATCGTATCGTGTCATATCTTTAGTCACACCATTCATTCTATCATTTTCATTATAAAGTCCAGTGCAGTTAGTGTAAACTTAGCTACATTATATTAGTGTCTTCATATCTCGTTCATTTAATCAAACCTAATTTCTCTCCTCAACTGAAGGAATTGTACTTGGTAACTAAGTTCTTAATTTTTACCAGGAGTTATCTTCTGTTGTTTCAGGATGCCGTTTAATTGCCGCATATTAAAGAGACAATTGCGATAGCATCGGCCAACTAAAAAAAAATTTTCCAAAATACTTTGCATACCCACTAACAAAAGGTGAAGTCCTTTTAATTTCTCTTTTTCATCCTAAATTTTTGGAAAACTAATTCGTCTCGTAAGATATGCATTGCAGCTATAAAAGTTTTCTATTTTAACCAAGGTTTTAATCACGTTTTCAAATTCTAAGATTTAATATTAACGTTTTATCTTTTCAAAAATTAAGTACAATGTCGTGGCGGATAGTACTTTAATAGTTTTATGAAGAACATGAAGTAATTTTTTAAATACTATCTATTACTGGGATAAGTGGGTGGGTGTGATGTAAACAATAGTACGGTTGAGGGAATGTGTGTGTGTGTGTTAATGCTGGGAATAGAAATTTGTGAATGAATGAAGAGAACGGAACATAGAGAGAGAGTGAGAGCGAATGATAGCGGTGGCGGTGGGATAAAGTGTGACGGAACATATTATAAAGGCTAGACGTGTAACAAAACTATGAATGAAACATGAGGTAAGCACCCAAATTATAGTATTGTCTCTAAACATTATAACAGAGAAATGGAAGAGAAATAAACGATGCTCACCTGGCCGACATAGCCATCAGTGTAGCACACATAAATACTAAAAAGAAAAATACTCTCAGACCGAAAACTTCTCAATAAACATGGCGAGAAGGCACCCTGAGGCCACATAAAATTAGTTTTAACATATTAGAGTCAGCAACTTTGATCCATTCACCTATATGTCGCCTACATATGTTTTGGTCTTACAACTTTGTTCTTATTTTAAAACAATATTTATTTCACGCTAAAATAACTTCAACTGGATATATGTATATTCTCGAATATATATGTTACTATTCCTTTCTCTTCGCTATAAAACAATTGTTAAATATTTCATATATGATGTATTTATTTTATATATGCAAAATATATAATAAATACGTAATAGTTAGGTAAGACCTTGTTAATAAAAATTTATAATTTACAAATAAATTCACATTACTAATACTTCCATGGTACTACAGTCCAAAATGGACCCGGGCCTCGTCGACTATTTTCAGCCGTTCCGCACGGTCCTCCTAGCTTGCCTCCTCTACCTTTTCACTCCCATTTGGGTGAGATCATCCTGGAGGTCAATCAGCTGCCGTAGATGGGTTTCTGTGGCTCCGCTGGTTTTCCAAAGAGAATTCTCTTGGGAATTCGCTTTTCCTCCATTCTCTCGAGATGTCCCAGTCACCTTAGACGAGCCGGCTTCACATTGGCCACTATGTTCACATCGCCATTCAGCTCGTACAGTTCCCTACTTTTTCTATGGTGCCACTCTCCGTTAACTAATTTGGCCACAAACATCTTTCTGAGAATTTTGCGTTCCCAAACACCCAGGAACTTCTCGCTCTTACCCGCCCTGAGTCTCGCTTGCGTATGTAAATACCGGCTTTATAATTGTTTTATACAAAACTACCCCGTGATAGACTTTAAATCGAAGAGTTTTCGATAACACGTACAGACATCTATTGTCTGCCGCTATCCTAGCTTTAATCTCTTCTTCTATTTCATTTTCTACTGTCACGAATGCTCCCAGATATTTAAATTCTTTTACTGCCGGAAATATGTGTTCACACATTGGCTGATAATTATCGAGATTGTCGAAACTTACCGCATAGTTTCTTTATGTCTTTATTCGTTTCATTACCATTTATCCCCAAACCTAGTTTTCTGCAGCGCTCTCGAATTCCTGAAATGCGCCCGCTACCGCTGGTTCTACCTGTAAGTAAGACATCATCCACATAGGCCAAGCACTGCGTAATCTTAATGGCTCATACCGCGAATTCCTTGGCCATATTAAATAGAACAAGTGATACTGGATCTCCCTGCCTTAGTCCACTATACACGCTGAATTTTTCAGAAAGGGAATTTTCGATTTGAGGTGCCCTTCAAGCTCATTTTTATTAAACTTATTAGCTTTAAGGTTTACCGAGTTTTCTCATGGCGAGGATCTCTGTTTTCTGCTTATCGTGTCGTAAGCTTGCTTTGAAATCGATAAACAAGAGGTAAGATCCACCTCTTGCATTTTAGGTATTCTAAAATTTTTCCAAGCACTTGCTTTACCGAGGAAGTGTGGTCGAAAGTGTAACGGTTCTTTCTAAATCCACATTTGTGGATGCCAATGTTTTTTTCCGCCCACGATGTCAGTCTGTTACTTATAGCTGTACCATTAAGTTTATAAACTACGGGCAATAAGACTATTCTTCCATAATTTTGGCAATTCAGCCTGTCATCCTTTTTTGCGGATTGGACATAAGGTAGCTTTCTTTCATTCTTCCAGCATTTTCTCCTGCAGCCAAATATCATAAATGATCTTCTATTCAAAAACTTTAATCTGGCTTCATTTCTCTCTTGCATTCAATGCTTCATCAAACCACATATTTCTATCTGATTTTGAGAGAGTAAGTAACATACAGCCACTCAGTTCTATCTTATATCTTTGTGCGGAAAGTAAGTACTTTCTCATTAACCTTTCCCCATCGTAAAATCTATAACACTAATTCCATTCTCATTAGACTCATCGTGCTAACTGTGCATTCCTATTGTACGGAGAAAAACCGTCTGCATATGTACTTTTGTTAAATAATATATTAAATAATTTAATGATTATTATTTAGTTATTAATCAGCACATAATAGAATGTATAACGACAAATTCAATGGCCTCGGATCTAATTTTACTACTATGAAACAAAAACACTGACTTGGTTAATCAAGATAGTAAACATTATTTATATTATGTATAAATAATGTATATATTTTTGTTGCATATATTAATGGTATGTGGTGGGAACAAAATACCTTTAAAACGAAACAAGGCTGTAATAAGAACTATATATGTAACCTGGTCTTGCCATAAGAGCTTATAAAAAAGTTCAATTTAGGATTAAAATATTTATATTGTAATTGTTGTTATCTAGTTAGTTAGTTACAAGGTACAAAGGTTAACTTTATTTAAAGGAAGTGAAGAAAATAAAAGTAAATATTCAAAGGCTAATCTGTATGAATTGTTTACACATTTCAGTAACATGGTGAGGAATGACAAAGAAAACCTTATTGCAGTGTAATAGCTCTTCAAAGGTGGGCAAATCAGCTTCTCTTGATTTTTGAGACACTTTATCCTCTCTCTGAGTATTAGTTGTGTGGTTTGTTGATTATCGTACTACAAATAGGAATAATGAGACCCACTCTTTTAGCGATCGACCAGGTTCCCATGCATCCAGTTTGTAAAGAAAACGCGATTAAAGTGGCGGCATGCTGATTAGCCCGGATCAGAAGGAATTCTCTTAAGAAAATAGTGGACCGTGGAAGGGCATCTCTGGAAAAAAAATCTACATTCGAACCTGATTAAAACGATGTGGGGTTATGGATTGCTTACCGGAGAATCACAGATTACACACTTATCTTTGTTCTAAATTAAATTACATAGAACACATCTAAAGTTCTGTTGCAGCGTGACGTGACGTGACCCATTAGGTCATTTCAGGCAATGAAGAAAAGATTTTCTGCAAAGAAACAAAAATTTGACCGCCAGAATAAAAGGGTATATGCACCCAGCTCCTAGAGAACCACAATAAGTGATGGGAATGTTAAAAGAAGAGGCATCACATCCGAGTTGTGGTCGATATGGGTTTGATAGTGAGTGAGCTATCAGTGGACAAAAGAATTATGTTATACGTTTTTGTAAAAAAGATGTTAAAATTTGTGTGAAGAATTACAAAAAACACCTTTTTAGAATTGATTCTAAAACCTCTAAATTAAAATATTCCTTTTTTTTTTCAAATATTGATGAGTCAACCAATCACGAATGATTCGCTAAGACTGAATGTTCCTGAGTTTATTAGTGCTGCAGATTGTTGACCCTCTTAGGCAGGCCAGACCTCAATCTCCTGGACTACAGTATATAGTCACATCTTGAGACAATGGTTTTTCACTGACAACATTCCTTTCAGAATAGCCTAAAACATTCATTGGTGTTGTGGGTAGCTCTAAATTTGCCACTAAATTCCGCCAAAATCCAGATTAATGATTGGCCAAGAATACTTAAAGCTTGTATTAAAGCTAGAAATGGAAGTTTAGATTTTTTTTTGGTCAATTGTTCTTGAGTTTTTCTGTAGTTTCTAGAATTCTCCCTAGATTCCTGGCTGCCTTCAGGGTTCCATTTCAGAGACTTCAGAGTCCCCAATGTTTTGGAATATGGTTTTTGAAAATCTACTGTCCTTGGATACCCCCAGGGTTTTACGTAAGGTGGCTTATGCTGATGACCTTGTCTTAGTTATTCTTCTCTGTCTCTTAGACAGTAGAGCGTAGTTAGAAAGTAATGCCTTAGTCACATGAATAATAATTTACACATGCTTCGTGCTCCGAAAATAAACTGCGTCTTTCTTTAGGATCTATTATAATATAATAATCGAAATTAACTCTTCACTTCTCATTTATTACATTATTATCTACATTTTGGCGCTTATATTCTCGAAGCTTTTCTCTTTTCCAAATCAATATTTTTCCTATTGTTATCTATATTATGTAATGGTAGAAATATTTCATATTCATATATGAAAATATATATTTTAATGTATATCTTAGGTGGTTTTCCTTTTAATTATGGTTTTTTTCTTTCACTTTTAAATGAAAAGTTTTTGAGAGACGTTATGTGCAGTTTTAATAACCATGTGGAAATGTTTATGTTTCTATAATTATTTGTCATCTGAAATAAACAAAGTTGGATCTAAGTAAGGAAGGTTTTTTATTTATGAAAGCAACATTAATTTTAGAAGAGCAGAAGCTATGTTTCCTCTTTTTTCTAATCACCATTTGTTTGCCTTTTGGTTAAACTTTATATGGAATCAGTCTGCAACTGTATCCTGGTCTAATTCCAGCTCCTGGTCTATTCTTCTTTAGGGTCGCACTAAGATCCCAAAGCGGTTTTAGATTGCCCAAAGTTTTGGTCCTCCACTTTAAAAGCAAGCCACAATCTAAGGTTTTGGGTAGTTCTCTAAATTTAAACAAGTAAAAAGAAAGAGTTATACGGGCTTTACGTCAAAATCACTTTTCATTAAGTAACGTTATATTTAAAAAAAATAATCTAGTGTGAAACACTCACACAACTTTCTCTTGCTCCAGTTCTCAAAATTATAATAGACAAATTTGTGTTAAAGCAAAATTTCAGATTTAATGCAATTTTGTCATTTTATATTCAATTGTAATAACGAGTGTTACGAATAAATTTAGTGAGGATTGGTCAGAAAAAAGAAATCTTTAATTATGCCAACATTTCGACCAAGATTCAAGACTTCTACCTTTATCAAGACGGCTTGAAAGATATAGAGAAATATATTTTTAGTGGAACTGGTTCCTTCATTAAATTTATTCATAATATAATTGACCAACGGTAAGCAAAATACTTTTCTAATTAAAACAGAAGCAACTGGTAGGTAATGTATTTCATTACAGACTTTTTTTTTTTAAATTATAAATTTTAAATTATTTTTTCATTTATAAAATGCATAAAATAAATTATATAAAATATGTTCTATTTTCTTTACTACAAATCCAAATCCAATCGTATGAGTGCAATTAAATGAATGAATTTCATTCACAAAAAAATTCTATTTGTCATATTAAATACAGTTACTTTCCCTTAAGTACAGTTTTTTCCCTTAAGTTCTTTCTTCCAATAGTAATTCTCGTTGCATATTAAATGAAAAAAAATCTGGCGCGAAACACTCACCACAACTTTCTCTTACTCCAGTTCTCAAAATGATAATTGACAAATGTTATAGTCAGTGTACCAACTTTAATGAAATTCGCCGAAAACTGAAAAAAACTGCTCAGTAAAACCGCACTTCCGGTTTACTAATTTTCTTGAATCTCGGAATTTTGGACATCTATTTATTTATAATTAATTTTGTTTGGATGATAGAACTGTATAATCAACTTGTATAATCACTTTAAAGAAAAACATAACCCCTCCCCTTCCCTAAAAGTGCCCTTAAATGAATGTTCCTAGAGAAATATTTTAAATGAAAGTTGTAGACCTGTGCAGTTTATATACGAAGTTTCAAGTAAATCATTGGAGCCATTTTTAAGAAAATTGCGAAAAAGTGAAAAAAAACAACCATCTAGTAAAGTGGTAAAGTAAACGCACTTCCGGTCGTGCGATTTATTTCAAACTTGGAATTTCAACAATATATTTAATTCTAATTAATATTATTCAGATGAACGAATTGTCCAATAAACTGAAATACCACTTTAGATGAAAACCTAACGCCCCATCCCCGCCCCCCAAAAGTGCCCTTAAATGAATTTTCCCAGAGAAATGTTTCAAATAAAAGTTGTAGCTCTTTGTATGTGTAGTTGATGTAACATGTTTGAAGAAATCGTCGGAGCTGTTTTTGAGAAAATTGAAAAAAAAAAAAAAAAAAAAAAAAGAAAAAGTAAATTGGTACTTCCGGTTGTGGAATTTTGACAGATAACGTTCTGTCAGATCCAATGGTGATACCTAAACGGAATAACAAGTTTGAACTTTCTATGATTTTTCGTTTTTGAGCTGTGTTGTTCACACACACGCATACACACAGACCATTTGCTAAAAACCAATTTTTTTGGACTCAGGGGACCTCAAAACGGATATTTCCGGTGAAAACTCGATATCGAAAATTTGACACGATTACAATATTTCCTCTTACTAGGAGTAAGTGAAAGTAAAAAACCAAGGAAACGTTCTGTGCAATACACCTCAGAATGGCGTCTTAGCCTTTCAGTTATTGCGTCGCAAATATTTGTACTTTATTTATTTCATAGTTTAGTATAACAACGTTGACAGAGAGAGAGATCCAGTCTTTTTTAGATCCTATCTCAAGTTTTCGATCTGTATACTGGCCTGTATCAGGAGCTCTTTAAATGAAGAATATGTTACAGATCTGTGCAATTTTTTTTGACTGAGTTAATTAATGAATATTATAGATGAACTCTTTTTACTTTCTTTTATACTCCTGATAAGAGGAAGTAATGCGATAGTGCCAAATTTTCTCTTACCATATTTGGTATGGTTAACGGAAATATATGGTTTGTATACCTAACAGTTTTTATTTGTAACAGTTTCCCAGGAAAATTGACTTTCGTGGAGTTCTGCGAGAAAAATTACCTTTAAACTACCACTTCAATCCATTGTATAGTTCTACTACTTATATAATATTGATATACATTAGTGGCATTGCTGGAATTCCAAATTTTAAGACAAATCGGTTAATTGGGAGTTATAGAATAGGTTTTTGAGTTTCTTATTTTTAATTATCGTGAACACCACTTTTCCTTTAAACTAGCTATGCTAACTACCAGATATAAATATCTCACTATTATTTGAAATGTTTTTGTTAGTTTTGGACGAATTGGAATTAAACCACTGGAAGAGAAAAGTATTGAGGTCGATCTGTGGACCAGTGTGCCAAGATAGAGCCTGGAAGTGACGAAAAAATGCGGAATTTAGAGAGTTATATACAGGGAAGAGGGATCTAGTAAGGAGGGGTGGTCCTTAGGCTACGATGAATGTGCGATATGGAAGAGCTCAACATACGACAGTGAGGAGAAGAAAAGCGACAGATAGAGAGTTGGGGTCCAGGTACTGACGCAGGCCAAGGTCTCCTACACGGGCAATAGAGCGACAGTTGAGTTGGGAGAATTAGTTTTGTGGCTTTAAATTACAAATATATGGGGGATTGGCTCTGTTATTGGCGCGGCCTTCGTCCTCAAGCATTACTCTAGTGGCTAGCGTACTCGCCTTTGGTGCGAGAATTCAGTTCGATTTCCGTGAGGGCAAAGTCGGAGTTGACTTTTATAGCATTGTCAAAAAAAATGGGAAGCTACAGTTCGTAGCGCACCTAGGAAGCGAAGGTCAGAACTAAGTGGCGCTGGGAACTGCAACATGCTTACCACACGTCCCCCCAAATATAACGGTCCTTCATAGATTGTTACGCCATAGGTTTTTTTCCCCCCCACGGCTGTTCACTTCTCCACCTGGTAAGGTTGGTTAGTTTGATACTTGTGCTCTCTATAATTGTGTTAAAGCAAAATTTCAGGTTTAATGCAATTTTGTCATTTTATATTCAATTGTAATAACAAGTGTTACGAATAAATTTAGTGAGGATTGGTCAGAAAAAAGAAACCTTCAATTATGTCAACATTTCGACCAAGATTCCTTCTTCGATCTTTATCAAGACGGCTTGAAAGATATAGAGAAATATATTTTTAGTGGAACCGGTTCCTTCATTAAATTTATTCATAACATAATTGACCAACGGTAAGCACAATACTTTTCTAATTATAACAGAAGCAAGTGGTAGGTAATGTGTTTCATTACAGACTATTTTTTTTTTTTAATTATAAATTTTAAATTATTTTTTCATTTATAAAATGTTGCAAAAAATAAATTATATAAAATAAGTTCCATTTTCTTTACTACAAATCCAAATCCAATCGTATGAGTGCAATTAAATGTATGAATTTCACAAAAAAATGCTATTCGTCATGTTAAATACAGTTACTTTGTTCAGTTTTTTCCCTTAAGTCCTTTCTACCAATAGCAATTCTGGTTGCATATTAAATTAAAAAAAAAATCTGGTGTGAAACACTCACCACAACTTTCTCTTACTCCTGTTCTCAAAATGATAATTGACAAATTTTATAGTTAGTGTACCAAATTTAATGAAATTTGTGGAAACTGAAAAAACTGCTCAGTAAAACCGCACTTTCGGTTTATTAATTTTCTTGAATCTCGGAATTTTGGCATATATTTATTTCAAATTAATTTCATTTGGATGATAAAATTGTATAATCAACTATGATATGATGTCAATTTAGAGAAAAACATAAACTCGCCCCTCCCGTAAAAGTGCCCTTAAATGAATTTTCCCAGAGAAATGTTTTAAATAAAAGTTGTACATTTTCCTATGTGTAGTTTATATTGGCAGTTTCAAGAAAATCATCGGAGCCATTTTTAACAAAATCGCGAAAAAGTGAAAAAAGATCACTTAGTAAAGTGATCTTACTCAATGCTGAACATACTTAGTAAAGTAAACGCACTTCCGGTCATCCGATTTTTTCAAACTCGGGATTTCAACAACATATTTAAGTCTAATTAACATTATTTAGATGACAGAATTGTCTAATAAACTGAAGCCGTAACCCCCCTCCTCCTCCAAAAGTACCCTTAAATGAATTTTTCCAAAGGATAAAAGTTGTAACTCTTTGTATGTGTAGTTGATGTACAAGACAATCGTTGAAGCCATTTTTGAAAAATCGCAAAAGAGTAAAAAAAAAAAAAAAAAAAAAACTAGTAAAGTGGTACTTCCGGTTGAGGAATTTTGACAGATAACGTACTATCAGATCCTATGGTGATACCAAAACGGAATAACAAGTTTCAACTTTCTGCGGTTTTTCGTTATTGAGCTATGCTTACACACAGGCCATTTGCTAAAAACGACTTTTTTGGACTCAGGGGACCTCAAAACGGATATTTCCGGTGAAAACTCGATATCAAGAATTTGACACGATTACTAGGCGTAAGAGAAAGTAAAAATAATGGTGTAAAGGAAAAAGAGATATATATAAAAATTAAGCTTGGAAGAGAAAAAGATAGAAGTCTCTTGGTGTGTGTATTGTGTGTATAATGCTTTATATGAAGGAGTAATGACCGGTTGGGAAGATAAAATTGAAAATGAGATGTAAACAGGCACGTGGTGTAAATTCTCTCTTTTTAAACACCTGCACTTCAATCTTTCTATTGTACTGTTGTTTCTTCAACACCCTTTTATTATATATATAGGTATATCATAATTATCATCTGCTTTGAATGAACGCGTTTGTAAACATATCTTACCAGATACGTATTATTATATGGACTATTAAATTTTTAGTTCCATCGTTGTGCAGAGGTAGCAAGTACTTGTAATCAAGCGATCAGAGGAGATTGCGCAATTTCATTTCAATGCGTTTATCACCTTTCCGTAAAAAATGGCAAAACTGCTATTGTTTAACAATTTTTTGTTTAAAAAACCAAAAAAACATGAAGGTCAAATAGAGTTTTCTGCGAATACTACAATTTTCTGGAAACTATCTAAAACATTTCAAATAAAAGTGAAAGATTAATATATGGGTAGTTAGTATTGCTAGTTTAAAGGATATCGTTCTAGTGGATTTCAAGATAATTAAAAATAAGAAACTCAAAAACCTATATGGTAGGCAGCACGATATGGTAGTTAATGTGATACTGAACACTCACGCACACAATCCCACTTTCGGACTTTGTAAGGGAGAACAAAGGTCACTGAGAGGTATAGTGTTCAAGCGTCAGAGATGTGCATAGAATGTTAAGCTTTGGTTGATGAGAATCGTTTGAAGAGCGAAACGGCTTGTTAGAACTGTCGCTTGTATAAATAGCCAATTTTAGCTAGTATGCGAAGTCCCACAGGCCACCAGTAATGTGTTTCAACTGACGGTAAACTTTTGAATGCTTGACTAGCTGGTTTCTTCTTAGTAACTTCTTTAGACTTTTTCAAGAGCTGGTTTAGTTTTCATCAAAGTTGAAATCTTCAAGGTATTTACTTTCTCATAGGTTTTATTTCTTGGTGGGTGCAAGAATCAACTTATAGAGAAAAGATTGCCTATCATTCGCGATTACTTTACAGCGGTTAATACGTATCTGATATGCACTTGTGGAAGGGGAAACGATGATTGGTGCTCGATAAGGCTGGCAATGAAACGAGTGCTGGCGAATTTTCTCAATAAAACCTGGCTTGATTCCAATGATACCAGCGTATTTATTTGAGTTTTTAACTTTCATCGAGGAAGTCGTATCATTGATAGATCATTCTAGTCGATAGATATCCAGCATAAGCTCAGCAGCCTTCCTCTTCGCTAAGAACCAAGATTTCCCTATTCAAGTGCAATAACCCTACATGAAGTACTACACACAATATTGAAACTGGTCAGGTTTGGTAAAGCTGATCAGTTTCAATGCAGAAGACTCAAAACTGTGTGTAGAACGAGCTATAACTTCCTCAAATATGGGACAATCACAAACACTAGATTAGTTTTTGGTTCCAAATTGTGAGTGTATCCCAAATAGGTATTTCAAATTTTTCTATTTTAATACCAAATAATTTTTAATATAAAATTTATTGTACACTGTTCCAGCAAAGCGAATTAATATGAACATTGTTCAGAATATTGATAATGAAGTATAAAAATAAATATATTTTCCCCCCTCTCTTTTTTGGCTTTGGAGTTTATTATTAAAAACGCCCATATTGCGACCTGCCTGCCTTAGGTATCACTTATATTCATAATTATATTATTAATAATAATTTGATAAATCTTTAAGAATAACAACAATTATATAATATAGTTAATAAATACTTAATGGTTCTTTAACAATTACTAAAATAAGAATCATCTAACAAATTAGTAGCCATAACATAATACCAGTATTGTATCAGAACCAACCACCACAACTGGCAGTATTGTCTTTTCTTTTCTGTATTCATATCTGTAATTTTGTATCAACTACGAATTTGTATAAACAGTTTAATGTCGTGAATATTACCATGCAGTACGTCACTCAGTGTGTGAGAGTACGTAACACTAATTTAAAAGGAGTTTGTATCTGCTCGGACAGCCAGGCTGCGCTGAAGGCGCTGAGTTCATGTGTCTTCACTTCCAGGTTGGTGTTAGAATGTTCTAAAAGACTAGAAGAGCTTTCTTCTCTGAAGGATGTGCTTCTAGTATGGGTGCCTGGTCACATGGGAATTTTTGGGAATGAGGAGGTGGATAGGTTTGCCAAATTAGGCGCCTCTGTTCCTTTCATTGGTCCCGAGCCTGCTGTTGGCGTGTCTTTTGGCACATGTCTGTCAGGCTTCTAGACATGGACAGCTTCACAGCATTCATCCTTATGGATGAGCTCAGTTGGTTTTCGGCAGTCCAAAATGCTCATCGGTGGTCCGGACAAGACCATTAGTGAGACGTTGCTGTGTTTTTCACGGAGCGCTCTCAGGCATCTGGTTGGATCTCTTACTGGATATTGTGGTTTAAGGAGACATCTCTAAATAATGGCGCTCATGCCGGATCCATTTTGTAGAGTCGGTGAGACAGAGGAGGAAACACCCATCCATCTTATGACAGATTGCTTGGGTTGTGAGGAAATTAGGTTCAGGACCTTTGGTCGGAATAGGATGTCCGTGGAAGAGTTTAGGCTGTTTCCGCTTAAGGTTACTGTCCGATTTATTCGGACTGCGGTGAATCTTAGATGGATTAGACCCGGGTCTGGATTTTTGTTATAGACCCGGCTTGTTGTTTTTCTTGGGGTAGCTATATGGGCCCAGTGAGGCTTTGGATAGCGTAAGGTTCCCCTCCCCACAGACTAATAATAATAATAATAATGTCACTTAGTGTGGTGAATTTTGTAAATATGTAATAGTTTTGTCTAATGTTATCGTCCTTCTTACACACATGATAACAAGTTCGACATTTTCTTCAACGCTGCACCCTTCACAATTACCAGACTTTACCAAATATGAATTGAAGAACATTGTTCTATTTGTCCGTCGCATGTCCTGTTCGTAGTTTACTTAGTGTCACTATTTGGCCTCTTAAAATTTTGTATTTCTTGAACCAAGGCTCAAAAGATATTGTTTGCATATTAGAGAAATGATACATTTCTTTCTGATATGAAGATTCTCTTTCATATAAAGTTTGCCATTCTCACAATAATATGGACTGAGTTTGTATTACAGACAATCGTCAAATGGTAGGTCGATTTTTGTCTCTCTATACCTGTCATTATTAATTAACTTTGCGACTGCTATTGCCATACCGTTGCCATAATATATATTAATATGCCCTGGTAACCATTGTATTGTAATATTTTTTGAACTTTTTAATAATTTCTGTAATAGCAAAAGAGAGAAGACAGGCCCTCTCTGGTACTCTCTGACTTAAGCAGGCTAGAGTGGGTGAACCTGTGTATTTAAGCCAATGAGAATCTATCTAGAGGAAATCTATCAGATTCAACCAACACCTCTACTCCCACCTTTTATTCTATCCAAATCATTATAAAGTTCAGTGCAGTTAGTGTAAACTTATAGCTTCATTATAACAGTGTCTTCATATCTCGTTCATTCAATCAAACCTAAATTTCTCTCCTCAACAACTCCTTTATATTTCTTTTATTATTCTATGTAGAATTAAATTAGTTAGTATTTTCCCCGTAATTTGATAGACCATTTATTTTGGGTTTATTTACATTAATTGTCACAACTTCATTAAGTTCAAGGTCCGACAGTGCTTGCTGTTCGTAACTAAAAGAAGAATGCAATACAATGCCAAAAACCATCTTTTCTGTCTTTTCTAATAATATTGTAATTAATTGATTTTATAATTTTTGTCTTCTAAAAACCATGTTTCGCTTATTAACGCAAACTGGTTTTTTTTTTGTTCGTTTAAGTAATTTTACAAATTCATTCCATTTTGTTGTTCGCGCTATGAATAAATATTATTATGTTGTAAAAGTTTAAATTCATTCATTGTTGTGTTAAAGATTTGATTGTTATTCAACGTAATTTCCTTTAGTTGTTGTTAAATTACTTTACGATGTTTATAACAATTATTAAAAACTATATTTTTTTAATATATTTGTATTGTAATTTTATATAATTTCCTCTCTATATATAATTATTGAATAACTTATAATTATTAGTATCTGTAGCTTAGTTCTCATTATAATTGCCTGACTCTAATCTACTTAATAGGCTGAAATTTCTGAAAATATAACTTTGTTCAATATTTGTCCCCTATGTATATCAAAATAATTTGTGGTCCTTCGAAATTTATCCAAAATAAGCGGTTCAAATATTTCATTGATTTTAATATTAGCATCTTCTTTAACACTTGATGACGAAAAAGTAAACACTTGTTTCCTGTTTTCCTCTCTTTACGAAAAGTATTGGTGAGTTTACTTTTAGAAGTAATTTATATTCTAAAGTAGGGGTTCCATCTTTATTTTCAGATAGTGTAGGAAATCTACTCAACATGTCGAGTACACTAAATGAATTTTGTAAACGGAGAAATTGTTCACTGGCTTCCCTGTATGATATAACGCGAACAGACATAGTTTTTGTTTTTTGTTTAAATAATTAGAGTCTCTGAAGTTCAGGACAGTTTTTTTGAATCGGTTACACCATGCAATAGATGTCTATTTACATATTTTAACGGAAATGGGCATGCTGATTGCTCATGATCTTCTTTTTTATGAGCTTTATTCTGGCTTTTACATATTTTAGAATCTTAGACATTGAAAACATTGAGTAATCCTGAATAAGTACCTACCTACCTCACGGGATGCCAAATACACGCTATTTGGTAATGATTGGTTATGAAATGTAACCCGTACAGAGTTTAGGTACGTATTCATGATTTCCATATTTGTATTTCCGAACTCTTTTATTAAGTTTTCCAAACTCTTGGAACGTTTATTTACTGGCACTGGGCTGTTCAAATTTTCCAAATATTACTTTTCACTTTGTACACGCGTAGGCGTGAACTCGGAAGCGTGAGGAGAAGTGCTTAGTGAAGCACACAATTATAAAGAACAATAAAGTTTTTAATTCTCTTACCTTGAAGATATGCGCTTAGGATGATTAAAAAGCGTGTGTGAAGGACGCTATGAAGCGTGAAAAATATAAAGAAGGCTGTGTATATGTGTAAATATGTTCGTGTATGGATGTGTATGAAGGAAAGTTATGGGAAAGGTGAGTGAAGCGGTACGAAAGCATGCGTTTGTTGATGCGAATAAGACCTCTCGGAAGTTGATTGGAGGTAGAGCTGAAAAAGCCTGGGGCTGTAAGTATAGTATATCTATGAAGGCGGTGAATCTTAACGATGAAGGAGTTGAAATGGAGCAGTTAAGATTCTGATGCAATAGTTAATATTCTGATACACACATGCACTAGAAGCAAACCGGCAGACAAATGAAGAAAAGCGATGATTAACAAGGGAAAAGGGGGGTTGGCTTGTGAAGTGGAACCAACGTTCGGTGACGCGAGAGAAGCCGCGAAATCCCCTACCACGCCAGAGTATTGGCGGTTGAGAATTAAAACGGCAGAAAAACAGGATGTCTGGCCGGACGACGCGTGCGCACGCGGAAGTTATACAACTGCAGCAGACACAACCTGGCAAGACGACGCAACACACTTATTGTTTGAAAAATATGCATTACAACCCCAATTTTTTCTTTTACATAGGAGCTTTGATATCAATGCCTTTATTACTTTTAATCATTTCATGTGAAATGGAATTTATTTACAGCATTCATACAACGGAAGGAAATTTTGCATCCTAGTTTTTTCCAATTGTATCCTCTCTTATGGCATCTTTAATATTATTTAATTTTAATAATTTACATACGTGAATGTCATATAATAAACGACCCTCTTCTATACTATTAAGCATTTTCCATATAGGTTTGGTAAAATGTTTCAATAAATAGAATCTTTTCTACTTTCATGTTTAATTACCTGTGTTGATTGAATTAACTGGAAACATCATTTTCAATTTTGGTGTCGGGGCGGGGGTTAGGGTCAGGCGGTTTTCCTTCCAACAGCTCCCTTTGTTTGTTTTTTTTTTTATTTAATCACTTATTTGATTAAGTAAGATTAAAAGTGAACGAAAAGTGCAAAAAAAAAAACTAAATAAAAAAAAAATTAATAAAATTGAATTTAAGTTTATTATAACTGGGGGCAGCACTATAGTAGTAGTTAAATCACACACGTAGTATGTCAACTAGTATATCGACCCTTCTCCTAGTAAAATCAGAAGGTAACTTGTGAATAAGATGTTTAATATAAAGACATATTAAGTCACAAATGATTGTTGGGTATATTGCTGTTGTGAACTTGACAATGCCATATCCTAGTAAAATGTTTTTTAACAATGTATGCATGCACTTTAAGAATCTTTTGTAAATAACAAGTCATAAATTGAATAAAACAGACATTGTCTTGCTGTGTAAGAAACAAAACCTTATTTACATATGTTACCAGTGTCTTTATTTAAATATTTATCTCGATCTTATGTAAATGTTTTACCTTATAAAATAAGATGGTTTTTTTTTAATAAAAACACATACTGAGTTTTAAATTTATTTATTTTTAATATAAGAGCAATTTGTTTTCTCTTTACCGGTGAGATTATTTTTTTAATATTTATTTTATTTATTTATTTATTTTTTTACGGATACTGTTTCTATGAAAAGTGAAATTAACATCCCGCTTTGTCAACTGGAAATCGTATTATCTTTGCAGTTTACTGTTATGGCATTAAATGTAAGCAGTCTGCAGATATCTGGTGGTTGCTTGACATTTTAAATTTATGCATTACAACAACTTATAAAACTTGAAATTCCTTCCAAAGCCTGAATGAAATTTTTTTGTACACTTCGTTTATATATATATATATATAGTCTCTATAGCTCACTCTCCGGGTGATGCGCAATGTTATTTGTTACAAGAAATCGATGTCCGATGCCGGCTTTAAACTGAGAAAAGCTTCTGAAGGAACAATAATAAGTTCAAAGTTGACATTCCATTTTGGGTGTCACTGGGACCCCACAAAATTCCTCAACCGGAATCACCACTTTGCTGAATGTTCCCCCGTCTTTTTGTTTTTTTATATATATATTTTCTCAAAAATGATTCCAACGATTTTCTTCTAAACTTGTCAAATCTTCTATTTCTTCTTCATTTCCTGAGATTCTTATGCTTTTCAGCATATTATGTATGCCTGTACCCATCCATTCCATTTATCTCTCTCCTGAGTCATTCTTTTCATGGACGCGGTCCACTGGCCTCTTTTAACCCGTAGGCGCTCAATGTATTCTAGGTACCCCATTCTTGGCCTTCCTCTGGGCCGTTTACCTGCAGTTTTGACCTCCATCAGACATCTCGCCATATTATATTCTTCCCTTCTGCATATGTGCCCAAACCATTTCAACTGTCGCGTCTCCATCTCTTTCATTAGGGGTTCTATTTCTAGGCTACTTCTTATTCTTTCGTTTCTTACCTTGTCTCGCCTAGTCTTCCCTTCAATGCGACGAAGGAACCTCATCTATGCAGCCGTGATCCGGCATGCGTGCTTATCTAACACCGGCAATGATTCGCTCCCATACTGGAGAAGTGGTAGGGTAAGCTGTCTTAAAGATGGTCAACTTCACTGCTTTACTTACTTCTTTTTTTTACCTATAATCGTATTACTGATTTGGCTGTAGGCTTGGTTGGCAGCTCTTACGCGATTCAGTACTTCCGAATCTATCCTGCCATGTCGGCTTATGATTACACCTGAATTCCTCTACCTGTTTCATAGCACTTCCTCCTTCGCATTCAATACGAATGGCTTCGATGGCCCTACCTATGTACATTACTTTACTTTACTTTTGCTAATCTTGTCACATCAATTAGACATATAAAGAATGCTACAACCTTTATTTGAAACTGGGAAAAATTCATATATGGGCATCTTTTGGTTGGAGGGGGTGGGCATATGCTTTCTTATATAAAGTGCTATTTTTAGTTTATTATACAATTTTATCAACTAAATAATATTAATTAGAATTAAATATGTTGCCACAATTCCAACTCTTAAAAAACAAAAAGATCGGGTTAACCGGAAATGGTTTTTTTTTTCTAAACAAGCTTTGTTCTCTCTCTCAGTTTTCTGCTTTTTTCTCCATAAAAATACAGACGAATTTATTTAAATATTTAATAGTAACCATGAAGAATATAGAAGGTCTAAAAGCTTAAGTTGGAAGTGGGGAGGTTATTCTTCTTTTCTAAGACAAGTTATTTTTATTTATTTAAATTTAGATTCTCCTTTTTATATAAAATTGAAGATAAAATTCAACATTTTATAAAAATTATAAATCTGAAGAAAAAATGTCAACTCTATATGTAAGAGAAAATCGTGTAAGGGTTTACATCAGATTTTTTTTCATCTCACTTCACCAAGATTTTAATTAATTTTGTTTTCTGGTGACTCGCAAGTGTTATTACTTATTTTATAATGGCCATTAATCCCTTTTTACTTTCTCTTACTCCTAGTAAGAGGAAGTATTGTAATCGTGTCAAATTTTCTATATCGAGTTTTCATCGGAAATATCCGTTTTGAGGTCCCCTGAGTCCAAAAAAGTGGTTTTTAGCAAATGCGGTGTGTGTGTGTGTGTGTATGCGTATATGTGTATATGTGTAAGTGAACAGCATAGCTCAAAAACGAAAGTTGAAACTTGATATTCCGTTTAGGTATCACCATGAGATCTGACAGTACGTTATCAGTAAGTTATCTGTCAAATTCCACTACTGGAAGTACCACTTTGCTGTTTTTTTTTTTTTTTTCAAAAATGGTTCCGACGATTTTCTTTAAACTTCACATCAACTTCACATACAAAGAGCGACACTTTTTGAGAAAATTCATTTAAGGGCACTTTTTGGGGGAGTTGGTGGAGTTAGGTTTTTATTTAGATTGACTTTTACGTTGACAATTCTGTCATGTAAATAATATTAATTAGAATTAAATATGTTGTTGAAATCTCGAGTTTAAAAAAAAAAATCGGATAACCGGAAGTGCGTTTACATTACCACTTTAGACTAAATGAGTTTTTTTTTTTTTAACTTTTTTTGCGATTTTCTCGAAAATGACTCCGAGGATTTTCTTCAAACTTCGTAAGTAAATTAAACATACAAAGATCTACAATTTTTCATTTAAAAACATATCTCTGGGAAAATTCATTTAAGGGGTGGGGTTATGTTTTTGTTTAAAATGCTATCATATAGTTGATTATACAATTCTATCATTCAAACAAAATTAATTAGTACTAAATATATGGCCAAAATTCTGAGCTTCAAGAAAATTAGTAAACCGGAAGTGCGCTTTAACTGAACTGTTTTTTTTTTCAGCTTTCGACGAATTTTTATAAAAATTTGGTATTATTTACTCGCTATAAAATTTGTCAGTTATAATTTTGAGAACTGGGGTAAGGGGAGAAAGTTGTGTAGTGTTTCACGCCAGATTTTTTTGCTTTCATTTACTGCTGCTGTATTGCTGTATCTGTCGGTTTTGTGGAAAACTTTACTTTTCTCTTACTAATATAATAGTAAGAGCAAGTATTGCGATCGTGACAGCTTTTCGAAACTGAGTTTTTACCTGAAATAGAAGTTTTGAGGTCCCCCGAGTCCAAAAAAAAAAAAAAATAGTTTCTACCGAATGGTCTGTAAGTGTGTATGTGAAAAGAATATCTCAAAAAGAAAAACTCGCGAGAAGCTCAACATGGTAATCGGTTTAGTGGGTACTACTACCGTATTAGAAAGGAAGATTTTGGGCAAAATCCATCAACCGGAAGAACCATTTTACTAAATGGTGGTTTAATTTTATTTTTTCCTGAATTTTTTCTAAAACGGCTCCAACAATTTTTTTTAAACTTGGCTCATACAAACAGCAACTTCCCGGAAACATTGATCCGGGAAAATTCATTTTTTTGTGGGGGAGGGGGACACTTTTGTGGGTTGGATGGGGGGTTAGGTTTTTCTCTAAAGTACTATTTCAATTTATTTTTTTTTTTTTTTTTTTTGCTTCCTGTACTTTATGGATCGCCAAATTATTAACCCTTTAATTGTGGACGTTTATATTTTATCAGTTTATATTTATATTGTGTCTATTGTTTATTTATTTGTGACTATTTATATATATATATACTGTAGGCTTATTTACAGATCTATATTATGTTTCTTTATGATGTTATAGAGTTCTGTGTATGTCTTGTGGTTATTTAAAATAGAATTTAGGTTCGGAGGAAGTTGTACATCCAGCTTCAACTATGGAGCTGCATAATAATTCTCTTCCATTGGATTATTTTGCACAAGCTAAAAATGATGTGTTGCGCATTAATTTTTGCATCAGTTGGGCATGGACATTTGGGATCAATCGTGATTCCTATACGACCCAGGATGTGAGGACAGAAGTTATGTTTGCATATTAAGATATAAAACTTCCTACTTTCACTGAAGGCATAGAACCATGGCTTAGTAGGAATGTGTGGTTCTAAACCGGATATAAAACGTTCCTTTAACATTCCTTAATTGCTCATATTCAACACTCCACTCCTTATAATATTGGGCTTTTGCATAATTTTTAACATCAGCAACTAATAACATTTTATCTGTGGGTAAACCAGAAGAGGCCAGGCCGCATTTCTCGCCGCTTAGGTTCGCCATTTCGTTACCTCTTAATCCGGTGTGTGTCCCTTAACCTATATTAGGCGGACTATCTTCCCTTCCGACTGCAAGTTCTTAAGTAAATTGCACTGTTTGCAGTAATGTGAAGGATGGATTTTTACCCGGTTCCTTCAGTCTGGAGAGAATGCTTTGACTATCAGAGAGGATAATCATAGTAGAAGAGTGAAGCTAGGTTGCAAAATGAAGGGAGTTATTTATTGCTACTAATTCAGCGGTAAATATGGAAGCATAGTGGTTTAATTTCTATTGCGAATTGGAGCCGGTTTGTATGTCAAAGATCGCACATCCCCCACCCCATTTGAACTCTTAGAGCCGTCAGTGTAGAGACAATATCCGCCGGGATAATAATATTGCTCTATTTAGGTTAACATAATTAACTGAGGGTGGGAATAGTATTATCAAATTTTGTAAAAATCTGTTAGTATATGCTACTGGGAGCCCAAGGAGCATTCTAAATTGAAATGGTATATATCCGCATGGTGGTCGACATGCGGATCGATGTAGCGAAGACGAAAACTGTGAAAGGGAACTATTCCAATTTATTATATAATTATGTTATCTAATTAGAATTAAATATTTTGCCGATATATTAAGTTTCAAGAAAATGAGTAAAAACTGTAGGTAACAGTAAAAACAGTTTTTTACCGTTTTTGAGTGATTTTTTACTTTCTCTTACTCCTAGTAAGAGGAAGTATTGTAATCGTGTCAAATTTTCGATATCGAGTTTTCACCGGAAATATCCGTTTTGAGGTCCCCTGAGTCCAAAAAAGTGGTTTTTAGCGATGGTCTTTATGTGTGTGTGTGTGTGTGTGTGTGTGTGTGGTGTTGTGTGTGTGTATGTATGTGAACAGCATAGCTCAAAAACGAAAAATCGTAGAAAGTTCAAACTTGATATTACGTTTAGGTATCACCATGGGATCTGACGGTGCGTTATGTGTCAATATTCCTCAACCGGAAGTACCACTTTACTAGTTGTTTTTTTTAAGTTTTTGCAATTTTCTCAAAAATGGCTCCGAAGATTTTCTTTAAACTTGCTATATCAACTACACATACAAAGAGCTACAACTTTTATTTGAAACATTTCTACAGGAAAATTCATTTAAGGGCACTTCTGGGGGAGGGGTGGGGTTATTTTTCTCTAAAGTGCTATCACAGTTGATTATACAATTGTATCATCCAAACAAAATTAATTAGAAATAAATACATGGCTAAAATTCCGAGTTTCAAGAAAATTAGTAAACCGTAAGTGCGCTTTTACTGAACAATTTTTTCAGTTTTCGACGAATCTTATTAAATTTGGTATACAAACTATAAAAGCTGTCAATTATAATTTGGAGAACTGGAGTAAGAGAATGTTGTGTGAGTGTTTCACACCAGATTTTTTTTTTTCAAAAAAAAACATTGACAGACAGACAAAGTTAAAATAATGGTTTATCAAAAAGATAAATTATTGGTCTTCTATTTTGTCCCCAAAAAAAAGGAGTCCTGAACCTCAAATATTTACAGCTGTGAAAAAAAAGAAGGGTATTTAATAAATAGCAATAAAAATTATGATGTTGGTAATTACCCTATGGAACTGTTCAGGGCGAAAAAACGTTCAAAATTGTTTTTAATTAGTTTATAATCATTAATTCCATTTTGAATTTCTCTCTAAAAGGCTGCACAGCTCACATAAATTATTCTATGGCGTTTATAAATCTTTCAGCCTACTCAATAGCATAATTTTTCATTTTGCTGATTTCAGTTATTATGGAATGGCTAATTTGAACCACGTTTCAACCGATAGAAGCTTATTATTATTACTGTTAATAAATATGCATGAGTGCTTTACGTGAAAGGAAACTCACAGTTGTTGTGGATTTAAATCATATTTAATGGCCGGAACATATGGGGTTCTTAAGATAGGAATCCCTCCCCTTCCCCCCTATGAAGATGGATGATTCTACTTCATATAAACTTGGTTACTTTGTTTGGCTTAGACTAGTTTCTAAGTGTATGAAGGATTATAAGAACAACTGTATGCTATAGTCGATCATAAATTATAAGTACATAGTTAATCCACTGGGAAGATATTTCAGTTATAAAATGAAAACGAAATAGTAGATATGGCGGGGGCCATTGATGAGTTTAGAACGAACTGTGACATAAATATACATAAAAAAACACATATACAATCATATCCATTCTTATATTTATGTATAAACTAATTTATATTGTCTTATCTGTCTTTTTGTAGAATGCCTATGAGGCTATGCTATATAAAATTGAGCGTAGGCAGTAAGTACCCTTTTGTACAAGTCCATACCATAAGTCATCATACTGTCATGAGAAAAATATTGCGTACGTTAATCAATTAAATTAGTTGCTTTAAAAATCTGATTTGACTTTACCCAGCATTGGAATAAATTTATTAAAGATTTTTCCAATCCTGTATTAATGGTAAGGGGATTAGCTCAGTGGTAGCGCGCTGGACTAGCAACGCGGAGATCTCGGGTTCGAATCCAGCCGTGCTACACTTAGATTTCTCTTCCTAGGAGCCTCTACAGCTCACTGTCCGGTGATGGGCAGTGTTGTCTGCAACGAGAGTACAGTGCACTGAGAGGCGAGTGCAAATGACTACAGATGTTGACGCGCCTTAAATTTAAAAAAAAAATGGCACGGGGTTTTAACTAACGTGTATTCATAAATCTTTCCCCGGCCTAACTTTTTCTGTTCCGCTTGTGTGTTAGTACGAATTTCAAGACTAAAGTATTTTAATTGATCCAGTGGGATCTGATTATCTATCAATCTATATTATTCACAAGTCAGGTAAATATTTACTATGTAATGCACTTACTCCTTTGCGAAAGTGGAAAATCAAATTGCTTATACGAACCTTATATCTGATATTACTTAAATGACACACTTATATATTCAGTAGATTATAAAGCATAATAAACACAACAGGTGAAATTGGTATACTTCAATATAAAATTAAATCCTAGAAATCAAATCGTACTTAATAAAAAAAAATGTGAAAAGCTCTCTAATAAATAAATAAACGTATAGAAGCGTATAAAAAATTATACTTCTAATCCAAATTTAAAAATTTTTTTTGTTAACTATAAAGAAATATCCGCTATAGCAATTACAATAACTGAAGCAGTTATGAAAATAAATCATGATGAGCTCAATTTTGTAGCAAATTAATTAGAAATATCCCTATTTCTGAAATATGGAAGATAATTAAAGGTAATTTAAATAGGTTGATGGAGACTGCATTGAAGAATTTCCTACTTAACTAGGCCCCCTCCCCACACCTTATGTATAAAACAATATTTAAAACAAGAAATAATATTAATAATAGCAATGTAAATAATAATAATTTTATATTAGAAAATTTTATAACTGATGAATTAAATGCCTCCTTAAAAAGTAACTTAAAACTGCCCCCCCCCCCTGATAACGGTCAGATTCACTATAAAATTTGATATTATAAGCCAGATAAAAGGATCAAGAAATTCTCCCAACATTATTTATTAATTGAAATGTATCAGTCAGGTAATATTTCCAAAAAAATGTATGGATTATAATTATTATCGCTATTCACAGACTCGATTCCTGAATTCTCTTCTTTTTTTTTTAGATATAACAGCAGCATGTGATAATGTCCAATTCCCTCTCCTCTATCAGAAAATATCAGAATATATTATAGAGGAGGGAAGTTATTCTTAATGGCCCACCAAACTCATTTTGTGAATAACATAAATAATATTTACTTTCAAAGAAATATATATATTCTTATTAATGGCAAATTGAAGGGTCGTCGACTAGGTCTTCCGCGGGGGCGGGGTAGGAGATTTAATAAGCCCATTACTTTTAGCTATGTACAGTTCAGAGAAAGAATTAAATTTACATATGTACTCCATATACAATGCTGTTACTAACTGTATACATGAATTAGGTGAAGCTTTTAGAAAATTATATGACTGGTCAAACAACTCAGAACGAAACATTATGTTACGAAGTTCAGAAATTTTGTATTTTCAATAGAAGCACGTTTTATGAACGGTAGGTACTGCTAAGAAAAAAGAAAATCACTCATTTTTCTATTTAAAGGTGAGCTCTAATAAAATGAAATATCGTATTACAAATATTCCTTATTCCCCCAGCAATAACTGCATTACTCTTTTTACATGTATTAAGTCTAGTATTTCAGAAAAAACAATTACAAACCAAAGTGATTTGTAGCATCACTATCTCCTATTATCTTCACGAAGTTACATTGCTCTATCTCATTCATATTTTCAATCACAAATTCAATTTCACTCGCAACTAATATTACTATTGTTTTCGTTCGTCTTCAAAAATTGCTCCTAATTAAAAACAGTGATTTTGATAAATATAGTTAGGGAAGCTGTTTCATCAATTTTTTTTTGTTTTTTCTGGATTTTTTTTTAAGGTACACAACAGCTACGGTCCTTTGACCTGTTCCTAATTTGTAAGCACTCATCCGGGATGTATATCCATACCCACCAGTCTAACAATTTCTACAGCAAACCACAGTCTACTCCCTTATATCACTTATATAATAAATACCTGTACACAAGACACCAGCAAACAACTGAACACATACGTATGTACAGCTAAGTTTCACAACAAATGAAATAGATGAACCTCCCTAAGCTATTCGAAAGTATTATTGATATTGCCCTCATTGTCTCCTAATACATCTGTAAGACTGGTCGGCAAATTTACCTTTCCCCGCGCGTTTACATATTTCGAACATTCCAATAGAATATGCGGGATCGTTAATGTCGTATTGCAAGCGCTGCATACCGGCTGAGGTTCTCTTCGGAATATGTGGCTGTGTGTCAACATGGTGTGACCGAGTCTCATTCTCGCTAGGACAAATTCTTCTTCTCGCCGAGACTCTCGATTTGAGGTTGACCATTTCTTGTGGTACTCTTGATATTCCTTAGTTTATTTGACAGCTGCACTGATTGCCATTCCTTTTCCCAGTTGGAAAGATTTTGTTTTTTTTAGAAAAGCTTTCCAATCGACTGCAAGGACACGTTCGTCTCTACAAGACATTGATGCCGCTTCTTTAGCAGCTTTGTCGGCAGATTCGTTATCTCTTATCCCCAGATGACCGAGAATCAATTCATCATCAATTAATATGATCAATTAATTTTTTTCATAATTAATTAATTCATCAATTAATAAGATCAAATAAAAGAAAATTGGTTTATTTGTTCCAATCAGATATAAATAATATTTTCTCCTTTGTTTCCTCGATTTCTTTCTTAGGTTAATTATTTATTAGATTTAGTAGTAACTGTCATGGACAGAGATTGTAAAAACAACCGAAGTAATATAAATAAATATTCAAAGATATATGCATTAAGGTGTAAGGCTAAGTAGTTGAGGGGGCCACATTATGATTAGCTCTGGTTGTTGGAGCCGTTTTCAAGAAAATCACAATAACAAAATTCTGTAATGTGAACAGTTTCTGTGAAAAGCTTATATATATTCAAGTCTTCCTAGTAGTGCTTTAACGAAATATTAAGTGAATGGAATCTTGTTTGATATGCTTCTCCTACACACACAGAGACCCGACCCACAGGACCTCAAAACGGATATTTCCGGTGAAACTCGATACCAAAAATTTGACATGATTATAATAATTCTTTCCCCAACAACAGCAATTAGAGAAAGTATCATTTTTTCATGTTAATCAAAAGCTTCAAATGAAAGTAAGGTTGATTGTTCGTGCAACTACAAATTTGTATCCATTAGTATGTTTTAAACATCTACATTTTAGGAAAATGTAGCTGAATTTTTTTTAGATCCTCTTTTACTGCAGTTAAGTGTTACATTTATAAATTCATGGTTTATCTTTAGTGTGTTGCCAATATGTCTAACAAATAAAGATGCCATCGCCGAAAACTGAACTGCCCATTTAAAGGGCGAAATTTTGTATAAACCTTAATCAAAACTTATTCGAAACAGGTTAAACCAGAAGACTTTAAAATTTTGAAATGTTGGGGATTTTTGAAACTGGTTTAATAAATTAAATATTTTATGATAAACTTCAACTTATCATGGGATTTAGTTTGAAATTATGAATTCACAACAATATAGTGCAATTTAGCAGGTTGTCTTTTTTACAAAAGTATTCAAGGTATCTTTATCATTTTCATGAAAAAGTAGTTTGAAACATCAGCACACACTATAGCTCTCTAGATGAATTATGTTTTATTTACGGTTTTCTTAAAAATTAGAATTTTTGCTATAGTTTAACTGAACCTAAGTAAGTGTCGTATGTGGGCGTGGTTGGTCCAAATGATAATTCTAAATTCTGATTGGCCTAATATACACGCCCACATTTCACACCTTTATTAATTAGAGCATTGAGTGCATCAGTTATCCACTCTAAAATGGTTTGGGAATGCCTAGATAAACTTAATAATGTAGGCAGGAGGAACAAAGTTGTGCTTTGGTGGGTGCCGGGGCATGTTGGCATTGAAGGGAATGAGATGGCCGACGCCCTGGCCAAGATAGGCGCTACGACTTCACTTCTAGGGCCGGAACCTTTTTGTGGGGTTAGCGACCACTTTCTGCTGGAAGAACTTAGGAAGGAAGAGGAGACGAGGAGATCTTAACTTTGGTACTCCCTTCCCGGTTTGCGGCAGGCCAAGATCTGCTTGGGAAATTATAACCGACGGAGATCGGAGGCCTGCATTGAATTGAGCAAGAACAAGCTCCGCGTTCTTACGGGTTTCCTTACGGGGCATGGCCGACTTAGAGGACACCTGGTGAAGCTGGGTTTGGAAAGTGATAGCCCATGCAGATTCTATGGGGAGCTGGAGGAAACTCCATTACATCTCCTAACAGACTGCGAGGCTGCCACTCAGAGAAGGTTCAAGAACTTGAGTAGCTACCAGGTGCAGGAGAGAGATATGCCCTCTCTAGAGCCCGACAGGATACTGGGATTCCTTAGGGATCTTACACTGATGGAGGTGTTGTAGAACGGATCTTCAGCCGGGACATCTGTTCGGGTGCTGTGGGCAAGCCTGCGGCACCCAGGGGGCATAGAACAATAGACCGGATAGATCGCAGTGCATTGACCCCCGCATCAAAAAAAAAAAATTCTATGAAAAATATCATTTAGAATTTTTCC
Source organism: Triatoma infestans (assembly GCA_011037195.1). NCBI lineage: Eukaryota > Metazoa > Arthropoda > Insecta > Hemiptera > Reduviidae > Triatoma > Triatoma infestans. The sequence goes on along the minus strand of JAAEAF010001118.1, from coordinate 372,961 downwards.
ACTAATTTCCGTTCGTAGATATTTTATAAATTATCACATTGTGCTACTAGATTAGATTCTAACGGGAGGATTGGGTCTTCAACCTGCGCCACCGCGACACCCCATGGTCTATTGTGGCACATTGTGCTAAGTATCACAACTTTTTTTTTTAATGAAAAATGCATTAGATCAATATATGTTATCAAATACGTTGATATGTTAGAAATAACATACTATTTATTGTTTATTGTAATTGATGTAAGCTATAAAGAAAAAAAATGCAAAATTTTCATTCCATTGTTGAAAAAGAAAACAAAAGAGAATTGAGCAGAAATATTAGATCCGCCATTTTATATTTGGCCGTTTATACTAATTGAACAAAATAAAATTGATGTTAAACATCCACAAAAAATATGTCTAGTGAATTCATAATATTCAGTTAAAAGACGTTTTCTTAAACCTGGAATTTATTAGCTATATATTATATGAATTCTATGTATGTGGCTCAGTCCACAAAGTATTGAAGATTGTAATCAACGCATGAGCTAATTCAATCACAATCTATTTTCTCGCAACAACTAAAAAAAAAATCTGGTGTGAAACACTCACACAACTTTCTCTTACTCCTGTTCTCAAAATTATAATTGACAAATTTTATAGCTTGTGTACCAAATTTAAAGAAATTTGTCGAAAACTGGAAAAAAACTGTTCAGTAAAAGCGCACTTCCGGTTTTCTAAATTTCTTAAAACTATTTCTACTATTTCTATCTATTTATTTCTAATTAATTTTGTTTGTGTGATAGAATTGTATAATCAACTGTGATAGCACTTTAGAGAAAAACTAACCCAACTCCTCTCCTAAAAGTACCCTTAAATGAATTGTTCCAGAGAAAGGCTTTTAAATAAAAGCTGTAGATCGTTGCATGTTTAGTTTATATAAGAAGTTTTAAGAAAATCGGCGGAGCCATTTTTGAGAAAATTGCGAAAAAGTGAATAAATCATTTAGTAAAGTGGTAAAGTTATAGTAGTGGTAAAGTACATTTGGTTATCCGATTTTTCAAACTCGGAATTTCAACAACATATTTAATTCTGATTAACATTATTTAAATGACAGAATTGTCTAATAAACTGAAATAGCACTTAGGATGGAAACCTAACCCCACCCCACCCCTCCATAAGTGCCCTTAAATGCATTTTTTCGGAGAAATGTTTCAAAGAAAAGTTGTAGCTCTTTGTATGTGTGATTGATGTTCCAAGAGTAAAGAAAATCGTCGGAGCTATTTTTGAGTAAATCGCAAAAAAATAAAAAGTCCAACAAGTAAAGTGGTACTTCCGGTTGAGGAATTTTGACAGATAACGTACTGTCAGATCCCGTTTTTCATTTTTGAGCTATGCTATTCACATACATACATACAAACACACACACAGAGAGACCATTTTGCTAAAAACCATTTTTTTGGACTCAGGGGACCTCAAAAAGGATATTTTCGGTGAAAACTCCATTTCGAAAATTTGACACGATTATAATACTTCCTCCTTACTAGGAGTAAGAGAATTTAAAAAAAGTAATCGGAACTAATTATTAGTTCAATTAAACAAATAAATTATAATATGAAGAAGACGTAACATATTACAGTTCGAAAAACTGCAGACTATATAACTGTAATAAATTGGAGTAAGAGGAAACACACTTGTGAATGTTTCACCCCAGATTTTTATATTAATATTACAAAAAAACGATAGAATCGTATAAAGTATTTGAAATTCCACGTTAATAGAAGGTTTCTCTCACAGAACACCTTTAAGGGAAGTTTTTCCCAGAAAAATAATTCAAATAAAAGTTGCCCCCCCCCCTCCCCCGGGGAACGAATATTTTATTTTTTCTGGTATTTTAACCGTCTTAGAGCATGCATATTCCATTTATTTAACCAAACGGGTTTCGTATTTTGTCATCCATCGTCATTAGCAAATTCACGAAGTTCGTGTAGAGGAGAGTTCACTTTAACGCAATGTTTCTATTACACTCACAACTTGTTCAGGTTTGTTCGGACCCATCCGCATATTCAACTTTATATTTTGTTTCAATCCGATATTCAATCCTTTATTAATCGCATTGCTTTGAAAGAAAATAAAAAGAATTTCTTCTTTTTTTTTTTTAAGTTTACTATGCATACTAGAGCAAAATATTGTGAAATTAGTTCTTCGTATAATCCTTTGAAAAGATAAACATTTCCGCATTTTATAAATACTTTGATCGTAAAATTTATATGACAGATTTATGTGTGTGCAGTCTGTTAGCACTAACTAGTGCAGTTTAGTTTCCAGTTAGTCATCAGCTTGGAAAATATCCAATTAAAATAGAATTCTTTTTATTATCACTAACTTAATTACTATACCCTTTCAATAATACTAAATTTGTTTTATTATTTGTCTTGTCATATAAGTGAAAGGAAGCATAATTTCATTTGTAGCTCTTAACTGAATATATTAGCATATACTTTGGACACAATTAAATCAGTAGTTTTTAGTTTTTAAAATATCCTTTTAAAATGGATAGCACTCCTATAAGAGGCACATTTTCCAATCCAATCTTATCCTTGATATTATCCTTTTGGGTTAAATCCAATCCATGAATTGGTTATTTGGTCGACATGGTAGTTTAAAATAGTGGAGCGATAAAGTGTCGACTAGTACCATTTCAAATGCACTATCTTATTTATGAAAGTACTGAGTTTCAATGTATGTCCGTTTATTTACATTCATTTACTTTTTTCTTAAATTAAAACATTTTAATTTAATATGGGCGTATTTATTATTAGAATGAATGTATTTATTAGCATACAGGTTCAGATAGGTTAGATTATTATGCAGGGTCCAATGCCGCTCAGTGGTGGCAACAATCTTGATTGCGTAATCTGCCTTCTACACTTAGGAGCCACTGAATTCTGGAAGGGTGGGCCTTAAGCCGGGATTGGCGCCCTGGCATATTGTGCGAATGGGAAGTATGAATGTAGATTTGAATGAGTAGGTTTAGTAGACTAGGTTAAAGCGAATTAAGGATTAGTACAGTAAGGTGTAAAGGACCCTCAGCTGTTGTGCACCTTAGAAAAAAATATAAAATAAAATTCTTGAATTACCTTGTTTACTTGTAATGAATTATAGTATTAAATAATTTTTTGCCACTCATTATTGTTGAATTTATTTTCTATTAGACAGCTCTCACGTTGCAAAATATTTCTAAAAAGAGAATAGCGAGTTTATTATATAATTTTTCTGTTTTATCTTGGTTCTTTCCGGAGCCACAGCTGTTTTTAACGTTTACTATAATACGGCACTGGTGGAAGGAAGTACTAAAGAGCTTACGACCTTTCTCATTGACTGAGCAAGCAAACCATATCTAATAAAAGGCCTGATACGAAAGAAATGAATACCAATTGAAAGTTCTAGGAGTATGCTGGCACATCATTACAAAACTTGCAATATGACATGCAGCAGAAGATAAACCAGTAGCAACCAAAAAAAGTAATGAGTGGTGGCTAAGTGGGATAAAGAAAAATAAAAACATTTAATACTATAAGTTCATTACAAGTCATAGATAATAAAACAATTTTGTTTTAATTTAATGAACAGTGTAAGTGAATGTAAACGGACAAATTTTAAAACTCAATACTTTCATAAAGAAGTTAGTGCGTTGAAATATTGGTGCTAGTTGACACAATAAATATACCATTTTTTTTAAGCTCGTAATAGACCATTTTTTTTTTTTTCTTTTTTTCCACTGCGTAGTAAACTTAGAATATGTATATGTAGATCAAGTATACCAACCAAAATTTGATTAGGATAATGATTAGATGTAAATGAAGCGTCTGGCCCAAATGTCCAATTCAAACTCAGATTCTCGGAAACAGACTATTACAAAAGTAATAGAGCAGATCTATTACAAGCCAAGTATTGTTCACTATTTCTTCTTTCCGAGAGATCAGTTCTCCTACCACTGGCTTCTATTACGACAAACATGACCAGTTTCATCACAAACTTGTTCTGAGATGCGTCTGGCTATAGTGGAGGGGTGTCAACGTTAGCAACTCCCTATTTCACATGTGAACCACCAAAAAAAGTTAAATGCGTTACGCTATGAGAAGTTCCATTCCATTCCCCATATACTCCTCTAATTTGCTATTAATAACTTTACAACCGAGGATTAAGTCCAAAAAGAAAAAGTACATCTTTAAAATTTTCGTAAAGTAGACTTTGTTGTTCACGTTGGCTATTATGTTATTAGTGCGTTTGAAAATTATTTGCAATAAATACAAAACAATTTTAACTGTAAAAAAATCTGGTGTGAAACACTCACACAACTTTCTCTTACTACTGTTCTCAAAATTATAATTCACAAATTTTATAGTTTGTGTACCAAATTTAACGAAATTCGTCGTAAACTGAAAAAAAACTGTTCAGTAAAAGTGCACTTCCGGTTTACTAAGTTTCTTAAAACTCGGAATTTGTGCCATCTATTTATTTCTAATTAATTTTGTTTGGATGATAGAATTGTATAATCAACTGTGATAGCACTTTAGAGAAAAACATAACCCCAACCCCTCCCCTAAAAGTGCCCTTAAATGCATTTTCCCAGAGAAATGTTTCAAATAAAAGTTGTAGCTTTTAGTATGTATGGTTGATGTTCCAAGTTTAAAGAAAATCGTCGGAGCCATTTTTGAGAAAAAAGTAAAAAAATCCAACTAGTAAAGTGGTACTTCCGGTTGAGGAATTTTGACAGATAATGTACTGTCAGATCCGATGGTGATACCTAAACGGAATACCAAGATTCAACTTTCTACGGTTTTTCGTTTTTGAGCTTTGCTGTTCACATACATACACACACACACACACACTCTCACACAGACCATTTGATAAAAACCACTTTTTTGGACTCAGGGGACATCAAAACGAATATTTCCGGTGAAAACTCGATATCGAAAATTTGACACGATTACAATACTTCCTCTTACTAGGAGAATAAGTGAAAGTAATAATTAGTGTTATGACTTGCATAACAAAAATCGACATATATATAAAATAGAAAATAAGAAAAAGTAAGAAGGTAAAACAGAAAATGTATCTATTTATCAGAATTGTAACTCCCTTCCCACCCCGAAACCATTCCGATTATATTCCAGTATATATATATTAATGTTTTTGTTATAAAAAATTAATTTAATTAATGTTGTACACCTTCTGTTCAATTATTTAAAAAGAATTCTTATGATTCCCAATATAATACTGATATCCTTTATAAATATTAACTTAAATTGCATTCATTGCTATTTGAGATATATTTTACAATATATCAATTGAGCTCCGGTTGTGTATCTAATTTGCATACGGCAATTTTATTATCAATCAAAGGTTTTTTTTTTTTAAACTGTTATTGTTTAAAAATATTTTTGTTTTTGTTTTGTTTCATATAATAAAATTTAATTATAATCAAGCTCAAATAATGTTTGAGCCTAAAAAGCCTTTTTCAGAACAAAAAATTTTAGATTTTTAATTCATTATCATATGGCCGGCCATTGATGCATAATTCAATGTATTCATTTTTTATTACTCTGCCTTCAGTCAATGTTTTCCTAATAAATAATCTATCAGGAATGCGCCATAGTACAAGAATTAAATAAAAAAACTAATGGTGAGGATAAAAGAGCGAGTTATCGTTGGCCTAATTTTAATGAAGGAAATATTTTTTTCTTCTTTTGTCATGTCTTCTACTCAAAACCAATTCTCGTCCTTTAAAAATTTCGTACACTAATTTCGGTTACTAATTTGTCCCATACAAATCCCAGAAAGTGTGAACAGAAGCTATTCTTGCAAATTTTTGTTCACAAACATGGACTTTTCACCGTCTCGCTTAATTTTCCTTGTTAATTGACTAAAACAAGGGTAATTGTAATGATTGTAAAGCTAAAATCAATTTCATATGCTTTGTTTATAAAGCATACAAAATTATAAAGATCTTTCCAACTGGGAAAAGGAATGGCAATCAGTGCAGCTGTCAAATAAACTAAGGGTACCACAAAGAAATGGTCAACCTCAAATCGAGAGAGTCTCGGCGAAAAGAAGTTGTCTTAGCGAGAATGAGACTCGGTCACACACCATGTTGACACACGCAGTTCACATATTCCGAAGAGAACCTCAGCCGGGTATGCAGCGCTTGCAATACGACATTAACTGTCCCGCATATTCTATTGGAATGTTCGAAATATGTAAACGCGCGCGGGAAAAGGTAAATTTGCCGACCAGTCTTACAGATGTATTAGGAGACAATGAGGGCAATATCAATAAGACTTTCTAATATCTTTAGGAGGTTCATCTATTTCATTTGTTGTGAAACTAGCTGTACATTGGTATGTGTTTAGTTGTTTGCTGGTGTCTTGTGTATAGGTATTTATTTTATAAGTGATATAAGGGAGTAGATTGTGGGTTTGCTGTAGAAATTGTTAGACTGGTGGTTACGGACATGTATCCGGGATGATTCCTTACAAATTAGAAATAGGTGCAAAGGACCATAGCTGTTGTGCACCTTAAAAAAATCCAAGAAAAAGTACTTCCTTGTGAATATTCATTGAACTGCCATGACAGATCCTCCCCTCCTGCTTCTTTTGTGGTAATATCCACATAGGAGACCAAGTTTGAACTTTCTGTTGACGTTTCGTTTTTCAATCATCCTCTTCATATTTATACATATACACTATTGAGATCATTTTCAAAGAATTTTTTTTACCTTTCAGGGAACTCGTAATTTAGAATTTTGCCCATGAAGAATTTTTCTTCTTTTTTTTTTTTTTATAATTTAAGACGTGTCACCATCTGTGGTCATTGGCACCTGAAGCTTTCTCCTCAGTGCACTGCTGGCCTCCGAACAGTGTTTTCTCGTTACAGAACAACACTGTCTATCAAGGAACAGTCAGCTGTAGGGGTTCCTGGAGGGGGAAAAAAAAATCTAAGGGCAGCATAGCTAAACTCGAGAACCCGGGTCTTCCGCGTGGGATTCCAGTGCGCTAACCACTAAACTAATCTCTTCCCTGATGAAGAATTACTTTCTCTATTACAATAAAGCAATAAATGAGGAACTAAATTAACCATTTGTAGATTTTGTGAAGGGAATGACTTCAGAGCCAAAATTAACTGTTACATAGAACATTTACTGTGTCTTCTTTGTATATATCTAATTGTCTGTAAAATGTATCGTAACTTTGAGGTAGATATTGCTTATGGGCATTCTCTAAATCTAGATAATTGCACAGATCAACGTAATTTTTGTTCGTCAAGTTTTAGGTAGTTTAGCTGGTAACATATTTACATAAAATCTCTGAAAAAGAAGTAGCTAGTTCAGTTTTTCTCTTCGGAAAAAATTAAGGATTTAAATCTGGATATTTAAATATGATTTAATTATTCTTTTTAAGTGTTATTATTAAAACATACATAATTCATGTAAAGTTTCTCATTGATTTCTCTTTTAATATTCTATTAAGGAAAGTAAATGATTAACTTGTGAGAAAAAAAAAAGTACAACTTAACTAACAGGAAGCAAATGTATTACTACACCATGTCCAGTGTTGAGGGTCGTCAACTCATGAGTTATTTTTAATTTAATTTCTTAATGCTATAGAATCTAGTACGGGCTGTTTGCCAACTTTAGTTCATTTATGTGGAAGTACGGATCTATGGATGTCAAACTTTCTGCTTTCAATATCTTCAGTTTGTTTATGAAATTCATTAAGACTATAGTATTGATGTTCTGAGAAGAGCATCACTGCCGGATACAGCATGCTAATTAGGTCTTTTTTTTTTAGAAACATCATATAAAGAATATATTTAAGTTATATTTTATTTTTACAAATTTAACTAAGTCAACTATAGGTATTAATAAACCTGAATTCCAATAAAGGCTTTTTTAAAGCCTATTTGATTAGGTGTGCTGTGATGTTTGCACTATTAAAGCATAATCTGCGACGAAAATATGCAATTTAATAAAGTTTTTCAATTATCAATTTTAAAAGAGTTATTTGATGACACTAATTTGTTCTCTAAACTGACTTCTCAGCTTTATTTATTTATTTTTTTTTGTAAATTGATTGAAGCACTGCCAGCGAGTCCTTCACTTTCTCGTGCAACTACACTTTTAGAATCAACAATTTCAATATAAAATTACCAATCACTTATTTTTTACTTTCTCTTAGTCCTAGTAAGAGGAAGTATTGTAATCGTGTCAAATTACTTTCTCTTACTCCTAGTAAGAGGAAGTATTGTAATCGTGTCAAATTTTCGATATCGAGTTTTCACCGGAAATATCCGTTTTGAGGTCCCCTGAGTCCAAAAAAGTGGTTTTTAGCAAATGGTCTGTGTGTGTGTGTGTGTGTCCGTGTGTGTGTGTGTGTGTGTATGTATGTATGTGAACAGCATAGCTCAAAAACGAAAAACCGTAGAAAGTTAAAACTTGATATTCCATTTAGGCATCACCGTGGGATCTGACACTACGTTATCTGTCAAAATTCCTCAACCGGAAGTACCACTTTACTAGTTAGATTTTTTACTTTTTTGCGATTTTCTCAAAAATGGCTCCGACGATTTTCTTTAAACTCGAAACATCAACCACACATACAAAGAGCTACAACTTTTATTTGAAACATTTCTCCGGGAAAATGCTCTGAAGGGCACTTTTGGGGGAGGGGTGGGGTTAGGTTTTCATCTAAAGTGCTATTTCAGTTTATTTCACAATTCTGTCATCTAAATAATGTTAATTAGAATTAAATATGTTGTTGAAATTCCGAGTTTGAAAAAAATCGGATAACCGGAAGTGCGTTTACTTTACCACTTTACTAAATGATTTATTCACTTTTTCAAAATTTTCTCAAAAATGGCTCCAACGATTTTTATGAAACTTCGTATATAAACTAAACATGCAACGATCTACAACTTTTATCTAAAACATTTCTCTGGGAAAATTCTTTTAAGGGCACTTTTAGGGGAGGGGTAGGGTTAGATTTTCATCTAAAGTGCTATCCTAGTTGATTATACAATTCTATCATCCAAACATAATTAGTTAGAAATAAATGGATGGCTGAAATTCCAAGTTTCAAGAAAATTAGTAAACCGGAAGTGCGCTTTTACTGAACAGTTTTTTCAGTTTTCGACGAATTTCATTAAATTTGGTACACAAACTATAAAATTTGTCAATTATCATTTTGAGAACTGGAGTAAGAGAAAGTTGTGTGAGTGTTTCGCACCAGATTTTTTTACTAAACGTTTGGTGAAGATTCCAGTATGCAAAGATTGCAGTAAAAGAATGTCCGCGTGCGATTGTATATCAGATTTACATATACTGTTTTCTAATGAAGTTACTGTTTTTTTTACTTTCTCTTACCCCTTTCCTAAGGAGGAAGTATTGTAATCGTGTCATATTTTCGATATCGAGTTTTCACCGGAAATACACGTTTTGTGGTCCCTTGAATCTAAAAAAAATAGTTGTATTTAGAAAAAGGTCAATGTGTATGTGTGTGTTTGTATGTGAATAGCATAGCTCAAAAACAAAATAGCGCAGAAAGTTCAAACTTGATATTACGTTTTATGGGTAATAACCATGGATCCTACAGTAGGTCATCATCTGTCAAAATTCCTGAAAACCGGAAGTACCACTTTTTTCCCACTTTTTTGCGTTTTTCTCAAAAATGGCTCCAACGATTTTCTCCACTTGATTTATAAAAATCTACAACTTTTATTTAAAACATTTTTCTGGAAAAAAATTTATTTAACGCCCACTTCTGGGTGCTATTTCAGTTTACTATACAAATTCTGATATCATATAAATAATATTAATTAGAATTAAATGTGTTGTTGAAATTCAGATTTTGGAAAAAAAAAATCGGATGACCGGAAAGGTGCGTTTTTACAGAAATCTATTTTTCAATTTTCAACAATTTCTTTTTAAACTAGGAATGTGAACTACACATATAAAAAGAGCTATAACTTGATTATATATATGAACCGAAAAAATCATAGAAAGTGCTCCAAACTTGATATTCCGTTTAGGTTATCACATTATGTATAATGGATGAGTTAGGTGGAGAGAATTTAAATCTGGTTGATGAAATAAGAAAAATACTTGGTTAACACTAGTTAACAGGGAAGGGATTAGCTCAGTGGTATCACGCTGGACTAGCAATGCGGCGGCCCCGTGTTCGAGTCCACCTGCTACCCTTAGATTTTTTCTTCCTAGCAGCCCTTACAGCTCACTGTCCGGTGATGGACAGTGTTGTCTGTAACGAGGGAACACTGTCCGGAGGCCGGCAGTGCACTGAAAAGGCTCCGAATTTCGGGGTAGCTATATGGGGCCCTGAAGGGCTTTGGATAGCCCCACAGACAATAAAAAATAAAAAATAAAAAAACACTAGTTAACAAATATATTAATTAAGTGATACAGACTGCCTGGACTTTACAATAGAGAAATGTTTTATGGTAGAGTGGTATGAAAATGACTCGTAGTAATTGGATGTATTGAACTGAATTCAACTGTGTTTTTTATGGACTGTCCGTCGTTATATTTATACAGTTTTCCAGTACGAGGAGTGGTTTTGGGTTTTGCTCTTTACTCTCTTTGGTTGCTGGGCTTCTCTTTGGTTGCTGTTACATCAATATAATGGACGTATTAGGTGGAAAGAATTTAGGTCTTATGAGAGTGGTATGAAAATAACACGTAGTAATTGGAAAAGAAACACGCTATATTTATACAGTTTCTCTCACTCCAGTCCGGAGAGAGTGGTTTTGGGTTGTGCTCTTTACTCTCTTTGGTTGCTAAGCTTCTCTTTGGTTGCTGTTACACCATGGGATCCGACAGTCGGTTATCTGTGAAAATTTCTCAACCATATTGAATTTTTTTTTGTATTTTTTGCGATTTTCTCCCCAAAAAAAGGCTCCAACGATTTTCTGGAAACTTCGTATATCACCTAAACATACAAAGAGCTACAACTTTAACTTAAAACTTTTCTTTAGGTAAATTTATTTAATGGCACTTTTAGGGGAGTGGTGGGGGTTATGTTTTTCTCTAAAGTGCTATCATAGTTGATTATACAATTCTATCATGTATATTATATTAATTATAATTAAAAATGTTGAAATTGTGAGTTTTTTTGAAGAAAATTAGATAGATGATCGGAAATGCATTTTTACTGAAATGTATTTTTCAATTTTCTGGTATTTTCTCTAAAAATTTTTCAACGATTTTCTTTAAAGTAGGAATGTGAACTACAGATATAATGAGCTACAACATTTATTTCAAACATTTCTCCTGGTCATTTAAGGGGGTTTTTTGGGGCGAAGGACGCGTGGTTATGTTTTTTCTCTCTATAATGCTATCATAGTTGATTATACAATTAATTCTACCATCCAAACGAAATTAATTAAGGAAATAAATATATAGCCAAAATTACGAGTTTCAAGAAATTATTAATCAACCAGAAGTGTGTTTTTACTGAAAAGTATTTTTCAGTTTTTGTAGTTTTCTCCATAAATACAACTACGAATTTTATTAAATTTGATATACTCACTATAAATTTTGTCAATCACAATTTTTGAAAACTGGAGTAAGAGAAAGTTGTGTGAGTGTATCACGCCAGATTTTTTTTTAAATAACAACGTCTAAAGATGTACAGCTAACTTCCAATGTTACTTATAAGATTTATTCAATTTCTAAGGTAAAATAATGAATTTCCTTCCAAAATAAATAGATTTCCTGATTTTTTTTTTTGTTTTTTTTGTTTTTCTTAGAAATATTTTGACCTGAGTCTGAATTATAATTAACTTTCAGCCATTTGTCCTTCCGTCCAGCTGTTGATGTGGAGTTGGTAGAAAACAATTTGTATTTATTGCTTGCAACCATTATCAAATTTCTACATAAAGTTAAGGCTATTAATAATTTTTCAAAATGATCAACATATTCTAGTTAAACCAAAATATACTTCTTTTAGTCTTCATGTTTATTGTCAACTTGGATGGTATCATCCGAAATTGTTGCACTATTGTCAACAATATCTTTTGAAATTATTTCAACGCTTGGTATGATTTTGGGATTATCAATTGTATTTGTATTCATAATAAGTTGCAAAGCTGCAATAAATTTTTTCAAATCTTCACAATTATTTGTTATCAATGGTTTTTCCCATACGTGTGTGCACATTTTAATTAAAATTTCATCTTTCATTAGCTTTTCCTTTTCTATAATACCCTTAAATTGTACAATTATTTCTTGGATCCTTTTGGATTTTTCATCTTCTATGTTTTCTGTTTGTTTCTCTATATCATTACATAGTGTTTCCATTTCAGTAATTAATTGTTCATATCTATGAAGATGACTCCGCTATAAAATAATAATTATAAATTATAATTTTTTTTCCAATAGATTCATAAATAATGTTTCAGCAAATATTGGTAAAAGTTTAATAAACAATATATTTATTTGTATTCGTTACAACCGGGGTTCATAATACCTCTCCAGGAATACTAAAAATTGAAGCAGAAAAGGCATATTTTTTTTCTCCTAATGCTAAGGTTATATACTTTATTTCCAACCGCTAATATAGATAATTGTAATTAAAGTTTGCTTTATTCTTCATGTGTACACTGAATAATTTTTTTTATTATTATAATGAAGAGAGTCATAAAAACCGCGTTTGTAAAAAAATGAATTTCCTTAATGGAAATTATTTTCAAATTGTCTTTATTCTACTACAATACATGCGCCTATTGTTAAAAATACTGTCTTTTCAGAGATTCCACTTCATTTCTATTCCTAATGTAATAAAATTAAAATCTGCTCTTCGAATAATAAACTAATAATTTTTTTTTTTAAATCCACTAGAGGAGAAGTACCGGAGCCCGCGCTCATCTCTGCCCGTACACAGTACTATCAATATATAATATCAGTCAAATCCATAGACACGTTGGCAAACAATTTATATCCGGCACAAATTCCGAATCCAGAAACTATTGCGTAAAAGATCAAATATTTGAACGCTATTTATTTACATTTCCTAAACTATTTACAAAATAACCCTGTTCCTCTATACTTGATATATATTAGGGGAGGCTCACAATTAAAAACTAACCTAATATACTAAATCCTGTTATATGAATATACTAATACTAAAATACTAAACCCTAACCTTACCACCTTACATGCACAACAATAAATAAATACGATCTTTTCCACGTTCACTCCGTCAACTGTTGTTAATAATTATTCTAGATAAATGCCACGGACGCAAATTTACTGTAAGCTTCATAAGCGAACTTGTTTTCCAATTAGAGTACCAAGATTTTCACTCTTTAGACCCACATGAAATCCAATCTTTTCCCACATATGCACTCTTTAAGTCTTCACATATAAATGGCAGTTAAAGATTATTATGTTCCGCGGACTCACGCTCTCCCCAATGACACCGAAAATAATCATACACAAGCCCCATATCATACTACTTTCCATTTAAATGCCCTCTAGCCAAAACGCGCTACAGCTTAAGAGAACTCTGAGGGAACCATTCTCCTATCTCCAACAGCATCAGGAACAAAACGAAAGGTTATCCTGCCCTTACTGGCAGAAGCCAAAAGAGTTTTCCATTTCTCCAGTAAAATCCTCATCTATTTTTATTTTCTCCTTTTGGAATCTCCAGAACTCAAAATCATTACTTTCCGCCTGAATAGGTAATACCTCCACTATTATATCGTAAAAGGTAAAAGCTCTTATGTTTTCTCAGAAAAAAATTTGGCCGCCGATCTAACGACTTCTAAATCTACCGGGAGACAGCCTATGATAACTTGGAGAGTCTCAGTTGAAGTCGTTCTATTACTAAACCTGCCAAACAAATAGAATCACTTCATTTCTGTATAGATAGATTTATAATAGAGATTGTTAAGTACACAAAGATTGAATCCCATGTTTTCGTCTACTGTGGCTAGCGCATTTACCATTTGGTGCTAGTATTTAGGATACGATTTCCATGATAGTTGAAACGGTATCTATCGGAGGTAAAATTATTAGCGAGCGTTGGTAGCGCTAGCCAAAACTAGACAGCGATGGGACCCCCGCCCCTCCGTTAGATTTTTACCACATATACCACGGTAAAAACTGACGTCTTAGCAAGCCTTGGTCTTTCCTAAGTAACAAACGAAAGAAGCTTTTGAAGAGTTACATTTATAAATCATGAAACACATGTGAGGAATGCTAGAAAAATAGAAACGTGAAAAATTTGAAAACAGAAATAGTGTAGCCTGTAAAAATTATTTTTTGAGATGTACTACTTATTTGTATTCATATTTAATTTCAATTATTGGAAGTGTCGTTATTTTAAGCAAATGCCATATATAAGAATGATATGTTAGTTATCATCTACTGGGAATAGCTTCTTTTTTTTTTTTTCAAGAATGTAAGGATGGAAGTAGGATTTATTTTCCCGGGGCGTGGGAAGTGATAGCCTAGGATACATGGTATACGAAAGAAAACGTAAGGATAAAACTCTGGAGCTAATTAATTACAAATAGAAAATAATGAATCTTGTATTTTGATTATCTTATGTATAGACAAAAAAAAAAATCGAATTTGTACAATACAGTGTGTTGGGACTTTTTTTTGTTTTCTGTTCTTTGGACGCATCTCAGTATAGGATGAAATGGTAAAAGAGCCGGAGATGAGGAGTCTCCGATAAACAATTATATAAAAATACTCTATTATTAAGTATTACATAAAGTGTAGATGAATTAAATCGAATGAAATAATAATAATACATTTAAACACAAATTTTATCCGAATAAATAAATAAAAAAATGTCTACAGAAGAGGGAAGATAATTTTTATACTTTAGCTTGACAACTTAGCGGTGGAACCTGGTACGACTTAACGTCATTTAGTTCCGCCCATAGATTCAACAATAAAAAATTATAGAGCTCTTAAATGTGAATGAGATTAATTTTCAATTTTTATGTTCCTCAGATTTATTAAAAAATGTTCACACCTAAATTATTAAACAATCTCTGTGGACTTTGAAATAGAATTTCCCTTAATAAATTCCAAATTCCACACTCTGACAACATCTAAACACATTCTCTACCTTTTATTATTATCATAGTATGTATGAAACTCTAAAACTTGTATTAAAAAGTTAAATATGCTTTTTTCTGCAATAAGCAAAACTAATTAAAACGACATTAATAAATTTTAGTAACATTTTTATAAATTTTATTAAATTCCGCCATTTTAATGAAAACGGAGAAGATTGCCTTAACTTAAGAAAGGTTCGTCAATGGTTTTAAAAGTTTAGGATTCCCCATTATTTTGCCTACATTATTATGTTTACTGAAATTTATTTTTATTGTATTGGTATTATTTTTTTGAATATGTTGTAAGTTTTATAAGTATTGGCAAACCTTTAAAATTTGAATAATTGAATGGGTAATGGTGTAATTGAATCTGTTTGATGGGAGAATGTAGGAGAAAGCTTAATAAATACTTTTAGGTCGGAGTGGTAAAATGCAGTTCTACTGGGTACCCTGGAATAGAAGGCGGATAGGCTGGCTAGGGAAGGGATCCGGAGCCAATCCTTGCCGTCACTGAGAGGTTCTGTGATAGTCACATTAGACTTTGGGAGAACGAGAGTTTTGGAGAAATGCTGGGAGGGCATGCACGGGTGCCTCCAGGCTAAAAGGTTTATCAAAAGGGACTAAGCAGTGGGTTTCAGACTACTTCCTGCCCTTAGTAGGAAAAGACTGAGGACCTTGATGGGTGTAGTGACTGGACACACATGGGTGTCTTAGCCATTTGCATAATATACGGAGGACGTCTAGTCCTATATGTCAGAACTGTGATGATGGAGTTAGGGAAACGGTGTATCACTATTTATGTTAGAATTCCCGTTTCGCTGTTACCAGGTTTCGTCTATTTGGGAGGGTATCCATTGTCGCAGGGAGGCATCTTGCCTGGGAAAGTTGGAGCTGAAAGATATTTTAGGATACTGTAGACAAACCAGCAGACTACTGGGGCAGATTTATTTTGGGGGATAATTTGGGAGGATAAAAGCCACATATGCCTAGGTCCCGGACACGACAGGCACCCACCCGGTCCTAATAATAATAATCTGTTTAAAAAATTATATTTTCCCTGATTTTAGTGTAAGAATGGATATATTATATAAACTATTCTAAAATTATTATTCTATAAATTTATGGAATAATATTTATAAAATACATACATGGCAATGTTCTACACTTTTTCCAATTAAACTAATACTTCCATTTAATTCTTGATAGTCCATGCGAAATATTCTTCTTTGCACTTTATCACCGCAGGAATTATGTGATTTTATAATCTCTCGTTTTATGGCGCCAATTGCTTTAGGATTAAGCAATTGAGCTACAGTTTTCAATGTTTTCATTGATTTTTGACATCGTTTAACCTTATCACCTAATTCTTTAATATTTTTATTCAATTCCACATCATTATTATTTACATTTATCACTTCCACATCCATCTTTGTATAATGATTTATCCTCAGGAACTCATATTATATCGGTCCGATTTTTATACATTTGTTTTTGTTTGTTTTTAAATACACATTAACATATGTTAAATAAAAATTAATTACAACCATTAAAAAATAGAAACTTAAGTATAATTAATACTGTGCCACTAAATATTATTAAATTTTTTTGTTTAAACTTGTCTTTGATGAAAATATTATAATTGTCTTGAAAGGAAAAATTAAAGCCGATTATATTTGTTTCATTTAAAGTAGCATCATTATTATTTGGTTATCATCATCATGACTTGCTACATAAATTTACAATAGTGGATCTTATTAATTTAAATGATTTGAAACATTTGTTTAACTTATTATTCTCAAATTTTGAGGGAAAAAAATTAAGAACTATAATATTATTATTTAAAAAATTTAAAAAAAAAAAAAAAATAAGACCAAAACACAGTTTCTCTAAACATAAAGTTTACTTTTATTTTGTCTTAATCTTCACTATACGTATGACAAAATATATATCTCGCCAGTATAACTACATACAAATAATACAACTTATACTACTGTTCGTTAAATTGTTATCTTAATCTCTCAGCGCCCTTTCTCACCATCTCTCAGGGTAGCCACCCACACTTGCTAATTTTTTTTTCTTCTCATTTTAAGGCCGCATCAACATGTATGGTCATCGGAACCTTCTCAGTGCACTGCCGGCCTCCGGACAGTGTTCTCTTATTACAAACAACACCGGATAGTCAGCTGTAGAGGCTTCTTGGAAGAAAAAAAATCTAAGGGCAGCACTGGTGGACTCGAACCCGGGTCCTCCGCGTGGGAGTTCAGTACGCTAACCACTTAGCTATTCCCATCCCATCTTTATTATTATAGTATTATTATGATTTATTTTAACACTTTCACATGACTTTAATAATCGCTGTAATTAAATTTCACTTATAGCATTAATAGAAAATAATTATTAAAAATCGTCAGAAACACTGAAAAGCTTAATTATACAAATTTCACAATATTCTTGGAGTAATAATGTAGTAGTATACACTGAAAATGATTTCTATGTAGACGCCTCTTTTTTAAAAAAAAATAGCTGTACATTATTCAAGTAGTGAACAGTAGTAAACATATACATACATACATACATACAACACCACAGTCCTTGTGATATATATATTGTTAGTATTTGTAGAAATAAACCATTAAAAAGTATACTACGTATTAATAGGCCACTTATATTTTAAAGATACAGTCCACTGTTTTTCGAAATTCCAATACCATAGAAGGTTTATTTTTAATCGTCTTTGAAGCGTTCTGGACATTCACGTGCACATTAAGTATGTTTTTATCAGCTATTACCAACTTCCACGTGTTGGCTTGTTGCCCAGGCTACATACATACATACATACATACTTACATACTTACATATGTATCTATACACTCACACACTTGTTATAACAGAAGAGTTGTTTTATTCCATTAAATATTTATTAATATTATTACTAAGTAATAAAGCTAAGTTTAATATTTCAATATTGTATCCAATAATTAACCTCTAACCAATGCAGATTATCAGCAAAGTATTTCTTTTTGATTTTATAGAAATTTTGGTCAAATATCATTTCAGAACTGGTTAGTTCCAGTCTAATCATCATGGATCTGTTATTTTCTTCAATAACAGCTATCGTGCCTTTTGCTTCATTTCCACAGGAGGACTGTTTTGGACACTCCAAAACATATGGACCATTATTAATTTTTCTTACTTAGTAAAAGAGGAAAGATTATAATCTGTCAAATTTTCAATACCGAGTTTTCATCGGAAATATCCGTTTTGAGGTCCCCTGAGTTCAAAAAAGTGGTTTTTAGAAAATGCCCTGTGTGTGTGTGTGTGTGTGTGTATGTATATACATGTGAACAGCATAGCACAAAAACGAGAAATCGTAGAAAGTTCAAACTTTATATTCCGTTATCACCATGGGATCTGGAGAAACTTGGTATATCAACTATACATAGAAAGAGCTACAACTTTTACTTAAAACTTTTCTCTGGGAAAATTCATGGGCAATTTTCTGGGCACTTGTGTGAGAGGGGCGAAGTTAGGTTCTTCTTTAAAGTGCTATTTCAGTTTATTAAACAATTTTATCATCTAAATAATATTAATTAGAATTAAATATGTTGTTGAAATTCCGAGTGTGAAAAAATCGTATGACCGGAAGTGCGTTTTTACTGAAAAATATTTTTCAGTTTTCTGCTATTTTCTCCAAAACGATTCCATTTTCTTTAAACTTGGTATGTAAACTATACGTATAAGAAGATACAAATTTTAGCTGAAATATTTCTTCTGGTAAAGCCATTTAAAGGGCCTTTTGAGGGAGGGGTAGGGTTATGTTTTATTCTAATGTGCTATGATAGTTGATTGTGATTTGACCCAATAATATCCCCACAAATTCTCCCATCCAAATAAAATTATAAATAAAATAGATTCTCAAAATTCGGAGTTTCATGAAAATTAGTAAACCGGAAGTGTGTTTTTACTCAACGGTTTTTCAGATTTTACTATTTTTTTTTTTTTTTTTTTTTCATAAAAACACTGACAAATTTTATTAAGTTTGGTACATTAACTATAAAATTTGCCATTCACAAATTTTTTGGAAATGGACTAAGAGATAGTTGTGTGAGTGTATCACACCAGAATTTTTTAAATAATAACGCTTAATATGTATAGCTAACTTCCAATGCTACCTTTATCTTATCTCTTCATAAGATGAACTAATGTCTCTGCATGCTGGCTTTTATATCTGACTAATGATCAGATGTAATGGATCAATGAACTTACATCCACTACTCTGATACTTCCTAAAATACTTTATGAATGCAACACCTGAAGTCAAATCCGGAAGTCAAACTGTGTACTTGAACGGTATACATGTGCAGTCGGCTTGTACTGGCATACTTGCTCGTTTGTATGAAAAACTTGCACAAGTCAGAAAATGTTTAAAGTTTCATACTGCATATTTGTGAGCGCCATCTTGTTCATGTTTACCTGAACGTGTGTAGCAGACTTGTGCCAGTCTCGGCACGCCAGAGCAAGCGTTTGTTTTACTTTTCGAGTCTATATAAAGGCAATATTATTTTATCATTATGTCGGTTGATTTCAGGAAGGGTCACAGAGAAATTATGGAAGAATTTATTCACATTTATGAAAGTGAACACTATTAAGTTATTCACACTTAATAAATTAATGTGTGAATAGCTTTTTCGATTCTTTAGCCAATCTTTACACCACAAAGAACGATTTTTTCGTTGACATTTTCTTTTGTAAATTAAAACAAGAGCAGCTAAAGTTAGCGCGTCGTCTTCGTCCATCGTCGCCATCTTTCAAGCATCTGCTAACACTCTTCAAGTATACATGAGCCGTGTGGATCACATGTATACTTGCGCAAAAGACCTGTCATGTATACCGTTCAAGTATGCAATTAGTGTGTAGCCACCTTAAAAGTATGTTAAGATTATTAATTTACATTAATTTAAAAAAAAAAAAAATCTACTATTCCGATTTGAATGTGATTTGACCCAAGAATATGTCCACAAATACCATTCTCTATTCATTTGTTCCTAATTGCTGTCCTGTCGTAATTTTTGACAAATCGTAATTATTATTCCTTTTAAATTAATACTTAAAAATCTAGGCCACTAATAACCTGATTCATTACTATTTCAACAACAACATTACTATCACCCATTTCCTGTCTAATCAATTCTTTCCAAAATCTCCAATTTTAGCCGCACATTGTTTCCAATTTTTTATTCCAAGAGCCTGCGTATCCCTACAAACTTCATCTGTCTAACGGATCTAGGGTCTCCTCTCTCTTCTTCTATTTCCGTCTATGCACGCATCCAAGATTTTCCTGTGCAATTTCTCTATATTCCTTCTGTCCTCAACATATCCAGTCCATCTCAATCTAATTGCTTTTATAGCATTATGTTTTTATTCTATAGAATACTTTGAATTTCCAGATTGCTTTTAGCTCTCCACATACCATTTGGTTAGATTTTTCTAATTTTTCTTTCGAAAATGTGCATTTTATGGGCGTCAGCTGTTGTGGCTTCAGGACTCATATAGTGACCACGAGAGTTTTATATAACTTGAGTTTTATTTTTATCGATAATAGCTAAAAACTAATTTGAGATTTGCAAAATATGCTCTATTCCCGACATAATCCTTTCCACTATTTCGGAGCTATTACTTACTTATTTTCATTCTTAAGGGAATAGCCAATATATGCGAAGTTAGATACTCAAAGGGAGAAGTATCTTCTTTCGCTGGCGTGTTGTTATTGAATGCGGACATTTTTATATATTTATTTCTTTTTTCTTTATTTAACGCAAGACATGTGTTTTTACAATTATTTAATATAGTTTGAAGCGCTTCTGTTTTATTTCTAGCTACAGTCACTAGGTTGGTCAACATATTCATTAATTGGCCACAAAATATTTATATTTGTACATGTCCTGACTGCTTCTTTCATTGATTCAAGGAAGGCTATATTAAATTACATTACAGATACTGCGTCACTCTGACGCAAATTAGTTCGAACATTGATGCTTCGCCAATACGATTTCCAACCTATTTAATATATAATGGATGTGAGAAAGAGAGAGAATTTAGAGTGAAAGGATTTTAAGATGAAATAAACTATAATAAATAATGAACACTGTATAATGAGAGGATTCACACAAACTGCAAGGTCTTTACACGTATAATAGAAATTAATTAGGTAACAAGAGATATATAGATGAGAAAGATAGTAGAAGGTTGCTGACTGATTGTTAACTGGCTATAAACTGTCGTATAGACTGTTGTTGGTAGGGCTATATATATATATACAGTCTCCCACCGTAATTTGGCCTAGGTAGCAAGTAACTAGATTTTCATTTTTGTGTTTCTCTCCGCTCTTCGGATCCTATTATACTATGCTTATTACTACCGGTTTATCATTTCTACGCTCCTAATACCACTGCTCTTCAAATATGAAATATCTTCTACTTATATGTTGTAAATATTTAAAACAATTACATAAGTTTTTAGCCTTCTTTTGTTTGCGTGTCTTCGTTATTGCAAGAAGTATATAAGAACTTTAAATTTTGAAAAATCAAATTATGAATTAAATTTTGTTGCCTGAGCCCATATACATTAATCGAGTGATGGTTAAAACACTAATATAATAGAAATAAAAATTACAGCCACGCTTGAGAATCAAACTCAGTATCGCAATATACCATAGCATTGCAGGCGAATCGCTAACCACTCAGCTTATCATGGCATTTTTAATCACTAGTAAAATTATTGTTCAAAGAAACTTATCAGTAATCCTTTTTTAGGCACCTGCATTAAACACTTATTCAGGGGGTCTTGCGTTCCCTTTGATATAATAAAACTTTCTCATTTACTTACTTATTGCAAATATTGGGACAAATAGGTATTCATATGTGTGCAACTGACCAAGAGTAATAATCTGAGCACAAAACACTTGCAAGTTAATTATGGTATCTCATCAGAGTCTTATTAGAATTTGCCTTGTTCACTATACCAAAGTATTCACTGAGTGTTTACATATGTCTATGTTTTATTTTGTCAAGATTTAGTGTACTATAATTTTGCTGGATTCTATTTAATTAGTTTCTACGAACATAAATTTTATTCTTAAACATATTTTTAACTTTTTAGAAATAACACTAATATGGAATAACACTAATGTAATTTTTTGGGCGTTTTGCTCCTATCCTCCCAAGTGCAATTGGATGATTGTTAAACAAATAAATATAGATAATAATTTGACAGAATAAAATTAATCTTTTCCGGCTCTCCTACCTACCCCTTAGGCGTTTTATAACTACCTTGATTGGGTCTTATGCATCAGCATTCATAAATCTTCCTGATCAGTTAGGATGCTGACTTCTTATTACACCCTAATGTATGTAAGTCTGCTTCTGCATCAACGAAACAACTTACATCTTCTCCATCTCTCGCGTTCCATAGTATCGTGGAGTATAATGTTCCTGATCAGAAAGATATATATATATGATCATATTTGTTCTACATTGTTAACCAATATTTACTTTTTTCTTACAGCTTTAGGACGAAGTATTACAAAATTGTGTAAAATGTATGAATTACTTAAACTTGTATTCCTGATTCCTAAATAAGAAATTAACAACTACGTAACCTTTTAGCACGATTTATTTGAGTTTATGTTTCCTGTATGCAGGTTAAAAAAAAAAAACAAAAACGAAAAATTGAAATAGCGGCGTAGTTGATTTTATCATTTTCATAGCTGTGTAATAATAGCGAATATTTAAAACGTTAACATAATTAAAATCAGATTATTACTGTGGCAAGTCGTACATTTTAGATATTTTAGACAATTCTATTAATCTATGCTATAACAGTGTTGAGTTTAAAATATATAAAGATAGATTTTTGTAGTATTTAAGGCAATTTATAACATTCTAAGTGAACGCATACATGTGCATGCTATACATAAACTGTAAGAGCATTCAATACTAACTCACACAGACATTAAGCAAACGCACCCACATACAAAGTGTTCTTTCCATACAACTTGTAAACAGTCAATACATCAGACATTTGTTTGTGGTTCTAAGAACCTGAACGTCTCGTGTACTATTAGTGTTGAACCTTCAAGTGCGTTGAACTTTTTATAATTTTAAATAACTGAAATAGATTATTATTTCATTTGTTTTATAAATCTTCTCCCCACCACTCCAGAATATCTTTTTTTTTTTTTTAAATTCACTGAATTCACTTTAAGGTATATTTTTATTGTAAGTTCTGTTTTTTTAAATTTGTATTCCCCATTTGTAGTAGTCCCCAGAATCATCTACACAAAAATGGATTTCTCTTTTGCCCCTGATAGCTCACTTCTCATCAAACCATAACGGAATCGGAAGTTGCCCTCTTTCAAACCTTACCAAACACTTCCTACTTCTCTAGAGCTGTGTGAATATATTCTTCATTACTTTAACGATTGCATTTTTCCGCTATGCTGGATTTTTGTTTTTGTTTTTTATACGCACCAATCCCAGGTCGCTTTTAATAATCTCGGCATAGATCTTTTCTGAGATTGAACTTTTTCCCAACCCGCCAGACATGATTTTTTTTTTTTTTTTTTTTTTTTTTACTAGGATGGTTTCTTCTGATCCGCGCTGCCATAGTTTTATTCGCTTTTATCTGAACGGACTGTACAAGATGGCCTAAACTGGGACGGTGGCAGATAGATAAGGTCTCAACTGTAACTGTTAGTGGTATTATTAAACAAACACACGGCTAATACTCTGAAGTTTTTAAACATTCTGTGAAGCTGATTTGCCCTCCTTTTATGTCAAGCTATTAAAGTAAGTAATACCAATTTTTTTCATCATTCGAATCAATGTTAATGAAATGAATCAAAAAATTCATATTGATCGAGCATTTAATGTTTTACTAAAAATGTACAAAATTCAATAACTAGTAGTAACATATGCAAATATGCAAAAGAAACTTTTGTAATTTTCTTGATTGAAGTTTTGTGTTAGTTTAGAGATGTGCTCATTTATATTAGTTTCCTCAAAACTGTATAAAATCCATCTTTTTTTTTTTTAAATTCCCAAATTCAAGTGAAAGGACTATAATTTATATCTAGGCTAGTGGTTACACCTAGTATGATAAAAATCGTTAGAAACGTTTTAATGGAATGGCCATAATCGATCCCACTGTTTGTTTTGAGTTGAACTACCCCAACCAATCTGAAGACATTTAATATGAGAATAAAGAAAAGAAAAAAACATCTACGAGAAGTGATCCCTTGTTTGAAAGAAAAGTTCCCGGGTGTGGTGAGGGGATTTTGCAGTAAAAAAAAAAACGGCTGTGGTTTGTAGCTTCTGGAACAGTCCCCCGATTCACCAGCAAATATTTGGAAGAGATTGGAATGGAATGAAAGGATCAATCACTCTTATCCGAGAATATAATAAATGGATTCATTAGGTATTATCTAGCATCATATATACGAGACTTAACGTTCAATATGATTATATAATGGTACCGCAAAGATAATGCGACCACAGCAGAGAGAAGAGAGGCCCTCTCTGGTTAACAGAGACTACTCTCTGACTTAGGCAGGCTAGAGTGGGAGAACGTATGTATATAAGCCAGTGGGAATCTATCTAGATCTATCTATCAGATACAACCATACAACTATACATCACATCGTATCATATCTTTACTCACACCATTCATTCTATCATTTCCATTATAAAGTCCAGTGCAGTTAGTGTAAACTTAGCTACATCAGATTAGTGCCAGCATATCTCGTTCATTTAATCAAACCTAATTTCTCTCGTCAACAACCCCATTATATTGGTTTAACAGAGAGGGCCTTCTCTTCTCTCTGCTGTGGTCGCATTATCTTTGCGGTACCATTACAATTTTATCATTCTCGCTTTCTCTCTACCTTCCAAAAGATGTTGTTAACTGTTCTTTCTATTCTTCCAAACTTGTTGTCTGTTCTTAATTAGTTTTTAGAGTTTTTTATTGAAGAAGACTATCCTAGTCTTACTTTATGTTTGACAAATAAAAATATATACCAACATAATTTTGAACTTTTTTTTTTTTTTTTTTTTTTTTTTGAAAACTTGTCATCGACAAAATATTTATTAATTGTTTTTGATTAATTCTGTTTTTATCAATAAGTAGCTAGCTCTTATTATATTTATGATTGTTGAATATTAATGACCATTAGAATGTGATATATAAGTATCTATCAGATTGATCGGTAAGCTGTGTTTTTCAGCAACCTAACAAAGAAGCAAAGTTAGTCAAAGGCAGCATCATGTATTTATATTTGTAATTGTAAATATTTATAAATAACTCTTTGTTATCAAGAATTTCTTTTTTTATCTTGAAATAACATCTTTTAATCATTTTCTTAAATTTACAACTTACTAGAAATCACATAGAATCATTGGTTAGCATTCCTAATATAAATTCAAGAAATAGATATTTTATTCGCTTTTTTACTTATGTAATTATTTTATCTTAAATGTATTGACTTCCAATTGAAAAATTATCGGAATAACTTTCTTTTTTTCTTTTCAAGTTTCAGATGTAATTCTTGTAATTCATATTACGATATACTGTGTGCATCTTTTTTATTGGAGAGGATATTTACCTAGCAAATACTATATAAATCTACCAAGACTGGATATATTATAAGACATGTGCGACGCACGTGTTAAACAGAGGAAATAGTAACACCTGTGTGTATATTCCTGTGGTGATTTCTACCTTACATCCTCTTCTAAGCTTAGCCTTACTGTTTTATGCTACGTACTACAAAATACAGTTCATAATTAGATAAATAACAATAAGATTAATTATTTCTTTGGACACTCCCAGGGGACCTCAAAAAGTTATCAAAATGGCTGAAGCCACGAATATGTTAGCTGCTGAATCCCCCCTAAAATTTCATATGGTCACCTAAAAATTAATAATGCGTCTTTTATTGTAAAAATACAATTAGTATTAGTTTATATACTACTAAGTATACAATTGTTCAGTAAATAGGTGTAACTTCATAATACAATATTTTCTCACTTTTATATTAAAATTATTAAGTTATTCATTTTACAATAACAAGTTCCCTCCTTTAACACCGCGAAAGTTTTTTGAATTGAAAAACGAACATTATCTCACTAACCAAAAAGCAGGAAACTTTTCGCCCAGATTGAATATATGCGGTCGAAGATTAGAGAACTCCGAAGTTTTGTGGCATAAACTGAGTTTGTGGCCTTTTATCTGTCTTTGAAATCTATTTTAGGGTTTAAAGCTGAGTAAAACTTAGTTGTTAGGATTCTTCAAGTTTTAATAGTAATAACATAACCATTCATGAAACAAATTATAAATTGGGTTTGAAAGACATACAACTTTTAAACCACGCAGCTTATTTTGGAATTTCGGAAGACTTTGGCAACTTCGGGGTACCATTCATCTCGCACAAAGATGGCGGGTCCATCTCAGCCAAAAGTTTTATTTAATTCTTGTATGAAGGTCCATTAGACAGTCTCAGTCAGAACTTTTGAACAAGAGTTGTTTGTAGATTAGATTACTATAGGGGATTATTGCACTGCGACTTGAAAAATCCATTGTGCTTTCCGGAGCCCATTCAGTGCACTGCAGGCTTCCTAGCAACGCTCTTTACGTACAGACAACACTGCCCATTACTGGACAAGGAGCGGTTGAGGGTCCTAGGGACAGAAAATCTAAGGGTCACACGCTGGATTCGAACCCAGATCCTCCGCGTTGCTAGTCCAGCGCTCGCTACCACTGAGCTAATCCGTTCCTTCTCCCTTGGCTTAGGCTAGTTAACTAGGGACGGAGACCCTAGTTTGTGTACTGTATATATCTTTGCCTGTTAAGGGAGGAGAGTATGTAGTTTAAGCGCATTGTGTACTTTTCTGACGATTTACGTGGGGTATTGAGTTGTGGTAACCCGTGGGGTCGCTACTCCCCAAGTAATTGCATGCAACAGCTACCCCTTGCGGGTCGGGATACAAGGGATTCGGGACGCCCATTAATGCATACATAGTTTTATGAAACGTTTTAAAGCAGTTGAATGAAACACATTATCCTTTCTAAGCAATATCAGTTGCTACAAGATACATTACAAGATTTTTATCTAATGCATTTAATTTAGTACATTTAATTATTTTATCGAGAAAACTCAGTGAATTGAAAAGAAAAAAGAAAGATAAAATCATACTTTTGATCAACCGATTTTTTTTCCAACTAGAAATATTGACAAAGCAATTTAATTTCCATAGTCATGAAATGGATCCTAAAGTGATACATAAGAAGCAGATCTAACCGCAGATCACTATCACACAAGCTTTCACAAAATCTTCTTTTATTCTGAAAAATGTTTCATATAGAGACTAGATCTTTCTTTTCATAGCAACATACCATTTTCAGAAAGCTACTTTTTCTGACTCAGGGGACCTCAAAACATGTAGTTCCAGTGAAAACCCAATCCCAAAGAACTGACACGAGTACAATACTTTTTTTTTTGCCAGCAATAACCAACATCAAGTCTTTTCTCAAACAAATACTCGTAGAAATTAAACCGAAATCCAAATTATTCTGCAATGAATTATGAAAGAAAATGTTTTTGCCTGCAATTTTCTATTTACAAATCGCGGAAATTGTTGTATCGTAATAAAAAACTTACAGCTGTAAATCAATTTACATACAAAATGATTCGTAATTGCTACAATATAACTTTGGCACTTTTAAGATTTTCTATATCAGTTCAGTTTAATATGGTATATTAAACGTTTGATACCCATATAGTGAAGTGAACTATTCATTTGCTAAGAGATTTTGACCTCGCAGTGGTTGTTCTTCCATAAAAATACGCATACAATTTTCATTCATAGGATGAGCTCTAGCTCGCTACTTCACTCACATACATATGCACTCAATGTGTGTATGTACTACATTCTCAATATGTGAACAAGTTATAAAAATCAGTGTATGAGTGTATCAACGGTATTTGCTCTGTACAAGTCTATTTATTAAACTGTTCAACAAAAACATCCTGATGATGAGCGACCACCCGAAACCGGTCCACAAAATGAAGCAGTCTATCACGAAAAATGTCTGTGATAAATTTATTCCTATAACTACACATTTCGAAATCACTATAGATCTTCTAAATAACAACGACATTGTCTTTAAAGCAAGCAAGCCACATTCTAAGCAGATTACGCACTCCTTGTATATGTCGCTTTCGATTTTATTACTCTTCTGCAATACTTTCCAAAATATATGTGATATATTTGTTTAAAAGGGGTTCTTTACAATTTAAAAAGTCTTCTATCATTGTCAGTCACTGTTCTCTATCAAGATCGTCTTCCTAGTGCAATTCTTGGCGTCTTGTGCTGCCAATTCCTGTTCCACAAATTCTATTCAGCGCTTTCTAGGTCTGCCTCGTTTCCTTTTTCTAGTGCGAAAAAATTGTGGATTTTCTTGGGGGGGCAAATGATATTCTTTAAGCCGCATTAGGTGACTATTTCATGTTAATCCTCTTGACCCACTAGCAAAAGAGAAAAGACTTGTGGACACCAACTTTCTTCTTATTTTCAGAGTTGGCGAATAGCTGGAATTTTTTGACTATATCTCTTCCAAAAGTCTATTTTCAGGGCAAGCAAGCTACTTTCGGGCTCTCATGGGCAACGTCCAGGTATCTGCTAAGTATGTAGCTATATTTTCCACGAATAGTAACCTCATTCCTATTACCTTGCTCCAAACGATAGCGTTGAAAATATTTGCATGATATTTTGTGAAAAGTGATTATCTTTGCAAATCAGTATTTGCAAGAATTTCAGAAAACGGCACAAATAAAATATCACGTGTACAGTTAGATCACTGAGATAAATCTTAATTTATATCAGGGATTATAAAGTCATCTCTATTATAACTCTGATAAGTAGATTCGTTGATATCGTATGCTTAAAATTTGCTACTATTATTTGAAATTATGTATAATGAATTATGTTAAAAAAATAAACAATCACAATAAAGGACAAAATGTTTATTATCTTTTAATAAATGTTCGTTCATTTAATAAATGAATTGGATTTTATTTTATTTATTTATTTTTTTTTTTAAATTTAACGTTTTGTTAATTTTTATTATTATTAGTAAACATAATACTCTTAACTAAACAAAAATAATAAAAGGCTTAAAGGCCAGGAAACGAGTGAACACCTTATTTTCAAACAAAAGTATTGTAAACTGGTCTGGGAACCAGGTTGATACTCAGCTACCACGGCCTCATAATTCTCCGAAATACAACAATGACTCCCCTTCCATTCATATATTTTTCTTCCTAACTAGTACAATATATAAATAATGAGTGTTTAGCAAAAATTTTTAATCAATTATATTGTTTATATTTTAATTTTGCAAGTTATTCTTAAATCTGGCCAATAATGAAAATCTCATTGTTGATTCTCATAGGGTTTTTTTGGCTGTCTAAAAAAATCTAGTTATTTACCTGTTTTACTGATATTATTTTTTTTGAGAATATTATAATAAATAATTAATATATACTAGAATGAGTAATTTGTCAATAGGCTAAAGATTTTTCTATAGCTTCTTGCTTCATTTTATAGTCATAGAACGTTTTCATAGAACGTCACCAAATCATTGAAATTTCGAAAACTACTGATAGTTTTTACGATAGTCGACTAGTACATTATTTATCAACAAGATAACATCGATATTGAATCACAAATTGTAGCAGAGGCTTTTTAAAAGTTTGAACATTTTTTTCAAAAATTAAAAGCTAGGAAATAAAAGACTGAATTTTTTTACTTTTTTTCCCCCCCCCTCTGGAATATTTTCGGTGTATTGACCGTCCGGCCTCTGGGCTAACTTCTCTTGATACAAGCAACATTGCCACTCACATGCTGTACAAGCTAGCTGTACTTCTTCTTAGGAAGAGAAAAATATAGCGGCAGCATGCCTGGACTCGATTCTGGGAAGGAACCTCAGTTTACAAGCCTAGTGCCCTATTTTTTACTTTCTCTTACTCCTATAGTAAATTTTCGTGTCAAATTTTCGGTATCGAGTTTTCACCGGAAATATCCGTTTTGGGGTCCCCTGAGTCCAAAAAAGTGGTTTTTAGCAAATGGTCTGTGTGTGTGTGTGTGTGTGTGTGGTATGTATGTATGTATGTAAACAGCATAGCTCAAAAACGAAAAACCGTAGAAAATTGAAACTTGATATTCCGTTTAGGTATCACCGTGGGATCTGACACTACGTTATCTGTAAAAATTCCTCAACCGGAAGTACCATTTTACTAGTTGGATTTTTTTACTTTTTTGCGATTTTCCCAAAAATGGCTCCGACGATTTTCTTTAAACTTTTTAACATCAACCACACATACAAAGAACTACAACTTTTATTAGAAACATTTCTCCGGGAAAATGCATTGAAGGGCACTTTTTTGGGGGAGGGGTGGGGTTAGGTTTCCATCTAAAGTGCTATTCAGTTTATTAGACAATTCTGCCATTTTATGTTAATTAGAATTAAGTATGTTGTTGAAATTCCGAGTTTGAAAAAAATCGGATAACCGGAAGTGCGTTTACTTTACCACTTTACTAAATGATTTATTCACTTTTTCGCCATTTTCTAAAAAATGGTTCCGAGATTTTTTTGAAACTTCGTATATAAACTAAACATGCAAAGATCTACAACTTTTATCTAAAACATTTCTCTGGGAAATTTCTTTAAAGAGCACTTTTAGGGGAAGGGGTGGGGTTAGATTTTCATCAAAGTGCTATCCTAGTTCATTATACAATTCTATCATCCAAACATAATTAGTTAGAAATAAATAGATGGCTGTAATTCCGAGTTTAAAGAAAATTAGAAAATCGGAAGTGCGCTTTTACTGAACAGTTTTTTCAATTTTCGACGAATTTCATTAAATTTGGTACACAAACTATAAAATTTGTCAATTATCATTTTGAGAACTGGAGTAAGAGAAAGTTGTGTGAGTGTTTCACACCAGATTTTTTCTTCTACTTTCTGCCCTAAGGCAACTATGTGATTCGGTTCCTGGCTGCCCCAAAGAAACATAACCTTGTTGAAAGTATTGTCAGGAGGGGAGTGTAAATTTCTTATGTCTGCTAAAACGGAACATGCATCATTTCATCTTCTTAGTAGAGACATATAGTGAAGGGTCATCTGCTACAACCAACCAATTCGGTATAGGTGTGATTGGAGATAATCATGGCCTGTGGCAATTCGGAAGCATACCCACCACGTACTTGTCTTTGGAGACCATTTGGGATTTTATACACTTCCTCCAACATACATTCGCAACATTCACCAGCTGCGAGTTCTTCTCTGTTTGTCTTTCATGTTTCCCGAAAAATAAGATTTGATAACTCGCTTAGCTGTGGTGTAAGTGCCTTCTACTGAACTTAAATCCTTAAGCGTAATGCTGCGATTATCACAAATTTACGAAATTGAGTTTTCACCGGAAATATATGTTTTGAGATTCTTTAGTACGAAACAAATGTTTTTAGCGAATGGTTGGTAAAATATGTGAATGTCTGTGTGTGTGTGTGTGTAACAATATCTACAAAAAACGAAAAATCGCAAAGAAGTTCAAACAATAAAATATTCCGTTTAGTTATCTTGTATATTCCGAAACTAACAAAATAAAGCTTCGTCCAAATCTATCAATCGGGAAACTGGGATTTTTACTGAATATTTTTTTTATATTTCGTTATTTTTTCGAAAAAAATCTACAACAATTTTTTACTTTCTCTTACTCCTAGTAAGAGGAAGTATTGTAATCCTGTCAAATTTTCGATATTGAGTTTTCACCGGAAATATCCGTAGAACGAAAAACCGTAGCATGTTGAAACTTGATATTACGTTTAGGTATCACCATAGCGATATCTGTCAAAATTTCTCAACCGGAAGTACCACTGTTTCATTATTATTGGGGACGAACATATATTTGAACAACAAGATGTAGATTTCATTTCTAGCAGAGTGCCTGATATTATAACAAGTTTCAATAATCACCTCATCTGTAAGGACGTTTGACATCGCGATAAATTCGAAATTTAATTCTATTTTCAGAAACATCAGTAGTTTTGGTTCAATAGAACAATATATTCATTTTAAATGTAACATAAATATGATCCGGGTTTTTTTAACGTTTTTGCGATTTTCTCAAAAATGGCTCCGACGAATTTCTTTAAACTTGGGATATCAACTACACATACAAACAGCTACAACTTTTATTTGAACCATTTCTCCGGAAAAATTCATTTAAGGGCACTTCTGGGGTAGGGGTGGAGTTAAGTTTTCATCTTAAACAATTCTGTCATCTAAATAATGTTATTTAGAATTAAATATGTTGTTGAAATTCCGAGTTTGAAAAAAATCGGATAACCGGAAGTGCGTTTGTTTTAACACTTTACTAAATGATTTTTTCAGTTTTTTTTTGCGATTTTCTTGAAATATCGTATATAAGTTAAAAATGCAAAGATCTACACATTTTATTTAAGATATTTCTCTGGAAAAATTCATTTATGGGCACTTTTAGGGAAGGGATGGAGTTACACAGCTTCCTCTATAGTGGTATCATAGTATTATACAATTCTATGATCCAAATAAAATTAATTAGAAATAAATAGATGGCCAAAATTCCAAGTTTTAAGAAAATTAGTAAACCGGAAGTGCGGTTTTACTGAACAGCTTTTTCAGTTTTCGACGAATGT
This sequence comes from Triatoma infestans, assembly GCA_011037195.1. Lineage (NCBI taxonomy): Eukaryota > Metazoa > Arthropoda > Insecta > Hemiptera > Reduviidae > Triatoma > Triatoma infestans. The sequence goes on along the minus strand of JAAEAF010001118.1, from coordinate 340,049 downwards.
CATTATATTTGCTACAAAAACATAACATTTGTTAATTATAATTTTGAGAACAAGAGTAAGAGAAAGTTGTGTGAGTGTTTCATACCAGATTTTTTTTTTATTAAAAAAACTTCGTATACTATCTATATACATAAAAACCTATCACTTTTGCCTGAAACAACAGAATTTTTTTTTTTTATGGGATTCTAGAGGATTAATTTTATGTACTAGAACTATTGTTAGAAGTACTCTAAATTTCAAGAATATCGGTTAACCGGAAGTTCGAACTTTACAGATGATTAGGTTTTAATGATTTTTGAAAATTTTCTCGAAAACTACTATAATGATTTTATTTAAACTTGCTGTGTTGACTGTACAGATAGATATAGATTTATTACTTAATTTTGGTAAAATTTTTCTCCCATCAAATTGATATTACGTAGTTTTGCGGAATTCAGGGCGTATTTTTTTATATGACGTAGATTTAAACAGTCTCGATGAAAAATTATAAGAATCTCATATTTTCCGATTTTGCAATTCAATGATAGATTTCTGTTAAAATTCTCAACCAAAAGTAATTTACTCAATAAATTAATAAATTAATCTTTTTCCGAGATATATATTTTTTTTTTCAATAACGATGTAATCATATTTCAAATATTATGATCCTATCATAATAACTTTGAAGCTATCAATACTAACTATATTATCACTTTTGTTTGGAAATGTTTTCGAAAAAATTCCGGATTGCTTCCTCTAAAAAGGTCATTATAGTGAAAATTCCCGCATCAATATAATATAATATTAAAGACTACAATAGAAAATTCCAGATGTTATTCAGCATTGGGGAGCCATCCACATATATTCAATTATGTAAAAGTATTTATCAATAAATAAATTTATTTTTTATCATTAAAAAAAAAATAATAATAAATAAATGTGGATTAATAGAATATAAAATAATAGAACACATAAAAAATATTCAAGATATGGAAAAAAAAAATTATCGACGAGGATGGGATTCGAACCCACGCGTGCAGAGCACATTGGATTAGCAGTCCAACGCCTTAACCACTCGGCCACCTCGTCCTTGGGCACAGTGATGCCATGCTAGTGCTAGTTACCCATGCTTTAATATTAGATGCTATCGTTTAATGCAATTTAGCAAATTACCGATTCCATAAAGTTATTTTTAATTAATTATTTTTACCCTTTTAGATTAGTACCTATTCAGATTTGTAGTTTATACAATTCTCTTTCATTTGACAAAGCAAATAATGGTCAATATGGTGTTATTAATTCAACAATTTCACAAGAGAATGGGCTGGCTTTCTTCATAGAGTTATTTTCCCATAATTTCATTATCATTTACAATATTGTTTTTTTTCTCTCTCTCTCTGATTTGTTACAATCTTTCTGTTATGAATTTGAATTAAAACGTCCATTTCATTGTATCATTTTTTCCTATGCATTGCAGAAAAAAAAATTATTTCATTTTATTTTGGAATTTCAGGTGGTAAACCCAACCTTTCTTTTGCAAATAATGATTTAATTTTCCATTCTTTCTTATTTCAAATTTGAATGAAACATGGATTTTATAAGATGCCAATTGTTTACTAAACTATTGCTGGAAAGTAAATTAGGATTCATTGAGAAAATCACTTGTCAGCGCCAGTCCACAACTGAGAAAGGATTACGACTATCTTTCTACCTATTAATATTATCTTTCTATCTATTAATATTATCTTTCTATCTATTAATATTAAGAAAATATACACCTACAGACTTTCTCTTATAATATTGAAAGTATTACATGTTATTAGTAACATAAAAGTATTACAAATATAAATCTTTGTTTAGTGGTAAATTTTGCTGAAGTATTTACGAATAAATTTATATTTTCTAATTAAAATATAATGGCCGTTTGGATGGGTGTAAGTGTGTTATGAGCTTACACTTGTAACTGAGAGGTCTTCTGTTCGTTCGTGTCCAGCGTATATACTGTTAACATTTATATTAATTTTAAAAAATGTTAATAGTAAAATATGTGGTATTGCCGCTGTCCACGACAAGTTGGACTTCAAGCCCACCTGAAATAGGTGTTACTTAATTTTCTTGTTCAATTCCCACGCGTAGGTCACGGGTTCGAGTGCACTAAATTTTTTTTTTTCCTAGGAACCTCTACTGCTCACTGTTCGGTGATGGACAGTATTGTCTGTAGCGAGAGAACATTGTCCGGAGGCTGGCAGTGCACTGAGAAGGCTCCGGGCGCCAATGACCATAGATGTTGACGCTCCTTAAATTAAAAAGAATTACTTAGTTTTTTTTTTTTTTACTTTACTAATTAAAATACTTCGTTGTCTTTACCTTTATAATTAGTTCTGTTTCCACTTTTGGAGATGGAATTATAATATACATTGAAAAGTCCGTTTTAAAAAAAAATTTTAATACACAAAAATTTTGTTAAAATAAAAGTTTATTTATAGCTTTATTTTTGTGAATTTTACCAAATGATCAATCATTGATTGAATTAGCAGAATTTCTAGCGAAAAATTTTCAAAATGCCCGCACAGAGAGATTGCTCAGACTGGGAATTTCGTCTTTGACTTGGATGGATGCCTCTTTCAGCTCTAACAATCACTTCTCCTACTGTTTCTAGAACTGTGTACATAATATACCGTCTTATTTTGGCGGGTAATTTTTTTTTTTTTTTTTTTCAGTAAACAAAAGCTGTCTGTTAATAAATCTCGTAACCCTGCAACAAAACTTAAGATCTATGCCTGTCTCCGGTTAAGCACTCATCCCAGTCACTTTTAATAATCAGTCTCGAGATATATTTGTCTGAGATGCCCAACTCTCTAGACTTGATTTTTTTTTTTAAACGAACCTTGATCAGGAGACGTTCCCGCTGTACTACCTGTTAATGGTAACATAACAAACAAACATAAGGGTAATACGGAAAGCTTGAAGTGTTCAAAAAATATGAGAAGGTGATTTGCTAACACAATATGTGAAAGAAGAGCTTATTACAGCATTTTGCGGTTTTTCTTTATCATCCCCAATCCACGTTAATGAAATGAGTGAAAACTTCATACCGACCAGTATTTAAACTTGCACTAATAAAGCATAAAATGCAACTAATTAGATAATAATATACCTAATATATCCTTCTTTTTTTTAAATTTCGTGTCAAGAATTTTATTCATTGTGAAGTTTTTCAGAAAACATTTTATTTATTGCTTTTAACGTTATTTTAAAAATTAGCATCATTACAGTGGGATCATTTTGCACGATATAAACGTTAATTTAATTTATAATTTCTGTGGTTTAAATACTTCGATAATAATTTTTTTTTTCAAAGCGTAGGGACGATTAATGTTAGCAAACAGTAGTTGAAATTTTTTTGTTTAGTTTCAAGTCATTCTAGAAATATCTGTTTATTAATTTCTAGGATAAAAAAATTACTATAACTTGTGATAATAAACTTGAATCTCAAAAAAAGGTATAAAACACAAATGACGTTTTGAAAAAACTATTACTTTTTTTCTGGAAATACTTTGGCACATTATTTTCAAGTTTTTAACCTTACTAAATTACCGTTAGTATTATAAATTGTTTGTTTTATTAATTTAAATTCATATAACCAATGAAATTTCATAAAATAAAGCAATAAACTTGGTTAATACTATTTCAAAAACGGTATTAAAACATAAAATATATATTATATTATTATTAAATAAAAGTAAAAATATTTTTATGCAAGGATAAATGATTTATTTTTATGTTAATAGAATAGCCATAAAAATATATATATATAAGTTTACACAACGAGTGCAATAGTATACTGTATATATCTGTGTTTATAAATATGGCAAATATGAGAGGTCATGTTGTCATGGAGGTCTCTCTTATGGATTAATGATAGCCAAGTTTAGATGCTAAGAACTTCCTGGTTTAATATCATATTAAAAAAATATATATATATATAAAAGCTATTAATATATAAACATAATATATGAGAATTTTATTTACCTAGCAACCGGAATGTATTATGACTAAATATATATATATTTTACAACAGTCATTGTTTCTTTTACAATGATGTTTTCATTGCCTTTAAACCTGTCATTTAGAAGTTGCAAACTCTGAATAACTTACTGAGATCGTATTTATATGGTGATACTTTAACTTCCTTACCAATTTATAATATTATAATTTACCTTATGTACAAAATTTTTTAAATTTTATTTCATTTATAATTCTGGATGATTTATTCTTTTAAACTATTAATTAGAAAAAAAAAAAATTGAAAAGATATATTATTAGATGACCAAAATTAATTCATGTATAAGAATAATTCAGTCGCCACCTTGAGCTTTGATTTTAATATAATTTTAAATGGGATGTTTTTTGTTGTTTTTTTTATGAAACTATTGTAGTGGAATCAGATGTCTTGAAGAGGGTTATGATGCGATGAATGGTTGAGAGTTAGTTAGAGATTTTTAGAGAGTTGTTACTCGAAATATGAACTACTAATTTACGAAAATAGATATATATTTAACAATAATTTAAACGTTTGAAAAGATAAACTACAATTAATTTAAAATGATTTAAATGGTAACTAGAATGCACAACTATAATGAGTGATGAATAAATATATGTTTAAAACCTTAGATAGGGACGCGTTCGGAATATATGAACTGATGTCGTATATCACTGGTAGAATCCTGATGAAACGCTGATAAAATACTGAAGAATACTCATCCCCTCCTCCTGTGGAGAGACGTTTTTATTGGCATCACTCACACATTGACAAGTGTGTAATTACGGGTCACACTAAAACATCTCTTGCCGTGTGTTGACCCTAGGTCTTGAATAGGTCGGTGACCAGTGTGGCAACAGATGATGGCGGTTATCAAAAGACTGTATCCAGGTGGTCTTTTGAGTGTTTGTTGACCCTTGTATATCGGCCAGGTGGCTTCTGTACACTGACCGTATAATGGACCCTTTTGAAAGGGTTCTTGTTGAAAGGGTTTTAGCGGTGCGTCTTTGGCGGTCCCTTTGACCGTGCACTTACCGCGGCTCTTGACCTGAATAATAGCGACTGGCTGGCACCGCTAGTTATAATTTTTATAATTTAAAAATTATATCTTTTTCCTTCTTGTTATCATCACACCTTCTTGTTATCACATTACACTTTGTATTCATTATAAAGCAAATTCTTTTAGCTAGGAGATCATCTTTATTCCTCAAGGAAAATAGTGGATTATAATTGTAGATGATTAACAAAACAACTGATCTTGTGGCATTATGTTAACTCTATAATTCATCTTCTGCTGCTACTACTCTACCCTATAAGAGAAAGGTATCGCATGTTTTAGGATTTTCAGAGTGACCCTGAAAACTGTAAAAAATTTGTTTTTAAAATAGATAGTCTCCATTAAAATAAAGTAGGTTTAAAAAAAAAAAAGCAAACTGAAAAATAAAGAAATTGCTACCAGTTCTGATATTTCTGTTTAACTGTGACCGAAGTAAAAGACATTAAAGTTTCGTTCAAATTTTTTTTTTTTTTTTATTTCTTTTAAGTAGACGGAACATCATATTTAGTGATTAGATTTTTCAGATTTTTCGTGTCTTTTGAAAAGGACTTTATTGTTTTTCATTAAGTTTGGGTGTATTTTAACAGAAGTCTGGGCCTCCGATAAATTCCGAAAATAATGATATAAGATATACAATAATTAAAAGAAGTATACTTTTACAAATACACTCATACATTCATATTAAATTTTTATTCTTGTTCGGAAATCATTCAGATGTTCTAAATTGATGAATCTAAATAATTAAAAGACAGAGGGACATGTCTTTTCTCCCCGTGTAGGATACGATTGAGAGTCGTTTCTTTCCAAAAAGAGGGTAAAAGAAATATAATGGAATTAAAATGAAATCGCAAACAGGTTAGCAATTCAACAAAAATCTGGTGTGAAACACTCACACAACTTTCTCTTACTCCTGTTCTCAAAATTATAATTGACAAATGTTATAGTTTGTGTACCAAATATAACGAAATTCGTCGAAAACTGAAAAAGCTGTTCAGTATAAGCGCACTTCCGGCTTACAATTTTCTTAAAACCTGGAATTTTGGCCATCTGTTTATTTCTAATTAATTTTGTTTGGATGATAGAATTGTATAATCAACTATGATACCACTTTAGGGGAAGCTGCAACCTCACCCCTCCCCTAAAACTGCCCTTACATGAATTTTTCCAGAGAAATGTCTTAAATAAAAGATGTAGATCTTTGCATTTTTATTTTGTATACAAAGTTTCAAGAAAATCGTCGGAGCCATTTTTGAGAAAATCGCGAAAAAATGAAAGAATCATTTAGTAAAGTGTCAAAACAAACGCATTTCCGGTTATCTGATTTTTTTCAAACTCGGAATTTCACCAACATATTTAATTCTAATTAACATTATTTAGATGACAGAATTGTGTAGTAAATAGCAGTTAAGATGAAAACTTAACCCCTTCCTTCCCCCAGAAGTGCCCTTAAATGAATTTTCCTGGAGAAATGTTTAAATAAAAGTTGTAGCTCTTCGTATGTGTAGTTGATATTGCAATTTTAAAGAAAATCGTCGGAGCCATTTTTGAGAAAATCGCAAAAATCGTAAAAAAAATAACTAGTAAAGTGGTACTTCCGGTTGAGGAATATTGACACATAACGCACCGTCAGATCCCATGGGTGATACCTAAACGTAATATCAAGTTTGAACTTTCTACGATTTTTCGTTTTTGAGCTGCGCTGTTCACATAAATACACACACACACACACACACACACACAGTCCATTTGCTAAAAACCACTTTTTTGGTCTCACGAGACCTCAAAACGGTTATTTCCGGTGAAAACTCAATATCGAAAATTTGACACGATTACAATACTTTCTGTTAGTTACTAGGAGTAAGAGAAACTAAAAAACAAAATGTGTCCCTCCCCTTCTTAGTCATAAAAATTCAAACAACAGCCATGCTAGTAACGTTATGACTTGTGAACAACGGATAATTAGGCTTCAAGAAAAACGTATAGCTAATGGAACATGGACTCCATATGTCTCCTTTTGATTTTTCTCCTTTTAGGAGCCTCTACAGTGTTGTCTGTAATAAGTGAACAATGCCCGAAGGCCGAAAGTGCATGATAAAAAGCACCTGGTGTCAATTAAGAGTAATAGCAGTAATATTACTGACTGTGCCATTTGTTTAAAACTTTAATAGTTATTTTATATTTATTCTTTTTTAAGGTTCTTGAATTTTTAATGTTTTTTTGAATTAGTCGAAACATTTTTTAAGCCTAGTACTATTGTGGTATTTTTTCTGTCGGGAGACTAAAAAATTGGAATTTATGTGTTTTTTGTTTTGTTTTCTTTATTAAAATACGGACAAGAAATTTGAATCTGAATTTTGCAATTGGACAAAACTTGTTTCAGAAATAACAACCTCTTTAGAATCAAAGAGTTAAATCAATTAATTTATTAAAAAAAAAATAAATAAATCTTCTTACCATTTCGTCGTGGTTGTGTAATTCCACTATTTTGAATAATAATTAAGAACAACTAAACATCCCAAAGAAAATTTATATAACTAAATGTGCTGCTAATTAGTGATGGAAAACAATTATGAGAGGTTCACTTATTGTTTTATTTTATTTTTTTGTTATTTCTGGTGCATGCAACCCCTCCCAATCAACCAACGTGGTTGTACGACAGGAACTTTGAAAATGGACCGTCAACTTTCTACACAAAGCTGATGAATCACACACTACGATCGAGAATTAATCAAGCTTGTCCTATGATACAACATTCTGTTATCCAGCACACTGAGTAACCACAACCATATATAATCACAAAAAGTCGTTAATATCTGTGTGTTGTATTTAGACGAAGAAGGATAGCAAACATATTTTTAATAATAATTATTCACATTAATAATGTTAGGAATCCGTGAACATACTATGAATTATACTTTTTTTCACTTCTGAGACAATGAAAAAAACAAATACCTAATAAAATGATCTCAGGTAAATTGAATCTTTTACTCTGTAACTGGACGTGATTAGATTTATAAAAAAAAAAAAAAAAATAATAATATTTAACTTAGTATATTATTTAGAAATTTCTAGTGATATCTTCCAAATGCAGAACAGAACTTGATGTTCATAGGCAAATTGAGAAGGTATCCCCAAGTTAGGTTTGTGCTATTCTTTACACCCCATGCCTTCAGTTGTTTTTATAGTACATTTTGGGTTAGTCAGGTGGTGGTGGGGGATGGTAAAGGGATTGGTATGCCGTACTTTCTTTCTTACGTCCCTTCAAACACAAGCCCCCCTCAAAAATAAATTATTTTATTTCTAATTATAGATATAAAGAAAAAAAAATATAGTAAGGGTGTGTCCACATTGGTGCAACTTTTCTTTCAACAGAGGCATGCGTCATAGCGCACGGTGTGATGAACGAGAGGCATGCGTTATTGTACTCCTCATGGAAGTTGAATAGGCCTTTATTTTCATGACGCAACCAACAGCGCACGTGAATCCAACTCCTTGAATTTTCGTTCAACATTCTATGCGTCTTCTTAATCTCGCTACGTGTTGTGTTTACACTTGTATAGGTTATATTTATATAATTAATTTCAAATAGTATTTAATTAGTTTTAATTATTATTTTAATAATAATTTTATTATTAAAAAATTATTATTATTTATAAATTATAAATTTTAATTTATTTATATTATTATTATTTTTTAATATTTATAAAAATTATTATTTTAATAATAATTTTATTATTAACTGATAGTATTAAACTTATAGCAATATCTCGACATGACTTCTGGTAGCATTGCAGATATGCTATGCTTTGATACTGTACATAAATATGCCAAAGACGTTAAATAAATCCAGGTAGCGAGAAACCTCAAGGTAATGAATCAGTAGCCTCATTTCAGGTGGAATAGCATATCGAAAACGAGTGCTCTTCTTTAAAATGGTTGGCTCTTTCATTCTTAACAAGTTGTAAAAGTTGTCCTTCGACATACGTGTAAAATTCCGAAATACGCCTAAGTCAAGCTTAAGTTCTATGACTAGTCCAATATTACTAGCCCCCCCCCTCCACAAAAAAAAAAAATTATTTTATTTCTAATTATAGATATAAAAAAAAGAAAAAAATACTAATTTTCTTACGTAAATTACTGGATTTCAAAAATGTTAAAACATCTGTTAATGAAATTGATTATCTAGAGTAAAACCATTAGTTATTGACGGCTGAGTCAGCCAACTGATGATATTAATGTAATTAATAAATGTTTATGTTATACAAGTGCCTAAGAGAAATTATAAATTTTTTTTCATCAGTTAAATTCATCTTTCCGAGGATAAATCAACCCTAGTTCCCTAGGTTTGTTTTGAAAACTATATAAACAAATGTCAAGTAAAAAAGAAACATGTGTGCTCCAATTTGAAATTTAAAGAATTGTATTGTCCTCAAAATTAGTAAATTTGCGACTTAATTTTTACTTTCTCTTACTCCTAGTAAGAGGAAGTATTGTAATCGTGTCAAATTTTCGTTATCGAGTTTTCACCGGAAATATCCGTTTTGAAGTCCCCTGAGTCCAAAAAAGTGGTTTTCAGCAAATGGTCTGTGTGTGTGTGTGTGTGTGTGTGTGTGTGTGTGTGTATGTATGTGAACAGCATAGCTCAAAAACGAAAAACCGTAGAAAGTTAAAACTTGATATTCCATTTAGGCATCACCGTGGATCTGACACTACGTTATCTGTCAAAATTCCTCAACCGGAAGTACCACTTTACTAGTTAGATTTTTTACTTTTTTGCGATTTTCTCAAAAATGGCTCCGACGATTTTCTTTAAACTCGAAACATCAACCACACATACAAGAGCTACAACTTTTATTTGAAACATTTCTCCGGGAAAATGCTCTGAAGGGCACTTTTGGTGGAGGGGTGGGGTTAGGTTTTCATCTAAAGTGCTATTTCAGTTTATTTCACAATTCTGTCATCTAAATAATGTTAATTAGAATTAAATATGTTGTTGAAATTCCGAGTTTGAAAAAAATCGGATAACCGGAAGTGCGTTTACTTTACCACTTTACTAAATGATTTATTCACTTTTTCAAAATTTTCTCAAAAATGGCTCCGACGATTTTTATGAAACTTCGTATATAAACTAAACATGCAAAGATGTACAACTTTTATCTAAAACATTTCTCTGGGAAAATTCTTTTAAGGGCACTTTTAGGGGAGGGGTAGGGTTAGATTTTCATCTAAAGTGCTATCCTAGTTGATTATACAATTCTATCATCCAAACATAATTAGTTAGAAATAAATGGATGGCTGAAATTCCAAGTTTCAAGAAAATTAGTAAACCGGAAGTTTGCTTTTACTGAACAGTTTTTTCAGTTTTCGACGAATTTCATTAAATTTGGTACACAAACTATAAAATTTGTCAATTATCATTTTGAGAACTGGAGTAAGAGAAAGTTGTGTGTGAGTGTTTCACACCAGATTTTTTTCATATAATATAAATCGATTAAGGAATTTAATAAAGCGGCCTCTACACGGTCAATAATATTGTCAATATCAGTATTGACCATATAACCATCAATACTCGTGCTAACCAATCACAATACTTCATTACCTTACACGATCAATATTATTGAAGTAACGAAGTTTGTGATTGGTTAGCACGAGTATTGATGGTTATATTGCCAATACTAATATTGACAATAATATTGACCGTGTAGAGGCCGCTTAAGGAATGATGAAATATCTAGCTACACTTATATATATTATATATTTCCCTAACAGCTGTTAGAGGAAGTATAGCGGTGACAGTATTATTAATGTGTGACTGTGATATTTATAATACTTAACAATATTTTATTAAACGTAAAACCTGGACTTGCTCGTCAACCATCCGTTAAGTCATTTAGCTATTGCTAAATGGACGTTAATTTACTCAACTTCGTGAACTAATGAAGGTCTCTGGAGATGTAAATTGATTTTTATATTTTTATATAATTTTTACATTTTTAATGCTTCCTTTATTTAACAAAAAGTTATGTTTTCGGAAACTGTTGACTTTTTTTTTTTATATATATTTTGCTCTATATAATTTGAAATTTGTTTGTATGAATGTAAGAATCAATATGAAATTGCTCGATGCTGCTTTAAATTCTATTCAAAAACTCATTAAAATATAAATGTGTTTATTTGATTTAATCAAATCAATTTTCAATTTAAAAAAAAAAAGAAACAAAAAAAAAATTATAATTTCTGTGATCTTTTCAATGAAAAACGCGTTTATTTAACACTATCTACAACGAAAGAACATTGTCCCGGACGACGGCAGTGCACTGAGAATGCTCCCGGCGATATACTGACCACAACACGCCTTAAATTAAATTAAAAAAAAAAAAAAGAAGTTTATTGTAGATATTATATAATGGAGTTGATGAGGAGAGAAATTAGGTTTGATTAATTAGACGAGATATGAAGACACTGTTATAATTTAGGCTATAAGTTTACACTAACTGCACTGGACTTGTAATGATTTTGATAGAATAAAAGGTGAGAGTAGAGGATATATGACGATGCGGTGTATAAGTTGAATCTGATATATATATATATATCTCATATATAGGCTTTTATATAGGTTCTCCCAATTCTAGCCTGCTTAAGTCAGAGAATACCAGAGAGGGCCTGTTTTCCCTCGGTCGGGCTTGTGTTCTCTCTCTTGCCGTTACATCATCCTGAAGGAAATGACTTACCTTTATCTTCTAAAATGTTGAAGCTGAATAGGGATTCTCAAACGCTGCCACCAATATAATGGAGTTGATGAGGAGAGAAATTAGGTTTGATTAATTAGACGAGATATTAAGACACTGTTATAATTTAGCTATAAGTTTACACTAACTGCACTGGACTTGTAATGATTTTGATAGAATAAAAGGTGAGAGTAGAGATATAGGACGATGCGGTGTATAAGTTGAATCTGATATATATATATATATTCTTACAGGCTTTTATACAGGTTCTCCCATTCTAGCCTGCTTAAGTCAGAGAATACCAGAGAGGGCCTGTTTTCTCTCGGTCGGGCTTGTGTTCTCTCTCTTGCCGTTACATCATCCTGAAGGAAATGACTTACCTTTATCTTCGAAAATGTTGAAGCTGAATAGGGATTCTCAAACGCTGCCACCAATATAATGGAGTTGATGAGGAGAGAAATTAGGTTTGATTAATTAGACGAGATATTAAGACACTGTTATAATTTAGCTATAAGTTTACACTAACTGCACTGGACTTGTAATGATTTTGATAGAATAAAAGGTGAGAGTAGAGATATAGGACGATGCGGTGTATAAGTTGAATCTGATATATATATATATTCTCACAGGCTTTTATATAGGTTCTCCCAATTCTAGCCTGCTTAAGTCAGAGAATACCAGAGAGGGCCTGTTTTCTCTCGGTCGGGCTTGTGTTCTCTCTCTTGCCGTTACATCATCCTGAAGGAAATGACTTACCTTTATCTTCGAAAATGTTGAAGCTGAATAGGGATTCTCAAACGCTGCCACCAATATAATGGAGTTGATGAGGAGAGAAATTAGGTTTGATTAATTAGACGAGATATGAAGACACTGTTATAATTTAGCTATAAGTTTACACTAACTGCACTGGACTTGTAATGATTTTGATAGAATAAAAGGTGAGAGTAGAGATATAGGACGATGCGGTGTATAAGTTGAATCTGATATATATATATATATTCTTACAGGCTTTTATACAGGTTCTCCCATTCTAGCCTGCTTAAGTCAGAGAATACCAGAGAGGGCCTGTTTTCTCTCGGTCGGGCTTGTGTTCTCTCTCTTGCCGTTACATATTACTAAATCTATTCTCTATAAAAATATCATTATTTTTCTAATTTTTTTACTTTTAGTATTTTATATTTTACATACCATTCCATGGCATAAGTTGACTGAGACAGCTGATCCAGGATCTCCCCTTACAGTGCCAGTATAAAAACAACCTTGTGTCCGTAGGTTTGGTTCTTCTTGTATTGACATGTTTTCCCAAATATGCGTCACCTATAAGGAAATGAATAAGGTTGTTTATTATATTATGGAAATAAATAATAGGAAATTCATTTAACATATTTATTTATATTTCATATTTAACAATATTGCTGTTTGTTAGTGGAATAGGTTGACATAGCAACCAGTAGATATATGAAGGAATTGACAATACAGCTAAATACTTCTACAACCCTATCAGATTGCTTATTTGGCTGTCTGCGAATACAAATTTTTTTTTTTAGCTAATCTATGGAGTAAAAACCAATTTCAATTGTGGAAGTGGGCAAAAGTGAACAAGTTAATTTTCGCCTGCGTAGAAACGCTAATGCATGAAGTTTGCAAACGTCAACTGACTCAGTAGGGCGTATATATTATTGTATAATTGTTAGATTGAAATGGGCGCCAGAGATGCATTAATAAATGGTTAATAAATTTTTACCATAGGTATTGTTGATTTAAATGACCTTTAATATGTAATGTTCATTAATAGAACCCAAGTTGGAGAGAGCATGAGTGTGTGGCGTAGGAGAGAGAAAAAGAAAGTGACATTATAAACTTTAAATTAACGCCTTCAATGTACGTACATTTTATGTTATACCCTATAATTTAAAAGATACGTAACTCTGTTTAAAATGCTTTGCATGGTCACTAAAAGCTTATTTAATAAACAAATTACTATTTCTATTGTTTCAATCAATTCATTATAAATCTAATATATTCTTCACTCATTTATTGCGAATTTTTACTTTCTCTTATCTGTTAATAATCGTGTCAAATTTTCGCTATTGAGTTTTTTAACAGGAAATATCCGTTTTGAAGTCCCCTGAATCCGAAAAAGTGGTTTTTAACAACTGGTTTGTCTGTCCGTGTGTGTGTGTGTGTGTGTGTGTGTGTGTATGTGGGACAGCATATCTTAAAAAAAAAAAAAAAAAAAAATTGCAGAATGTTCAAACTTAATATTTCGTTAAAGTGCTACCAAGAGATTTGCGTATAACCTTTTCATAAAGTTCGTACAACCGGAAGTGGCACTTTACTGAATTTTTGTTTTTTCAATTTTTGGTGATTTTCTCAAAAAAAAACAACTTCAACAATTTTCTTGAAACTTTATTATATCAGAGCTTACAACTTTTATTAGAAAGATTTTCCACGAAACTACAGTTAAAGGTAATTTTGGTGGAAGGGTGCTATAAAGTGCTATTTCCGTTTACTGTACAATTTTACAATTTAAATAATATTAATTAGATTTAAATATGTTGTTGGAAATCCCGAGTTTGAAGAAAGGTGGTGATGATCGGTAGTGCGTTTTTACTGAAATGTATTTTGTCAATTTCCAGTTATTTTCTCTAAAATGACTCCAATGATTTTCTTTAAACTAGGAATGTGAACTACACATATAAAGAGCTACAACTTTCTCCTGGTAAAGTCATTTAAGGGATCTGTGTTGGTCGAGGTGGTGGGATTATTACGTTTTTCTCGCAAGTGGCCATCATTGTTGTTTATAAAATTATACCATCTAAACAAAATTAAATTAGAAATAAATAGATTGTCAAAATTTCGTGTTTCAAGAAAATTAATAAACCGGAAGTGCGTTTTTATTGGAGTTTTTTTTTTTTTTCAGTTTTCACCATTTTCTCTATAAAAACAACCGACGAATTTAATTAAATTTGGTATCTTCTTCTTCTTTCCTGGCTCTATACAACCCAGTGTTTTGGGTCTTGGCCTCCTCAATATGTTTCCGCCATTCGTCCCTATATTTAGCGGCCGCCATTCAGTTCCGCAGTCCGAGGATGTTCCTCGCGTCCTGGGCAATTGCCTCATGCCAACGCAATCTGGGTCTCCCAACCCTCCTCCGTTTCCTATCCGGGGTCTTACGCAGCAGTTTGGAAGGAATTTCGTCTTCGTTAAATTTGCCTTGCTACATAGCTAGCCCATCTCAGTCTGTTTAACCTAATCCAAGCTCTTTCGTTAGGACATACACTTCTCTATTCTTTCTACGTAGCCAGATCGTATCTTCACGTACTGGGCCATAGATTTTGCGCAGTAGCTTCCTTTCAAACACCTGCAGACGGTGTTCGTCGGTCTTTGAAATGGTCCAGGTTTCTGGGGCGTATGCCAATACAGGCCAAATAAGGGTCTTGTAAAGCCTAAGTTTGGTGCCCCTTGTTAATTACTTTACTTTTGAAGTGCTTATCTAGGCCGAAGAAGCACCTATTAGCCAACATCAACCTCCTTCCTATTTCCTGGGATAGTCGTTGCTGCCGTCACAAGGGATCCAGGTAAACAAATTCAGCAATTTTCATATTTAAAGTTGCCTACGCAGAGTGGCTCTTTTACTGTTGGGTCGGTAGAGAAGAATTTTGTTTTTTCCTCATTGATCACCCAACCCAGTCTCTTGCCGTTGGCTTCAATACTCAGTAAAGCACTCTTTGTAGCGTCGACAGCTCTACCCACAACGTCTATGTCATCCGCGTACGCTAAGAGTTGCACGGATTTATGGAAAATGGTTTCCGAGGTTTGGATTTCCGACTGTCTGATCACCCCCTTTCGAGTGCCAGGTTTCGGTTCTCGATTGGAATTGCGAGGAGATGTTCGACTGTATCCGCATAACGCAGTGAACATTCGACATACTCATCGCAACGAGGCGGACCAGCTTCATTAAATTTGGCATTACTATCTATAAAATTTGTCAGTTACAATTTTGTAAATTGTAGTAAGAGAAAGTTGTGTGAGTGTTTCATACCAGATTTTTCTAAACGACAAAACCTTACATACATACACATACGCATATATTTATATATTTGTGTCCGCGTAAGTTGTAAAGTATCTTTCTAAACATTTTAAGTTCACAAAAGTTGGTAATTAAAAACCTTATGTCAATGCGGAATTTAAGAACAAAAACCTCATTAGCACGGTGGGCTATGTAGGTATTATACTAGATACTCAATTAAATTATGGTGCCTTAAGTGAGGAAAAATGTGAGAAATTAAGTAGACTGTTATTTGATGAGACGACTGACTGGGCGTACTGACCATTGAAGGATTGAAGACGGCCTACTATGCGCTGTTCCATACAGTCATGACTTATGGCATAATGTTGTGGGGAAGCGCGCCACTAGCGGTGAATGTGTTTAAGTTCAGAAGATGGCAGTTAGAATAATTACAAGTTAGAAAGGATACAAGTTGTCGCGAACTATTTCCGCGATTAGGCTTTCTGACACTACCTTGCTGCTATATCCTTAAATATGCCATATTTCTTATAAAACATCCAAATAAGTTCCGGCGTAGAGGTGAACTACATAACATTACGACAAGGCAAAACAACTTATTGGAGGTGCATGCATATGGGAATCCAAAAGTTGGAAAAAGCCCACTATATATGGCCGCTAAATTCTATAATTGTTTGCCTGAGTCTTTGCTTCAGGTGAGCCTATCAAAAAATAAATTTAAAAAGGAACTTAAAAAATATTTACTAAATAAAAATTATTACTGCATAAACGAGTACTTTTGTAAATGATTGAAATTTTTTATTTTTTTGACACTGTTCTGTACCTTTGGTGCTGTACGAATAAAGTATCTATCTATCTATCTAAAAACCTTAAGGTAATTAAAAAACCTAAACCGTTAATGTGCTTTTAGGCGCCTTTTATCCGTAAATTGTTATTTTTTGATATTAAATAATACTATCATTTGCTGTTATTTTATTTTATTTTTTTAATTTAAGGCGAGTCAAATATCAATGGTCAGAGTGACGCCCGGAGCCTTCTCAGTGCACTGCCGGCCGCAGGACACTGTTCTCTCGTCCGGTAGACAACAAAGATAACAATTTCGATGTTAGTAGACTGGAAAACACTGTCCATCACCGGATAGTGAGCTGTAGAGAGAGGTTCCTAGGAAGAAAAAAATCTAAGGGCAACTCAGCTGGACGCGAACCCGGGATCCCCCCGTGGGAGTCCAGTACGCTAACCACTTAGCTATTTATTCCCTTTCCTATTTGTAGTTATTAAACTTTGATTACTTACCACTTAAAAAAATATATAACGAAAAAATATTCTTAAATATTTAAGATTGCATTGCCTTTTTCACTATGCTGCTAATCATTTTTGTTTACACAATAATGCTGCTTGGGTAATGATTCTTTTTATTACTTTTGAGTTTCATCATATTCATCTAACGCAATTTCAATTTCCAATCAATTGATATTTTTATTTTTCTAACTTATTTGGATTTATCTGTAGAAAACATAACAAATGAGTGTTGTATAAAAAAAAAAAATTATTAAAGATGAAACTTGATTATTTTGAATTCCTACACATTTCTCATTAGAATTCATACGTATCAACCATTTTTAATTCAATTATGATTTATAAAATGTATTTCTAAATATAGAAGGACTTCCAGCAGTGATATACCAGTTTTGTCTGTATTTTTAATTTATTTATTTATTTTTTTTTTTTTTTAGTGAAAGTCTATTAGTGTTATATAATTACTTTTAAGATTTTGTAAGCAAGTAATATTATTTCATAAATTTTATGATGTGAATGGATACATAAATTAAAGATATATTTTTTTTTTTAATTCTCAAGATAGCAATATCGGAGATAACAATATCACATGTGTATGGCTTAAAAAAAGTAAGAAAAATAAAAAAAAATATAAATATATATCTATCAAGTATGGGCATTTATTGTTATTTGCAATTTTTGGAACTGTGTATATTCCTTTTTTTTTCTACCATTATTGATAGAAAAAGAAGGCATGGGACGCCTGTTGCAGTATCAGTGACCTCTATTTCGAAAATTGTATGAAAATATTGCTTTGGCAAATGAAACGGGGTCAATCCGTATGACCTTTCGTTCTATAATTCATTCTATATAAATATTTCCTCAATAGACATGAACTTAATGGTAGCTCTGCCGAGACTCGAACACGAGGCCATCACATATAATTTTCCAGTCTGCTAACATCGAACTAAACCTGTCCCTTATTTATTATTTTCTCATGACCGGGGGTCCTAACGAAAAGAGTTAATGCATTTAGGCTGTATTATTTGCGCCCTTTTCCTTCTCTGTCTAGCCCTGCTTCATTTAAATGTTAAAACAGCGGCGACAGACAGATAACATTCATATTTCTTAGGAATCTTCTACAAACAAAATGCACAAATCGTAAAACCAAATTGATCAAAATATTGGAATGTATTTTGTTTTTTTATTTGAAATGGAATTCTTCAAGATTGAAGTTTTTCGAATGTTTATAATAAGGAAATGCATTTTAAAACCATGGAAAAAAGGAAGAAACCATCTCGGCTGAAATGATTCACTCATTTATTACGATTTCATAACTCGAAAAGATGATGTTTCTTAAGAGACGAATTTTTTACGTATTTGTTCCAAAAATTATGTAGGTGGTGGAACCGTAATTGATAGAATGGCAACTAAACATGTGATCTTGACACAGCATTCACAGAACTTCCAAAAATCCGTGTTGCAATTTTTAGCATCATTTATAATATAGGAAATACAATTTTCACTTATATTTAATTAAAGTGGCTTTTCAGAGGGCGCTTGTGGCCCGGCCATAGGCTTGTGTTTCCAAAAATCACAACTGTTTACAAATGTCTGAAAGCAGGTTGTACATCCTTATATATATATATGTTGGCGGTGCATTTGAGAAAATAAGTGAATAAATGAAGATTACATTAGATTCTAATGGGGGAATTGGCCCTTCAGCCTACGCCACCGCGACACCCCAAGGATCTATTGTGGCACCCCCCTAGTTGGAGACCCTCCCCCTATCCCTGTCCTTAGCCGGACTGTGGAATTGGGAGGGGGGCTCCCAGGTGGTCAATCAGGTCACAGCACTCTCTCGAGTCCTGCTTGCCTTAAAAGACTTAATAGGTCCGAGAGACGGCCCTGGCTGAGGCTTGTTGGCACCAGCTTCTCTTTACCAAAGAGGCGGTACCTTAGCCAGACCAGCCCCTCGCACTGACATACCACGTGCAGTGCCGTCTCCTCTTCCTCCTGACAAAACCTACACAGGCTATCCGTTGCCAGGCCCATGCGATGCATGTGCTTATTTAATCTACAATGGCCAGTGAGAACGCCAACTGCTATCCTTATGGCCGCCCGGCCTAATTGGAGTAGTTCCGCAGTTAGCTTGGGCGAGTGGCTATGGATAAACTTTTTCGCCTGCCTCTGGCCTGAAGTTTTGACCCACCATTCCCTTGATCGGTCCTGCATCCATGCCTTGATGGATGCACTCCTGAGGCATCTTGAGACGCTACAGAACGGCTCCGGCCCGATAAGTGCTCTCATTGAACCCTCCCGGGCCAGGCGGTCCGCCGCCTCATTGCCTCTGTAACCCGAGTGCCCAGGTACCCAAACCAGGAAGACCTTATTATGGCTACTAATTTCCCTGAGTGCACCTAGGCAGTCCCACACCAGCCTTGAGCTGATCTCCCACGAGTCAATTGCCCGCAGAGCAGCCTGGCTATCCGAATAAATGACGACTCTGGAGTTATACACTCCCCGTCTTCTTATTTCGGCGGCGCAGATAATAATCGCGACTAGCTCCACCTGAAAGACCGTAGCTAGCCTTCCCAGGCTCACCGAGATATTACATATCCGAATAAATGAAACAATTAAAAACAAACATCATTCATTTTTCTAATGAATTTTGACTGAAATCCTCTCCAAATCGTCCTCACGCGTTGATCTAATTGGTTAGCGCGCTCGCTTTTCGTGCGAGAATTCACAGTTCGATTCCCGTGAGAGTAAAATGTTGATGTTGACCCAGAATGAAAAGTGGGAAAACTATAGTTAGTAGCGACCTAGGTAGCGAAGGCCGGAACTAAACGGCGTGGGAATTGCGGCGTGCTTACCACACGTCCCCCTATTCAAAACCCTCGCTCCTCATGGATTTTTGCGCCATAGGGTTTAGGGTAAACTCTCCAAATAGGATCGTTTGTTTGAATTCTACTCCATAGTAGTGCTTAGTTTCACTTCGTTGTAGTCAATTTCCCAGTCCCATGAAGTAAATTTAAAAAATAAACTGTTCAGAGTTTAGTACAACCTTCCTTCTGGAAGCCTTTTTGGGGGGAGCATTCACCCTCGAATTTCTCTTATAAGTAGGAATGAGAAAATCTACTAAATAAGCTGAGTATATTGAATATGAGAATACCTCCGCAGGAGCAGTCAAGGAATCGTTTAAACGCAAAAAATCTCATGACCCCAGTCGGTCCAAGCAGCTGAAATATTTTTTTTTCTCTGGGAGATCGGACAGAACATATCTAGTGGAATAACCCATCTGGGTCCGAGTATGAAGCAAATATTTTTGGTTCAAAAACAAGGGAACACCCTTGAATAAGAAAAGCCAAATGGTACGAAAGAAACAAAGAGTATTTTATGATCGTCTGGACTGAAATTACTTACTACTGCCATATTAAAGAGTCCTTCAATCTCCATTTACTTAGTAACATGTGAAATATATTTTAGTAAAGATGTTGTAAATGTATTTATGGTTAATAAAAAGAATATTAACTTAATAATAATAATATTAGCGGCATGAGCATACACAAAACTAGTAAAGATATAATCTGTATTTGTGTGTTATAACGAACGTGCCGTGTACCTTTTATTTCTATGGTGCTAATGTGTTTACTTTGTTCAAGACACAGCTACAATCTTTTTCTAATCTTTTATAATCTAAGATTACATCAAGATACTCATATTTAACCAATATTGTTCTCTTACTCTCTCTCTCTCACATACACATACATACATACCTAAAAACAATATGATAGACGATAGTCCCCTCCACCTTATCCAACCTTCCTAACTATTATAAACACATAA
Organism: Triatoma infestans; assembly: GCA_011037195.1. NCBI lineage: Eukaryota > Metazoa > Arthropoda > Insecta > Hemiptera > Reduviidae > Triatoma > Triatoma infestans. The sequence continues at coordinate 319,089 of JAAEAF010001118.1, read as the reverse complement.
TATACACTCAACGACTAGAATATAAACAGCCAAACAATTTGATTACGTCTGTGTTATGTAAATAACTAATGAGAGTCATTGCTTTATTTCAAACCACTTTTTTACTCGATTCTACTTCAAGATTTTTTGGAAAACAAATATACATTGTTTGATCTGCCATCGCATCAGTCTCTTGACTCACTTTAAACTCTTCATTGTTTTGAATACCATTGCCAACTCTAGGTTGTGGTGCCTACATTGTTACATTCATTCAATTTTAAATCTGTTATTTATTTTTTTATTTGTAGCGCCTTTTTAATATGATGGCACCGATTCCTTATCTGGGAATTTGAAGTTCTTTTTTTGCAACAAAATCCAGACCCGAGCCTAACCCATCTAATATTCAACAAAATCGGACAATAATCTTAAAAGAAAATTGCCTAAGTTCTTCCACAGACATCCTATTCCGACCAAAGGTCCTGAACCTAATTTCCTCACAACCCAAGGAATCTCTCTTCAAGAACGCAATTATTAGTTAAACTTTAACCTAAACTTTTTTTAGATTGTTGACTTGGGGGGGGGGGGGGCTACAACTGGTCTACCGATGACTTAAGTGCAGAACTTTCCTAGCGAGGCACTATACTAAAATAGATTTAGTTTTCTGGCCTGTCCATTACAGTTTTTAACTTTAATTGATTTCTTCTTTTTTTTCAGGTTACCTTAAGGCTTCACATTTGAATTCTGACCTGCCTGCAATAGCATTAGTTGTACGTCTTTATAATCTGAAAAGAAACTTCAAAATTGTGGAATTATTGTCAATGTTGCCGAAAAAAAGAATGTTATTCATGCTTGACTGAGTCAGGGTTTTCATGATACCAAAAAAATCATACAATATACTGAGATCTATTAAACAAATTTCCTGCAGCAAGATGTTGAAAAACTTTCGTTTAGAATACACAACTAAACATCCTCTTGTTAATTTCCTTCTTTGTATGTAAATTGAATTACAGTATTAAATTATTATTACAGCTTAAATTACATTAATATAATATTAAAGTTTAAATACGATACTTATTTTATCTGTATAGCATAAGTTAATCTTATGTTCTTTTATCGAACTTTATTTTTTCAAAATTGGAAACTAGACTTGTTTTTTATAAAAACTGAACGGGGTCTATTTTAAGGATATTTGCGTACGTTGGATTAGCTTAATTTTATAGGCCACCTCTATAGTACACACGAACAGACTGCATTCTATAATCAAACACAGACATCCAGAGAGCTCAGTGTAATATTTTTCTTTGTAGCCACGTCCCTGACATTTCTATACTAAATATTTTGCTAACCTATTTATGATAAACTAGTTGTTCAATTTAATCTTTACTCTCGAAAACTATTCATTTTCTGCAACGGTAAAAATAAAAGCCGTGGAAGTTATTGTAGAATGCTCAATTGACCTTTAAAATTCTTCACCATAATTATTACAACTGTAATTTCAGGTAGCAGTAGATATTGTCATTGAAGTACCTCCCTTTATAAATCATAGAGGAAAATAAGTTAGCCACTTCTTCAGGGTTCTTGGTACTCTGTATATCCCAGCTTTACAACACCTAAACTCCCGCCCTACCTAGAAGCTCCCAGAATCTCATTACATACAGAGCCTACAGAAGTAGTTGCAGGTGATGTCTGTATGGAGTTACTTAGGTTTAGCATACCACACAAAACATACATACACACATCACATATTTACGCTTTACAGAGGAATATAATTCTATGTACAAACATTGGCACTCCAGAAAGCCCAATAGATGTGTTGGTATATTTGGTTTTATAGTCTTCCCTTTTTTTTTATACATTCTAATCTCTGCACATCTCATGTAGAAGTAAATTGCACGAAAATTCATTATCTGCTGTATGTAAGACACATCCACCCCCACCTAACTGTACCATCTGGCTGAAAAGATGCCGTGACAAATCTTTTAATATGGTCGGCAAAGAATTTTGGAAATAAATGAATTGAAATGAAATAAATGAACTTCAAGTATTGTTGACTAGAACAAGACCGATTACCAGTCAGCCTTCCTCAAACATAAAAAACAAAAAACAAAAATAATTGGTTTTGGCCAATAGTAGCGTGCATCAACCGAACATTCTCCTTTACAATTCCTTCAGTATTAAGACGGTTATATGGAATAAAGGATTTCAAAATCGACCGTCTACAATGGGGATCATCTTCTGCGACAATATAGTCATTATTTAATGATTTAATCAGTAAAAGTAAAGTAATGCCTATTTTTACCAAGCGTGCTTAAACGTCCAACTATCAAATCAGATTTCCTGGACTTGAGCTATTTTTATACAATAATATGAATTATTTTTTTGCATTATTATCGGAATTTCGAACTGGGGATCTCTCAGTTACTAGAACTCTAGATTCTAGAACTCTAGTTACTAGATACTAGAGTGTATAAACTGAATTTGCTCTGTGTAAGTCTGTGTTATCACACTGTCTGACAAACACATCCTGAAGATGGGCGAACGCCCGAAACCGGTCGGATGACCACCAAATGAAGCAGGCTACTACGGAAAATGTCTCTGATACTAGAACTCTAATGATGAAATCATTTATTTTACTTTTTTTTCACTAAGCCAAATCAATTTACTAACTTAAAGATTGATTCAATCATGATTTCAATCATATTTTTAGAAAATGATGGTAATAATAATAATAGCCTTTATTTGGTTTTAGATTATAGCATTGTATAAGATCAAAAAACAAAACACATTATCTTCACAAAATATAAGAAAAGAAAACTTAAATAATAAAAATTTAAATTTGTCAGTCCTCTATAGTTCACTAAATATCATATTACTGCTTACAACCATCACTATTCACTAAAACCAGGCCCTAACAGAGCATAGGCCTCTCCCATTCTGTTCCATTCTTCCCTGTCTTGTGCTTTTGAACCTGCTTGTTTCACCAACTCATCCGTCCATCTTATCGTCTGCCGTCCTCTTTTCCTTCGACTCAAATAAGGTTTCCATACTGTAACTAATTTACACCACCTGTTATCATTTTTTTTTTCTGGATTTTTTTAAGGTGCACAACAGCTATGCTATGTCCTTTGCACCTGTTTCTAATTTGTAAGGACTCATCCGGGATGCATATCCATACCCACCAGTCTAACAAGTTCTACAGCAAACCCACAATCTAGGTCTAATCATATTCCTCTACTCCCTTAGATCACTTATAAAATAAATACCTATACACAAGACACCAGCAAACAACTATGTACAGCTAGTTTCACAACAAATAAAATAGATGAACCTCTCTTAAGATATTCGAAAGTATTTATAGATATTGCCCTCATTGTCTCCTAATACATCTGTAAGACTGGTCGGCAAATTTACCTTTCCCCGAGCGTTTACATATTTCGAACATTCCAAAAGAATAGCGGGACCGTTAATGTCGTATTGCAAGCGTTGCATACCGGCTGAGGTTCTCTTCGGAATATGTGGCTGTGTGTCAACATGGTGTGACCGAGTCTCATTCTCGCCGAGACTCTCGACTTGAGGTTGACCATTTCTTTGTGGTACCCTTGATATTTCTTAGTTTATTTAACAGCTTCACTGATTGCCACTCCTTTTCCCTGTTGGAAAGATGTTATCATTAGTTCTAGCTAGGTATCCATCCCCACTGCTAATATGATTTCTTAATTTTAACCTCAATATCTTTCACATTGGTTCTCCTGCATATATAACGTTACACCTAATACGATCTTTACCCAATGTACTATGTTAATACCCAATATACTACGTTCGATTGCTCTTTGAGTAGTTTTTAAACTTTACAAATCCTTTTTTGTTAGCTGCATGTCTGTGAGCCATACGTTAAGCACGGTACCACACAACTACCCAAAATTTGCCCTTTCTTTACTTCACTAATATTTTTATTTAAATTTTAGTTGATATTAATATGAATTTTAAGGACCAGAACTTCTTCCAGGTGAGAATTATCCTTCTATCAATTATCTTTTTAGATCAATCTTGGAAACATACAGTCTGACATATATAGATGACTTCGATCGTCCAGGATAATGGCACTCCATTGTCTTTAATCTCCAATCTGGGACTATTTATAAATACAGCATTGTTTTACTGATATTTAAATTCAGTCCAGCTAAACTACCAGCTTCTATTAGTTCATTTACCATTCTTTCCAACATATTTGGTGACTCTGCAAAAAGAACGACATCAACCGCAAATCAAATATCAGTCAGTCATTTCCCATTCACCATATAGACCATACCTACTACTATACCTGTTCAAATTACTGCATACTTCTTCTCGCGAACAATTGAAAAGAGAAGGAGATAATGGGCCACCCTCCTTGATGACTCCTTTATATATCCTAAAATATGATCCCAAATTCTCCATCTTAATTCTAGCTAAACTACTAGAATAAAAGATTTTATATCAAATTAATATATATGTATGGGACTACTTGATGAAAATGATATGTTACTTTAAAAGAAGTAAGTAAACTCCGAGATCTACCATTTATAAATATTTGTGTTTACATGTTTGAAATATTGTCAAAGAGATAATAATAATAATAATAAAAAAAAAAATGAAAAATGATCAAGTTATAACAGGGATTCCCAAACTTTGCGAGATACCGTAAAGAAGACAAACAAATCTTTACCAAAAAAAACCTATTTTTGAAATTTTTTATATACATAATAGTTTTGTGAAAAAATATATGATTAAAATAATACAATTCTTTAATATAGTAATCCTTCAACTCACCTTTTAATCCTTCAACCTTAATCCAGTAATCGTTAATAATTCTTCAATTCAGCTTGGATTATCTAATTTATAATATATTATAATAAACAAAAATGATACATTACTTCCAGCTTCGACCGAAAATGATATTACTTCGACCGGCTCTTCTATACGGTGTTAGAATATTTAAATGTTTCAAATATGAAGGGAATAGAACTTAGCCACGATTCTTCCATGGATAGATTCAAAATATTCCGTTTTGTTTTTTTTATTTATTTATTTTTTGTAGGAGTGGTATATATAGGAACGAACACACTGGCTAGATAGGGAACTACGAACATTCCTTGTGTTTGCGCAATCTATACACAGTCTGACTAATGGTTTCTACCTGGGCACAAATCAGTGCGTTCGTGCCTCTATGTGGCATTTTTATTTAATGATCACTCAGCAATACGTTACACTTACTAGGCCCCCCTCTACTATATCATCTCCCATATGATATATTAACAACTGCCAATCACTTGATAGTGGGCCATGATTAGCGCACATTTTTTACAACTGTTTTTCAATTAAGGAAATATACATTTAAAAAAAAGTCTCTTAATTACTTGTATGTTTTACCTGGATATCTACAAACATTTATACAGCTATACTCACATTCCTTCTTTTTTATTCATTACATTCTTTTCCATCTTCTCCTTTAAGTAAATTTAAAGCAAGTGAGAGATGGTACTAATTATTATTAGACTTTCTCCCTGTCAACTCCGGTAACTTGAGCTCTTACGAATAGAGCTACATCTGGCAAGGTCTCAGATCGACCCCCCCCAACATTCTTCCATTTTCTGTGCCATGTAGCACACGCTATGGGATCTGCCAGCACATCGCCTTTTGTCCCATATGATATCCCATTTTATCCTTTCTCCTTCCATGGTAAGCCTGGTGACCTATCTTTAGGAAAGTCTGGATATTTTTCCACCGCTCCAAGGGTTAGCGGTATGATTTTATCCTGAGGAATGAATTCTTTCCGTACTGATTGTAGGACCATCGCATACACGGGGTCCGTACGTACGGTTGCTGGGGCGTACAGTCGGTTATACTCCATAAGATCTTTAAATAATAATTCTGCTGAGACATGTGACCGATGGTATGTCTCTGCGATCCGTTCCACATTCTTCGATCCAAATCTAGCTGCAGCAAAGTTGTAAGTTGAGCAATCCAAGTCAGGATGTCTAAAATCTTGAGGAAAACCGTCCAATGACGGTAATTGCTCCATTTGTGCATCTGCACTTGATCCGGTAATAGGTGAGAAAAGTTAAAAGTTACCTAAAACGATAACGGATAATAAAAATTATTACTTCATAAACGAGTACCTCTGTAATTGATTGAAACTTTTCTTTTTTTGACACTGTTCTGCACCTTTGGTGCTGTATGAATAAAGTATCTATCTATCTATCTATCTATCTATCTATCTATCTATCTATCTATCTATTAGCACTTCTGTATAATAATTAATTTATTATTAATATTGCACCACGCTTCAAATTCAAATTGCAAAATAAATCGTTTCCTTGGTTTTTTTTTACTTCCTCTTACTCCATAAAAGGAAATATCAGCGATGTGTCAAATTTTCGGAATTAAGTTTTCAAAAAAAAAAAAAAAATTACATGTTTTGATGTTTCCTGAGTACGAAAAAGTGTATGTATTAAATGGTCTTTGTGTGGAACAATGTATCTCAAATAGTGGACAAATCGCAGGAAGTCGAAACTTGTTAGACTTGATTTTTCAGGTTTATTTTATTATTTTTATTTATTTATTTTTGTAATTTTTTGTAATGATTTTCTTTAAACTGGCAATGCTAATTTCACAGTAATAATTTTTATGTAGAATCTATCGAAAAAATTGATCTTAAGATGGATGTTCTGAGAAAATTGTGACGTCATATTTCAAGTATTATTTTTCTTTGTTTAATGTTTGACGCTGTTTTTTTGGAATTCAAGATAAAAACATTCACATATTATCTAACGAATTATTTACCATCAAACATCCTTATATTTATAAACTGAGGGCAACTGAGTACAAAAATTTAATGTTAAAAAGACTTCATTAATTTTATAATTATATTAATCAGATTTTTACTTTCTCTTCTTACTCCTAGTAAGAGGAAGTATTATAATCGTGTCACATTTTCCACTTTTGGACCACTGAGTCCAAAAAAATGATTTTTAGCAAACCATCTGTGTGTACGTATGTGAACAGCATAGCTCAAAGACGAAGAACCCTTAGAATGTTCAAAGTTGATATTCCGTTTAGGTATCACCATGGGATCTGACTACGTTATACGTCAAAATTCCTCAACCGGAAGTACCACTTTACTAGTTGGTATTTTTACCTTTTTGCGGTTTTCTCAAAAATGGCTCCAACGATTTTCTTGAAACTTGTCATGTCAACTCCACACACAAAGAGCTACATCTTTTTATTTGAAACATTTCTCCGGAAAAATGCATTTAAGGGTACTTTTGGGGGAGGGGTGGGGTCACGGATTCCGAAAAGTGTCTACACATTAACGATCTTCAGTTTATTAGACAATTCTGTCATCTAAATAATGTTAATTAGAATTAGATGTGTTGTAGAAATTCCGAGTTTGAAGAAAATCTGATGACCGGAAGTGCGTTTTTACTGAAATGTATTTTCCAGTTTTCTGGTATTTTCTTGAGAATGTCTCCAGCGATTTTCTTTAAACTACGTAGATAAACTACACATTAACGATCTTCAAATTTTATTTGAAACATTTCTCTGGGAAAATTCATTTAAGGGCTCGTTAAGTGGAGGGGTGGGGTTATATTTTTCTCTAAAGTGCTGTCATAGTTGATTATACAATTCTATCATCCATAGAAAATTAATTAGAAATAAATAGATGGCCAAAATTCCAAGTTTCAAGGAAATTAGTTAACCACAAGTGCGTTTTTACTGAACAGTTTTTTTCAGTTTTGGCTAATTTCATTAAATTTGGTACACTAGCTATAAAATTTGTCAATTATTATTTTGGAGTAAGAGAAAGTTGTGTGAGTGTTTCACACCAGATTTTTTTTTTTATTTTTTTTATTGAGCATTCAAGTTCCATAAGTAAATACATCTGTATATATGGGGGACCTAACCCGCCTAACACCTAATTCCGCTTTTAAATATAATCTTAAAATACTATAATTCTGCCAATCTTTATGTTAAATCACATCTACAAGCAGCTGTCAAGCAATGATCAAGCAAAGTGATGGTGTATAGTTAGTTTGCTTTTATTTAAAAAAAAAATCTGGTGTGAAACACTTATAGGTAACTTTCTCTTACTCCAGTACTCAAAATTATAATTGACAAATTTTATAGTTAGTGTACCAAATTTAATGAAATTCGTCGAAAAGTGAAAACACTGTCCAGTAAAACTGTCCGTTTTACTAATTTCCTTGAAACTCGGAATTTGGGTCATATATTAATTTCTAGTTATTTCAATTTGGATGACAGAATTGTATAATCAACTGTGATAGCATTTTAAAGAAAAACATAACCCCCTCCCCCAAAAGTCCCCTTAAATGAATTTATCAGGGGAAAAGTTTCAAATAAAAGTTGTAGCTCTTTATATGTATAGTTAACAACGTGGTTTAAAGAAAATCGTTGGAGCCATTTTCGAGAAAATACCAGAAAACTGAAAATTATATTTCAGTAAAAACGCACTTCCGGTTATCTATTTTTTTTTCAAACTCGGAATTTCAACAACATATTTAATTCTATTAACATATTTAGATGACAGAATTGTCTAATATACTGAAACAGCAGTTAAGATGAAAACCTAACCCCACCCCTCCCCCAAAGTGCCCTTAAATGAATTTTCCTGGAGAAATGTTTCAAATAAAAGTTGTAGCTCTTTGTAGTGGTAGTTGATATACAAGTTTAAAGAAAATCGTCGGAGCCATTTTTGAGAAAATTGCAAAAACGTAAAAAAAACAACTAGTAAAGTGGTACTTCCGGTTGAGGAATATTGACACTATAACGCACCGTCAGATCCCATGGTGATACCTAAACGTAATATCAAGTTTGAACTTTCTACGATTTTTCGTTTTTGAGCTATGGCTGTTCACATACATCACACACACACACACACACACACACACACCACACACACAGACCATTTGCTAAAAACCACTTTTTTGGACTCAGGGGACCTCAAAACGGATATTCCGGTGAAAACTCGCATCGAAAATTTGACACGATTACAATACTTCCTCTTACTAGGAGTAAGAGAAAGTAAAAAAATAAAATGAATAAAAGATAATTTTTCTATTAATTCTTATAGATTCTTCAGTTTTGTTCTGTTTTCCCCGACAATTGTACGAGTACAGTTTAATAAAAATTATCGTATGATTATTGAACCCAATTGTTATTCAATTTTCAGGTACTATAAGATTGAAAGAAACTTCATCAGATTAGAAGAGTTGTGTTAAAACTAAAACCCTTCCATTACAATAATTATTTTGCCGCCATCAGCTATTGTATTCCACTTATTAGGTTATAACAATAAAATATTTCTCCATGCAATACTATCGCTCTAAAATATATTTCACTAGTGAAATCTTCCACATAATGCAATGCGATTGGCTGCTGTTTTTACTTTCTCTCACTCCTAGTAAGAGGAAGTATTGTAATCGTGTCAAATTTTCGATATCGAATTTTCACCGGAAATATCCGTTTTGAGGTCCCCTGAGTCCAAAAAAGTGGTTTTTAGCGAATGGTCTGTGTGTGTGTGTGTGTGTGGGTGTGGGTGTGGGTGTGTGTGTGTATGTATGTGAACAGCATAGCTCAAAAACGAAAAATCGTAGAAAGTTCAAACTTGATATTACGTTTAGGTATCACCATGGGATCTGACGGTGCGTTATCTGTCAATATTCCTCAACCGGAAGTACCACTTTACTAGTTGTTTTTTTACGTTTTGCAATTTTCTCAAAAATGGCTCCGAAGATTTTCTTTAAACTTGCTACATCAACTATACATACAAAGAGCTACAACTTTTATTTGAAACATTTCTCCAGGAAAATTGATTTAAGGGCACTTCTGGGGGAGGGGTGGGGTTATTTTTCTCTAAAGTGCTATCACATTGTAACATCCACAATTGTATATCACAATTGTGTTGATTATACAATTGTATCATCCAAACAAAATTAATTAGAAATAAATACATGGCCAAAATTCCGAGTTTCAAGAAAATTAGTAAACCGGAAGTGCGCTTTTACTGAACAATTTTTTCAGTTTTCGACGAATCTTATTAAATTTGGTACACAAACTATAAAAGCTGTCAATTATAATTTGGAGAACTGGAGTAAGAGAAAGTTGTGTGAGTGTTTCACACCAGATTTTTTATTATTATTATTATTATTATTATTATTATTCAAGGGGCGTCAACATCTACGGTCACTTGCGCCCAGAGCCTTCTCAGTTCTCTCGTTACAGACAACACTGCCCATCACCGGGCATTGAGCTATAGAGCCTTCTAGAAGGCTGCTAAGTTTGGTTCTAAATAATTTCGAATGATATGAATTTTGTTCACCCAAATGAAAAACATAATAGAAAATTCTGCACTTTCCAAATCGCAATACTTTTGACAAATTTTTTGGAAATTGAATTCTTTTCGTCAGTGCATAATGATAAGATACACCTGTCAAGAGACCAGATAGGTGTGATGATGTGTGAACCAAATATCTACAAAAATACTAAAAATAAAAAATAAAAGAAGCTTTTTGGTCTTGGATATTCCGTTTTAGCTTCTTGACACAAAATTTTCGATCAAAATCCGTTAAGCGGAACGTAGGACTTTAATGAATCATTTTCTTAGTTTTTTGCAGTTTTATCGAAAACTGCTCCAAAGTTTTTTTTATTTAATCCTCGCTAATATAACTAAATACATTAAGATCTAACACTTTTATTTGAAACATGTTTACAGAAATATTGATTCTGGGAGCTATTAGCAAAAGTGCAACTTCAAACGTATGTTATTACCATCTATTATATAATAAGAAAGTGTACAACAATAATTGTAAAGAATTTTAAGTTTGAAGAAAATCGATTAATTGAAAGTGCGGTTCATTTGCGGCAGTTTTGGTGATATTTTAGAAAACGGCTTCATCTATTTCTCTTTTGTATATTGAGAAAAACCTGTAATTTTTTATATTACCAAAAGATTTTTCTGAAAAATTGATTGTAGGGGAATCGTGGAGGATCTTTGACGTTTCAAAAATTGTTTTTTTTTTTTTTTAATATTATTACTGAAAAAAGCATGCTGAGTGGGCGGGTGGTCGCTGGGCTCTCGCGCATATTCGCCCTTATAGAAGCCCCTAACGTATTATTATTCCTAGTAGACAAACCCTCCCTCCTTAAGAAGTTTGAGGGCCTTCACCACCAGGTCATTTTGAGCTACTATCTCCTCACTTGGCAAAGTACCAAAGATTTGGTACTTTGATTATTGCAACGCAATCGAACAACAGGTGGGAGGCCTTTCCTCCTCTTCCTGACATAGTCTGCACAAGGGATCCGCTCGAATGAGAGTCCTACCTTGTACAGATGTTTCCTGAACCTACCATGACCCGTAAATAGTCCCGTCACCAGAGAAATCTGGCTCCTACTCAGACTAAGAGTCATTTGGGTTCTTCGTTTACACAGTCCTGGCATCATCCTTTTACTGTGTATAACACCCGGGCTCCTCCTCCAGAGCTCTTCATGCTTACTGCGAACCCACTCTCTAATCGCTGCACGAATTGCTCCGCCAGTTATTCCCAGGACCGGCTCTGGACCAATGAACGGAATGTTGGCCCCATTCCTGGCCAGTTGATCAGCTGTCTGATTACCCTCCACCCCTGCATGTCCAGGCACCCACAATAGCTGTACCTTGTTGTGCCTGGAAAATCCCGACAATGGCTCTCGACAATCCTTCACCAGGGATGAGGTGGTTCTGTAAGCCTCTAGGGCTTTCAGTGCAGCCTGACTGTCCGAGCAAATGCATATGACCTTGCCCCTTGGGGCTCTACGCAGGTTCTCCTCGGCACAGATCATAATGGCAAATACTTCAGCCCCTAACCTAAATGGTGCCCCTAACGCTGAGCATGACGCCCCAAAGCAGTGGAAATGAATTAACTAAGCTAATCCTGACCTAAAGGTCCCCCCTCCCCCCACAGTGCTCGATATACCTGTGGGGGCAAAGAACCTAACCTATCTTGCATTCATTCCACAATACAGTTAAAATTTATTATATATTCATACCACAATACTTATCTTTGCACTCTAAGCTCGTTCATTGAACCATGCACACTGTTAACCACGCCCCTCAGTACTCAATATTAGTGGGGGTGTACGAAAAAAACACTAAACAGGATCATACACTAGCCTAAAACTAAGGATCATAACTAATCGCTAGCCTTGAAACCCACATTCATACAATATTCACGCAAATATATTTCAAATATTTAGAGCAATGACTGCTAGAACTGGTGTAATCTTTTAAACAGCCTGCTTTCTGCTGAGAAGCAACTTGCATCCCTACTTCCACCTAACGTGTTTGAGGCAAACAAAATGGTGAGTGAATTTTTCCAATTCTATGAAAATTTGCCACCTAATATTATGTAAACTACAACAGGAGGAAGTCGTGTGAGTGTTTGACACTTTTTATTGTTAAATGAAGTTTCGACAGTAGGACTTCGCAAAAACCTTTAAAAAAAGAAAAGAAAACAAGTTATAACCAAAGGTTTGTGTAAATAAGTAGTTATCTAGCAACCAATTTCATTAAATTGTAAATTGGTCGCGCATCTACTGATTATACGTATATACCGAACGTTTTATTCAAATCGGTTTTGTTTATCCACAGATACTATAGTACCTCTTCCTACTTTTGATATACTCCATTCGAGAGTTGTTGAAAACCTGTTCGAGATTAGATTCTTTTCAAATGAATGAATAAATTTTGAATTTGTATCAAATTTAATATATGCAAAACTTACCTTTATGTTTGGTAGCACAAAGTTGCCCTGATTCTGGGTTAAGTCTAAATGGAATGTTCTACCAAAGCCTGTGAATTCGTATTGAGGATGTGGGTCCCAAATTGCGGCAGTTCGGCCACGAAAATGACCCGAATGGTGTGTGTCTTCCTCTGGAAGAAAGAAAAGAAAAAAAAACGTAATTATTTATGCACTTTTTAGGTTTATTAAGTTTATAAATACATTGAACGAAAGTTATGGTAATAATAATGTGAGACTCTTCTCATTAAAAAAGAAGAAAATTTATTATGTTAATTAATTTATGTTAAAGGTATGTTCAATTTACTTTAGATATTTCTGTGGAAAACCATGAGTTCATATATTTTGATTGGATCAAAATGATTATTTTATTGACCTTGAATATAAATTATCTACTACAATAATAGATAGTAGGACAAGCGACAAGTTTTGTCAACAAGCAACTTCTTATTAGTTCCTTCTTCAGAATTGCTTTACGTCCTGTTCAAACCATACATTAGAAGCGAATTTTGTCCTCATAATTTGAACCATATAAATCCAAGAGCATAAATTGAACCCAGGTCCTATGTAGCATAGTGCTTAGTCCAAACCTCTGTCTAAGACGGCTATATTCTTTTCTTACTATACATTATTAATCAAAGAGTTCCGCGACAAGAAGTTCCTATTAAAAATCTGTCAATTAGATTATAGTTTACCTTAAAAAAAATTTTCACAAAAACATAACAGTTTTTTCTTAATCATACTAATATATAAATATACAACAATGGAAATATACTTTTGTAAAAAGTATCTAATAAATAAAACAATGACCGTTTGTCTGTCAGTTCTTTTCGCATTTTGGCGTCATTTTGCTTTAAGTTCTGCAGTTTGTTTAAGTTCCATACTAATTTATAGTAATCATAAGCAAAATCTATCTGTTGTAATGGATATTTTAGGGGGTTGATCAGAAGAGAAATAACTTGGGTTGAGTGAAAATAGCGTGAGAAGAAAATGACAGAATGACAGTGCGAGAATGGAGTACGTAGTACGTTGCAGATTGAAGGTGATGCACTCATCCTTCTAGAGATTCTGGCTTGTTTTTATACAGGCAGCTGGACTAGCCCCTACTCTCTTTAACTTTTCCTTCCAGTTTCCTAAATGTACTTCTTAGTTTTTCCCCTCTAGGTGCATGAGGGAGAAATGCAGTGAACTTGAGGTGGAGAGTATTGATTCACTGATTCGGTCATGATTCGATCCATTTCTCTGTCAGTAATAGGTCTGACTGTCTGCGCGGATATCAAGCTAAATCGACTAAAGGTTTTATGATAGGATTTAAACAAAATTTATTTCATATCAATTTTTTTTAGGTTGACGTTTACATTTCTATTTTTACTTTATAAATTTTGGACAAATCCTTTATGCCTATGTTCTACACAAATAATTATTGTCTTGAAGAAATGAAAGCGTTAATTTCTATAAAAGTTTGAACTTTTTATAAATCTTTTTAAAAAAAATGATTTATAAATCGTTTAAAATTTAAAATTCTAACAAATACAATAAATTTTAACAAATACTACAGACTTTAACATTTCGATTATCTGGCTGCCATTTTCAGCTAATGTTTTAATTGTTTGACTATCATTTTTCCAGCATCACGTAAAAAACCGTTGATGACATTTTTCTGGCACTTGGTGTTTGATTTTGCTCGTAGGAAGGCTGTGTGATTTATGTTACTAAGATATGTCCTTTTTTCTTTAATGTGGGGATCTTTCGAAGGGGCGTTATGGTATTATCGAGGAGGGTTGTATGCTGGAGAGGTAGAACAAAAATACAATACTCCACAGTGGAAGGTCTATCATCTGTGGTCCATATCACTCCAGTAGGCTTAGAAATAATGGAATATATTGAGGGGAAGATAGATTGTAAACTACCTGATAAATATGAGTGAATTGAAAAGTTATCTATAAAGTTGGTTTAACAGAATTCTTTTATATATATATATATATATATATTTGATATATTTAATATATATTTGATTGATAACAAAATTAAATTGGTTTGAAAGGAGAAAGTTCTCAAAATATAGACGATAACTTAGCTTACTATCTGAATTAATTCGACAGGGTTAAAATTGCTGCTAGAGCATCAAGCTTATAGAGAGGTCGTTTGCGATATGACTATGGACGGGCAAGCTATGACCATTTGTTCCAACACCCCCCCCCAGGAGGGAACAGGTTTTACTAGGCATTTTAGCAAAGCTTGGCATATAATACAGGGCCTAAAGCTACAGCCAAAACGATTGCACAACATTTCGTTTTGGCCGTATCTCCAGAGACTGTCGGGAGTGGGCTAACGTCTGTCAGAAAAGCAAAGTCTCACGTTACACAATGGTCATCATCATCATCCCGAGTTCAACAATCCATTACTGGATCCTGGCTGCCTCAAGAATCGCCCTCCACTCCTATCTATTCCGGGCGACCGCCCACCAATTCCTGATACCCAGGGATCTGGCGTCACCACTCAAACCATCCAGCTATCTCAATTTTGGTCTTCCGACTTTCCTTTCAACGGCTGGTTCTACACTAAAGAGCTTCTTTGGGGGTGAGGTCTCATCCATCCGTAAAACATGGCCCGCCCAACTCAGTCTTGCTAAACGAATAAATTTTACCACATCCGGCTCTTTATATAAGTTGGCCAGTTCATGGGTGTGCCTTATTCTCCACTCATTGTTCTCTTTTGACAGGTCCATATATCTTCCGGAGTACTTTTCTCTCGGAAAAGTTACCATTGCTTACTTTTGCTTCATCAGACGAAAAGTTCTCACATGTACACATCGACTCTTCCACTGATTGTCCAAGGTATTGCTTAACACTGTGGTGGTACACGTATTGTCGTAACTTAAAAGGAATGCTAAACTCGAAGTAATTACGCTTAAAAATGTGTGCGCAGAGGTTGTAGCTGACGATTTGGATGGAATGCCAAATTTAGGTGTACTACAATCATCATACACAAAATGTGTCAGTTCTCATCCAAACTCTGCTATGAATTGGGAGAGAACTTACTGGATTATAACTGTGTCACACTATGGTTTACCATTCATAGGCTAATGGACTCATAGCCCTCCGTTGCCATTCACTTGAAAATAGGGTTAAGAAGCTCTTATGAAACTGCTAGTCCTAACAGCACGATTGTACGATGCGACATAACCTTGAAGCACCAAGGAGCAGCTGGATAAAGCAATATTCCACAGACAGTTTGTGTATAGCACACGTGAAGAAAACTATGAATAGGCTCCCCACAACCTGTCCCAACTAACTGGCATAGAGAGTTGATGTAATGATGTTTTAATTAGATTATAAAAGCTATATTTTTTAGAGTCTTAAAACTACAATCCATTTGATGAAAGTTTTAAATTAAAACAAAAATCCAAAGTTTAAATAAATTTTTTAATGGAAATATAATTTTGAGATAGAATTTATGTTTTTCTCTTCTTGATAATTTGGATTTAATTTTTTTAATTTAACGATCAACAGTTTTATTATAAAATTCCAACATTATAAAACTTAAAAAAACAAAACAAAAACTACTACTTACATTGCAATTAAACTTGTTTATTCAAGTAAATACCAAACATATTGAACCTCTAGCTAATGGAGCAAATGAGATTCCCAACATGTTAGAAAATGGTAAAGATTCTCTCTTACATGTAGGTTATCTTGAAGTGGTATGAGAGAGGAACTGGTGAGGCTACAGAGACTAGCAACCAATGCACCAATATAAATTACTTTGTGTAGAAATACCATTTGATGTTGAAAGTGTTTTAATGGACATACTATGTACTTGTTTGTATATATATATATAAAAGTAATTTATTTATAACTAAGATTAGAAATAAACTAACTCATCCATTTATTTATGTAAACTTGTATTTTATATATTTATTTATAAGGATATTTATTATTGGACCCCGTTATATAGTATCAGATTTCTGATTTGAATTTGTATGGTGTTCCTTCCATGCGACAAACTTATCATATTAACTTTCATTTTTGTAATGTAATAAAGTTTATTTTGAAATAGATTTTCTTTTAAATTTTGTTTTTACTTATTCAAAGAGATTAGAATAAAATGGAAAACTTTGCTAAGGAAACTTTAGAAATAAAATATCGCAACTTGTTTTGTACTAATTTTTTTAAATTAATTAAATCTTTCTAATATTGTGAATAATATAAAATTATAAAAATGCTTACAAGAACTGAAAATTAAAAAAAAAAGAAAGGCAATAGAACGAATCTAGCATTGGAGTACAGCAAACATTTAAATTAGCCATCCTGATTTTTTTTATTTGTGGGTTTTTTACTTATGTTGCAAAAAAAACCGCCTATTGAAAACGAATACATGAATAAATGTTATAAATAAATGAAAAAAAAAAAAAATCAATAATAAATAATAAAAATAAATGAATCAATGTTTTCAGTTTTCCACACAAATACCTAAAAATGATGCAGCAAAATGTTCTGTGGATATCGGATGATTAGTTAGCGTATCTTTCCACATCAAAATAATGAAGTAGTTGTCTTCTTTGAGAGACGATTATTATATATTTTTTATTATTTACGTTTATGTTTTATCTCGTACAATATTTGAATATATATTTGTTTGGAAAAATCTAGAACAATTGTTCTTGGTAACATTGAAAAAAACGTCTCTCTCTCTATATATATATATACGCCCTTTCAAAACCGCTTGTTTTACACTACGTACAATACTTACATCAACCAACATATCCACCAATTATGCACTAAAGAAATGTGCAGTTTTTAACATAATACGTAATATAGAATAAATTTAATTGATAGGGTTACAAAAAATTGTTTGTTTGAATATTTTTGAAAGAAAAGGCTTTTATGTATCTGTTATATATTTCTGCTAATGATTTTAATTGAATCTATTTACAACAAGTGTCATTCAATAAGTAAACAGAAATGATTGTAGTCGTCTTAATTGGGTGTATTTATTAAAGTTCACTGTCTCATTTATTCCTAAATATTTCTATTTAGAAATGAATGTAGTAACGCAAGTCTTAATTGCAGTAGTACATGAAAAATTAAAATTATGTAAATTTAGCATTAAAAATAGTTCATGGTATGAAATTATTTGTAATAATTAAATTGATTTAAATAATAAAAATGACCTTTTTAGGGCAAACTACTAGATCAATTATGTGCTATGCCTGTCAGATTTGGTGTTTCCAAGCCTATTATGAGGTAGACAGATAATAAAGATATTTTATAAAAAGGTTATCTGGGACTTACAAAGAATGTGCGGAACTATGCATTGTATTTAGAGACAGTATTATACCCGCCCTAAGTGTTTCATAGTCCTCCGTCTTAATGCTTCGCATCAAATATATTATTAGAGATCTTGAACTTCCCTCTGTAGACAGACTTTGTTGGTAAAATAAATAATAATAAATATAATCTATTTGGTTTCAGGAATGCATGAATTGGGCATTTAACTTTAGGAATATAACTATTAATAATGTTCAGGAAAAAACAAATTTAATTCTTAATTAACTTGAATAGTAATGCAAAAGAACAATTTAATAGTGAGCCTAATAACACTATCCATCATTACTTTCGTGCTCAAACTCCGTTACAGTTTAAACAATAGTTACCTGAATCGTAAGTAGTTTTTAAAATATATTAAATATTGTATTAAAATCAGAACTGGGTCATTATCATTAAATTATAAGCCATGGTCTAAAGTTAGAAATTTCCTATTATTGTTTTATGTAATTTTTAAATGTTATTGAAGATATTTTTCATTACTTAGCAGTGTGCTCAATTTTGAAAGAAATTTAGGATGTTAAATTCTTTTGAAAATGGTTAAATTGAATATATTTTACTTAAAAGTGGAGAGTAGATAAGTTTTAGTTAAGTTTATCAAATCAGAAATTTTTTAATCAAAGAATTTAATTTTTTTTAGTTTTGAATCAAAACATAATTGTTTAGTTTCACGATGTTTTTTTTTTTAATGTTAAATTGGAGTATATTATTTTACTTTATATACGTATTACTTGTTATTATTTTATTGAACCATATTATTGTATTCTTGTCTTCATGCGTTGGTCTAGTGGCTGGCGCACTCTCCTTTCGTGCGAGAATTCAGGATTCGATTCCCGTGAAGACAAAGTCGGAGTTGACCCATCATCGTGATGAAAAGTGGGAATCTACAGTATTAGGTTTGAATATTTCACAGAAGTTTCCTCGGTAGTTTATTCTCACAGAACCGGTTTCCCCTAGTCTTTAATACGCTGCTTATATGGTTTCCTGTTAAGTCCACGGCTAGCATACTCAGCGGCAGCTTCCGCGCTGCCGTTACAAAATCCACAAATAAAAACCATATCTCACTATTCTATGACAAAGAAATCTGGCATTTTGAATGTATGACCAGCTTAAATCACGACTAAATATTTCAGTTTATTAGAATTAGACGAATTTCTATCGTGAGATAACAATTCCAAAGTTCATTACAGGATTATTAATTAATCTTGTGATATTTTTGTAACAGCTCTCAATTTTCATTTTGTGTTTTTTTTACATTTATTTCGCATTTTCTTTAAGAAAACAAGAAAGAAACCCCACGATATTATTATCGTTGGAAAGCTGGTGAAATGTAGATATTTTGTCTGTAACCGGACCGTACGCTAGCCTTAAAGAAATTTATAAGAAAATACTATTGAAAAGTGGTTTTTAACAGTCGAAGCGCTGTAGAGTTGAGTTTAATGTCTCTGAAAAACCTTATAATTAATTCAATTAAAATAAAACTTCTGTTTCTTATAGGAAATTTCATGCTCTTTCCAAAGATGTAATTGAATATGATTTATGTTAAAAACTTTTTGAGATATAATCAATTTTATGAGAAAAAGTAGGAAAATTGAAAATTTGCGAAAATGAAGAATAACTTTTGAAGGCGAACGAATCGAATCGGACCATGGTTTATTAGAAATTTTTTGTTCCAAATAAAGTGACAAACCATATCCCGAAGTATTGCCAGAGGTTGCTGTTACGCCCTGTATATATGTTGTTTTCTTGCTTATTATTATTGTCACTATTATTTGTAATATATTGAGATAAAAACTTGACAGACATTCGTACGATCTTACGTCTTTGTGATATTTTGTAAAATATATTTTGTGTCCAATTAAATTAAAAATAAAAAACACCTTATCTATCTATCTATCTATCTATCACAGTCTCTTTACATATTGAACTGACCATTGTATAAAATTTTATATTAGATAAATGTAAAATTACTCACTGTGGTCATCTTCATAAGGATAGATAACATCCATACGATGTAATGGTATATAACGTTTCTTCATTGGTATTACATATTCCACAGTGGGTGCTGTACTTATCAGTGGTTCTTCATTACTTATTTTACCTGTAACAAAACAAATTATGATTGTAATGTAACATAAGTATGTATAATATAAATATATAACATATAAACATTAGACAAATAAAAAAGAAATAGATAGTAATACATTCTCTGGTAAATTTTTATCTATCCAGTATTACTCAATTGGATTTGACATAATATTTTTTTCATAAGAAAAATTTTCCATAGAATTCCAGTTGATTTAAAATAGCCAAAGATTGTTGGGACACCATGGTCTTATGAAAATGTTTTTTCATTTTTTAATATTTGTAAAAAAATAAAAAAAAAAACAAAATGACTCCTGAAATACGTATTTCTTTCTATATAGGCAAAAAAATATAACAACAGTGCGAAAAAATGAATCCCTTTTTGAACTAGACTTCCCTCTCCGCCCGAATCTTCAACTGAAATTTCAGTTTTTTCACAAAACAATGGACGCATTGGTAATTTGCAAAGAAATTTTGAAGTATACAGTAATATTTTTTTCTGATGAAACATTCATTTTCTTATTTTCTTTTACTGCCCTATTGAGAAGAGGAATCTTTATTAGGATGATCCAACTTTCAAAAATAAGTTTTCACTAAAGATAAATATTTTGAGTTCTTTTGGGAGAGAAAACCTAGTTTTTAAATAGTGATCATATGTCTGTTTATGTAAAAAAAAAAAAATACCACATGTTCTCAGATTTTAAAATTCCATATTTATTGTACATACAATCAACAGGGGACCCGATAGGAAAGTCAATGTAATGGCAAGAGAGAGAATTAAGGGAGAGAAAACAGGCCCTCTCTGGTACTCTCTGACTTAAGCAGGCTAGAGTGGGAGAACCTGTATATAAGCCAGTGAGAATCTACCTAAAGACATCTATCAATCTATCGATCTATACATCTATATATCTATCTAACAGATTCAACCATACATATCATCGTGTCACCCACCTTTTATTCTATAAAATCATTACAAGTCCAGTGCAGTTTGTGTAAACTTATAGCTATATTATAATAGTGTCTTCATATCTCGTCTAATTATTCAAACCTAATTTCTCTCCTCATCAACTCTATTATATTGATGATATAATGTCAAGAGAGAGAATTAAGGGAGAGAAAACAGGCCCTCTCTGGTACTCTCTGACTTAAGCAGGCTAGAGTGGCAGAACCTCTATATAAGCCAGTGAGAATCTACCTAAAGACATCTATCAATCTATCGATCTATACATCTATATATCTAACAGATTCAACCATACACCGCATCGTGTCATATCTCTACTCCCACCTTTTATTCTATAAAATCATTACAAGTCCAGTGCGGTTTGTGTAAACTTATAGCTATATTATAATAGTGACTTCATATCTCGTCTAATTATTCAAACCTAATTTCTCTCCTCATCAAAAATCATGATTACTAAATTGGTTGCAGTTTCCCGTCATTTTTCACCAAAAAAAAAGCTTCAACAAATTTTCTTCAACAAACTTCGTTCACTAAAACTAAAAATCCCCATAAAGTTGAATATATCAGTTACAATTTCTGTGAGTGGCTTTTATTGTGTAAATGAATCTGGTAAACAAAACATAGATCGTATCACCCACCGTTTTATTGTTAAACCTTCGCATCCCAAGTTTTTGCTTATTAGCAGAATAAACTACACAGTTATTACTCCGCAGCCCACATGGTTTTTCGTTTTTAGGTTATTGGGTTAACAATATTTATGCTCCCACGTAGCGAACGAATCAAAGACAAGAAATGTTAGCAACTAGATTTTTTTTTTTACATTCTCTTATTATTATTAGTTTTTTTATTTTGAAATATACATCTATGAAAATTATTTTAAGGAATCCTGAGAGCGAGAGATCTGTCATGTTCAGGATTTCTTTTAAAATGGTCATTTCTATAAAATAGTATTAAAAAAAAATTAAGGATCCTTTTAAAGGAAAAAATTGATTATCAGAATTGTAATTTTACTTAAAAGTTTTTCACCATTTCTCCGTTTAAATTCTCTTGAAACATTTTTTTTCTTTTTTGAAAAGTGATTTTAAATAAAACCTATATGAGCTGCAGCGTAAAATATTAATTTCTGCTATTTGACCAATTTGATTTGTGCGTGGAATTATTCATCTCTTGATGGACATATCAGGCAATTTATGTCCAAGTTACTTTTGTATTTGCATTCACTCAGTTCTCTATAAAGTGTCAATTAGTCTTTTTATTAATTTTCAAGTGAAAGAGAAAGTTCCTTCATTCAGAGTAAACAAAAGAAAAAAAAAAAAGTACAGTCTGTACTTCTTAGAATATATATATATAAAATTATAATTCGAGAAAATAATTTTTTAGTAAAGATTCCTAGTTTGAGAAAACTTATCAAATTGTTTGTGAGAATTACAGCGAGTATTTCACGTTAGATTTTATTGTTATTATGCTAAATTTTATTTTGTTTACCTCATACTACAATAATTATTGTTTTGTTTTTCATATATAAAACGAAATGGGCGGGTGCTAAATATGCGCGAATCCGCATTTTAAAAAAGTTTCTCTCAAAAGCGGATGGCTACACTGTTAACAGAAGCTGTTTCACTCTGAAAAAAAAAAGAAAAAAGGGGTCGCACTATATTCTAAATGATATAGCTTTGCCAATAATTTTTCTTTTATTTTACTTTTATAATTATTCTATGCGAAATCCATCGCATTTCTTAATGGTCTAACTTAGGGCTTTCCCAAGTTTCCATTATTACTTTCTCCTACTCCTAGTAAGAGGAAGTATTGTAATCATGTCAAATTTTCGATATCGAGTTTTCACCGGAAATATCCGTTTTGTGGTCCCCTGAGTCCAAAAAAGTGGTTTTTAGCAAAGGGTCTGTGTGTGTGTGTGTGTGTATGTATGTATGTGAACAGCATAGCTCAAAAAAGGAAAATTGTAGAAAGTTGAAACTTGATATTACGTTTAGGATCTGATGACAGTACGTTATTTGTCAAAATTCCACAACCGGAAGTACCACTTTACTAAGGTTTTTTTTTTTTTTTTACTTTTTTGCGATTTTCTCAAAAATGGTTCCGACGATTTTCTTCAAACTTGGTACATCAACTAATTACACATACAAAAAGCTACAACTTTTACTTGAAACTTTTCTCTGGGAAAATTAATTTAAGGACACTTTTGGTGGAGGGGTGGGGTTAGGTTTTTTTATCTAAAGTGCTATTTCAGTTTATTGGACAATTCGCTCATCTAAATTATGTTAATTTAGAATTAAATATATTGTTGAAATTTCAAGTTTGAAATAAATCGCATAATCGGAAGTGCGTTTACTTTACCACATTACTAAATGGTTTTTTTCACTTTTTCGCTATTTTCTCAAAAATGGCTCTGATGATTTTCTTGAGATTTCTTATATAAACTACGCATACAAAGATCTACAACTTTTACTTAAAACAGTTCTCTAGGAACATTCATTTAAGGGCACTTCTAGGGGACGGGTGGGGTTATGTTTTTCTTTAAAATGCTATCATAGTTGATTATACAATAATTCTATCATCCAAACAAAATTAATTAGAAATAAATAGATGGCCAAAATTCCAAGTTCAAGAAATTAGTAAACCGGGAAGTCCGCTTTTACGGAAACAGTTTTATCACTTTTCGAAGAATTTCATTAAATTTGGTACACTAACTATAAACATTTGTCAATTATAATTTTGAGAACTGGAGTAAGAGAAAGTTGTGTGAGTGTTTCACACCAGATTTTTTTTATACAGCTCGTTTACTTACCTATTGAATACCCTAATATTTTCTTTGTATGTTATCAGTTCATATATATTAATTAATATTTTCAGAATTATTCTAATTCACAATTGCATTCCTTCGAGTTATAAACTGGGCGTACAGTGCGAGCCCCATATTGCTTCATTCTCCAGGTTGATAGAACTTCTAATCAAGAGATGTTCTCTTCTCTATATTTCTTAGGGAGTTTCTTATGCATGTTATTTTCCTCACTTTTCTATATTTTTGGGGGTTTCTACTAGGGTAGCGATTCAGCTCGCCTAATTCTGGATCTCTGATCCTCTGTTAAATTTAATTTATTATTTTTTTCGTAGATCTTCAACGGGCTAATAAATTTGGTGATCTTATCGGCTCATGTGTAACTTTTTCAACTCACAGCTCACGCTGTCCCGGATTAAGCAGACTTTTTTTGGCCGTGAATTCATATTTCAGAGTCGGCGATTTTTAACCGATCTTTCGCTTAAAAGCTGGGACTATTATGATTAAAAAAAAAATTCAAAATATGGTATGCTATCTAACTTAATAGTATCATACCAATTTTTACAAATCTACTGCTGCCAGGTTACTGACAGAGAGAGTTGTAACCTCTTAAACTATACGTAACTGAATTCTCCCTACAACAAAATATATATTCTGAATCAAAAATATGGAACTGCTGTGTACGAACACATGGAATCCTCAATCATTTTTGAGATGCGTTACTATCACAATTTGCCCGGATGTGGTATCCTTGCATGCATTTATTTGTGGAGTAGCGACCCCACGAATTACCACAGCTCAATTACTCCATGCACTTCGCCAGAACACTACACAATACATTTAAACTACATGCACTCGACCGTTTACAGACAAGGACAAACACAGTACAGAAACTAGGGTCTCCATCCCTAGTTAATTGGCTTAAGCTTAAGTTAAGGCATTAGCTCAATGGTAGCGCGCTGGACTAGCATCGCGGAGGTTCGGGTTCGAATCTCGCATGCTGCCCTTACATTTTCTCTTCCTAGGAGGCTATACAACTCACTGTCCAGTAGCTAGAGAACAGTCTACTTGGAGGTAGGCAGTGCACTAAGAAGGCTGGGGGGGAGGCACAATAGACCTTGAAGGTCGCAGTGCAATAATCCCGTACAACAATTTACTATCACAGTTCCATCGTTTGGATAAATTTAAATTTTGAGGTGTGAGCAAATCGTAACTCTATTTTATCGATAGCAAGTTGGGTATAGAAGTGTTGGGTATATGACTTGTTTCTCCAGCTGATCGCGTCTATGAGAAGGAAATAAATAGAATTATCGTTTTCTTCACAATATTGTTTTCTATTGTTTTAAAAATCTTTTTTCAAATTATGCTGAAGTAGTAATTCTGTATTAAATCTGTAGTTGTTTATAGTTTGCCATTTTTCCTGATATTTACGCCGAGTACGTTTTTACTAAATTGGCTTAATTATTTAAGGTATTTAGCAAAAGAAAGAAGTGAATATGAAACGGATAAGATTAAATATAACGAAAACTGATGTTAATTAAAACATGCTGTACAAGTATAAATTTTGTTTGCTATGCTAAATTTACTTCACAAAGTCGGGCAAATATTCCGGATACATATATATCAAAGTCTATTTAAATCTAACGCAATTATATAATATGAACACGACAGTCTCATCATATTTTTTTTTTTTTAATATACGGCTAGATTTTCTTTGACATTTGTTTACAATCTTTAACTTTTATTTTCAGATATTTCAAACAATTTATGTTATATCAAATTTAATAATTCTTAGAAATATCTGAATTCAAGAATAATTTAAATCTCGATAATTTAATAATGATAAATTTCATCATATAAACGGTGATAACGTACTAATTTTTTATTTATTTTTATTTAAGGCACTTCAACACCTATGGTTATTTGCGCCCGGATCCTTCTCAGTGCACTGCCGGTCTCCGGACTGTGAGCTATAGAAAAATCACGACTGGATTCGAACTCGAAATCTCCGCGTTGCTAATCCAACACGCTACCACTGAGTTAATCCCTTCATTCGTACCTAATTGTTAGGCAAAGCAGATGATCAGTTGTCTTATTAATAGGATGATATCTCTGCCAGTTGGAAGTATAGTAAACTAAAAGGGCAAACTTGTTTGAGGTAAACTTTGGATTTAGATAATTATCTTATGTTTCTTGAATTGTATTTCTCCAGTAATTCAAAAAAAAAACCTTGCGGTAAATCAGAATGCAAAACATAATTAACAAGCTGCAAAGGCCTCCTGTTAATGTTAATCTTCAAGATACTTTAGTGTGTTCGTGTGTTTACTTTTTTTTTCTGTTTTTAATGCGTAAAAGAGCTAGATTTATGTATATATATGTGAGTTCGAGCGTGTGTAAATATTTTTAGATAATTGAATATGGATTTATAAAACAATAATTTAATAGGACCTCCGCTTTATGGTTTCCTACTAAGAATGGGCACGATTGCTGCAGTATGTAAACCAGAAGAGAGAATCTAGGTAGCCATAGAGTAGTATTTATTTTAGGTTAGGATATAGAAAATATATAAAATTGTATAAATACAGACAGAAAAAAATATTTTTATCATTACTATAAATTATACTTGAGACCTATTTACTGAAAAATTGCTTCTGAAATACTCTATGAAATACCAAAGCCCATGTTTAAGTATCTTAAATAGACACATAAAAGCTTCTGTAAATCCTTAAAATTGTTTTGTCTGTAATCATGGGATAGATGCATAACTTGTTTTATTTACTCAGATTAGTGCTATCACTTGCACTGATTGAATTTTTCAATGATTAAAAGGTTTTTATTAATTACGAAGGCAGGAAGGCTTTCAATGCCGTAAACATACTCATCATGGTTAGATGTTTTGAGATGTTAAAACACTTTTTCAATCACTGATAATGCTAAGTTGTCCTCCTGATAGACCATGATACAGAACACTGAATGAATACCGCTATATTGGCTCTACGCTATGAGTCCGACATAACCCAACCGTTTTCTACAGAAGAGGACCATCATGGTCGACAATTACAGCGTAGGACTAACTTTCCACTGTAATTGATCAGACAGTTTGAAATAGTTCCCATGATTATCAAGTTTAATCAAGAAGATCCCAGCGTTATCCTTTGTTTAACAAAAAATGCTGCCAACTTCGACCGCAGTGAACCAAAAATTGACACAAAATGGCGGCTATCAGAATGGAGAAACTATTTCCTGATGCAATTCGCTTTGCCTTTATCGCAGAGAGCATCAGAATAACGAACGGATTTTGGAGGGAGAACGGCTTAGATTTCCTTCACATAGAGAGCAGCAACATTGTAGACTTGTTATATATTTGGTGTAGGTATTCAGGAGTCCATGGATCCAGTAAATACTTCACAGAATGTTAGAACCTACTGTACGCCTTTTGCTCGAATGGGTGAAGATAACTTCATCTTAATGGATGATAATTCTCGCCCTTATCGAGAGGGGAGGATAACGAATTATATCTAGATCGTTGGTATGGAGATATGGATTGGCCATGTTACTCCCAGTACATACCTGCTACCATTAAGAAGATGACGGAAGCAGAAGTGGAAGAATGCCAGAATCTTCCACTAGAAACATAGACTACTTCATTCTCTGCAAGCCTGAAATTAGGCAGCAATACGGGTAAAAATAGGCATAAAAACAATTCATTTGCTAATAACCAATTTAATTTGAAAAATTCAGCTTCAACAAAACTTTGTTGGATTAGTGAAAACTTTTACATCGAAACCTATATAAAATGGAACCAAGTTATCACTTAAAAAAAGTTCTAAATAAATTGCTGGAAGATGAAAATACTTTCTTCACTAAAATGTAGATAAGTTCCAATAAAGTAGTACCTCAACACAGACTTAATTTATGTGATTTCAATCCTAATATGGTGTACGAGAATGAGTTAAGTCTTCTTGTCACTAATCTTGAATTATTCTTGTATTGGAAATGAACCCAGGCCATATTCCAAATATGGTGCCGGATGAACATATATGATAACTAGTTGCAATTGGATGAAAAGGAGAGTTCCTTTCAGTTAACTTGTAAAAGGAAATTTGGTCTAGGCACGTTTTCAGCGATCATGACTTTCCTTTGGACGTCTAAGCCGTATAAAGCGAACATCATTTACATTGACACTTCCAATACAGTGTCCTTAGATGTTATAATGTATACAGCTAATCAACTATTCGGGTCTAAAGCATCCACAGTCAAACTGTAGTCATTAGCATATGCGTACTTATTATTACTTCATTGTCCTGCACTTTCACAAAGACTTCTAAATGAAATGTGATAATATGCAGGTGGTAATGGTTGCTACCACTCCTTTTTCATTTCCAAACTCATATCTTCCAACTTACTAATATATATCGCTAAAATATTAAACAACTGTAGCTGATAATCTCAAGTTATTTTAAAAACTCTTTTTTTTTTTATTTGTTGTTACACCAGCTCTACATGTGCTATAAGTAACACTGTCAAACTAACACTGACGCTCACACACCTCATATACTAAACGAGGGGAGAGCTACCCAGCCGTAACACTCCCTAATTAATTATTCAAATTAACTGCTCCCTTCTTTGGCGGAGAGGAGATCGCGAGGCCACTGGCGCTTTGAACGTCTGGGAGGATTGTCTGGAATGCAAAGGGATGATAAATTTCGGATAAGAGAATGATTTCGAGAGTGGGAATGATTTGTTATAACGGGTTCGGGCAACCTTACTTACAAAAGGAATGCTAAGTCCGTATAAATGGTTAGATTTGAAACATAAAATGGAGCGTTAACGATAGTGCAAAGGATTTTGGATTGGAGAGATTCAATTCTTTGGAGGTTTGAATCTTTTGTTGAACCCCATAGTTCGATGCCATATGTTCAGGTAGGTTTTTAATATAGATGTGTATATGAGTCGTTTGTTGTTTAGTGACAGTTTTGATCTGTTACCGAGTAGTCGATAGCGTCTACTAAGTTCATGTCTTTTAAGTCGGGTATGTGGGTTCCATGTCAATCTTTTGTCCGTATACATCCCAAGGTAGCGAACGACATTCGAAAGATAGGAATTAAATTGTAATAAACTGGATGGGAGTGTGAAAGTGATGTTTTGAGATTTAGTTCCGTTTAGTTTTATTTTCCATCTTTTGAACCATTTCTCTAACGACGTAAGATGGGTTTGGAGCCTTCTGTGTCCGGTTATTGGATCTTCATGAGGAGATCGGATAGCTGTGTCATCTGCGTAAGTAAGAAGTACTGTTTCTGGATGGGTTGCTATATCTGCTGTATATATTGCGTAGAGGATGGGGCCTGGAATACTGCCTTGCGGTACGCCTGTTTCGGCTTTATGAATAGGTGAATATGATGAACCGATGTGTCCTCGAAAATAGCCGTCAGACAAATAGGATTTTAGAAGTAGGTAGTAGGTGAATGGTAGGATGCCTTTGAGTTTCCAGAGCAATCCGGGTGCCACACTCGATCGAAGCTTACTTCACATCAAGGAAGATCCCCGGACAACACTCCTTTTTCTCAAGGGAAGTTGTGATGATGTCCACGATGCGATGGCACTGTTGCAAAGTAGAGTGGTGACGTCTGAATCCAAACTGATGGTCTAGGATAATATTGGAAGATTCAACTATTGGAAGAATGTGCTTAAAAAGAAGTTTCTCAAGGATTTTTCTAAGAGTCGGCAACAGGCGTAAGGGACGGTAAGAAGAAGGAAGGTAATGAGGTTTATTAGGTTTAGGAACGGGACGAATTAGGGAAAATTTTCAAAGGATTGGAAAGTAAGTTGTTCTAAGTACCGAGTTATAGACTGCGGTTAAACAGGACTATCGTTTTTTTGGGAACGCTGAAATTAAAGGCACCGCATTTAAAGACTGGTGTATATAATTAATAATTATGATTGTAATCTGCTTATAAAAAATTACTAAAACTGTCTGAACTATGCTAATTATTGAGTATCAACTTTCCAAGGAATGTTACCTTCATAACAGTTGAATAATCAACATTACAGCTATAATTTACTTCTGTTTCCTAATGGATATTTATTATTGAATTAATGATAGTGTCACACTATAGTTTATAAATACAATTAATCCCTCTAAAGCCGGTAAATACCCAGATTAACAGTACTTAAATAAATTAATACAACTGTATTAGTAATGAGGAAATACAAAACATTAAACCGTGACTGATTATGTGATAAATATAATTAAATGTCCAACTATAGATATGTTAAAAAGATAAATAAATTCTAGATTCACGTAGTCCATAAGTCTTGCATAAGTAATAATTGTCTAGGATAGGTCGCATTCACGAGGCCAGCCAGCTAGCTAGGAGCAAGAGCTGTTGTTAATTGGACATTAGTTATTTATCTAATAGATCAAATGGACAACCCTGACCACGGACTGTGAAACAGCTCTTGTAGCCATTTAGAGAATTTATTTCAATTAGTATCATATAGCGGCACGTCCGCATTGCAAACGTGCGGAGAATTACTGGAGAAAGTTTTGATATGATTATGAATATTTAACAATAAAGTAACTAAGGTATATTTTCCACATAATAATATTTTTAATTTCTCTCTTTTCAGTAAGAGGAACTTTTTAAGATGGTACCAAATTTTTGAACTTGAATTTTTTACTGGAAATCTAGAAGTGGTTTTTTGGACCCGAACAAGTTTTTTTGAAATCTTTTAGATTTTCTTGAAAAATGCTCGGAAGGATTAATCTTAAAATTCGGCCCGAAAAATATATTAACCTTTGCTTTCTAACTTAACATTAATTCGAGTTTTCTCAATTTTCTCGAACACGGCCCCAATGCATATAAAAAGTTCTCACAATCACCAGGAAACTTTTTTACGCTAAAATTCGTTTTAGGAGGAGCTATAGTAGCAACAAAGTCAAACTTTGCAATAAAATGACCCACTTCTTTGATCACATTATACATATATGTGTAATGTTAAAAACAATTAATTGTACAGCAAAAATTGCGGAGTTTGCTAAAATCTCCGTTCTGAGCAAATAACTTCTTTGTTGAGTATAATTAATATTTCACCGATTTTCTTGAAAACTGTACAACAACAGATGTATCCTAATAATGGAATTATTTTATTTATTTGTATGTTTTGTTGAACAAAATTGATTTTAATTGGTCTCTTACAAGAGTGGT